>CM035199.1:5190800-5221188 GCA_020233015.1 Callinectes sapidus | reverse complement strand
GAGAGAGAGAGAGAGAGCTACCTCAGATGCTAACGAAACTGTGGTAATTGTTTCTCTCGTCCAAATACGCCTGAGTTCTGAAGGTGTGTCTTGTGGGGATGGAAGTCGTGTTAACCTCCAATTCCTGTGCAACTGTGAATCTACTGAGTGAGAGCAGAGGTGAATGCGCCGCTCGTAAGAAGGGGGGAAAGGTCACATTTGTTGTCAGCCCTAATGTATGTTATGGGTTAAGACGTAGTTTTAAATATATGTACGAGAACCTGATACTTTTGCTGGCAATTAAAAAGCTTAGAGAGAGAGAGAGAGAGAGAGAGAGAGAGAGAGAGAGAGAGAGAGAGAGAGAGAGTTTAACACACACACACTGAGATAACGAAAATATGTGAAGGAAATTGAACATATCGTACGTGTCTTTACATTTTACATTATCATCATCATCATCATTATCGTCATCTTCTGTAGTAGTAGTAGTGGTAGTGGCGGTGGTGGTTGTTGTTGCAGTGTCAGGCAGTGGCTCACCATCCTTCCCGAGGCTGAGGTGAGGCGGTCGCTTCCACTCGAAATGAAGCCATTAAATGATTTTCTATAAACATTGGTGTTGACCTTGACTCCGAGAGACTCGTCACCACCACCACCACCACTGCAGTGACGTCACACCGCCCCTGCAGCATTCAGCTGTGACTTCACCCTTGAGATTTGTCCCCGCCCACACCCGCCCCTTCTCCCAACACACACACACACACACACTTCCGGCCATGATTACAGTGCAAGCCTCAAGGACGCAAACACCTCTGCTCACGAGAGTCTTGACCCCGCTCGGCCACTGCGGAAAGGTGTGGCGGGTGGTGGTCACTGAGGCTGAACACGCACTGTTAACATCAAACATCAAGAAATAATAGTATGGCGGCAGCATTGTATTGACGGCAGTGGAGCGGACGTGATAGTGTTACATGGATGTTTTACTGAAACCTCCATCTCAGAGACGTGGACACATTGCATTACAATCCTTTAATGGGAAGTCAGGTTCATATCAGGTTCTTGTTGTCTTTTTTTCCTCTATCAAGTTCCTGCCTGATTAGTTTCCGTGTATTGACAGCCTCGCCTTGCTGCCCACAGGTGAGCGGGGAGTGGGGGCGGGGAGGGAGCGGTAGCGTGTTCCCAGCACCGGGTGTTGCCTGGCGTGGGTGTCACCCTCAGGCCACCAGGGTGAACATTTCCAGACGTGTAAACCGGATTAATATTTTTGCTTCACTTCCCGTATGCCTTGCAGGGAATACTTCATACCACGGGAAAGAAATGCACGTAATTGGTTGCATAACTGTTCGAGGGGGAACAAAATCCATAGTGGTGAAAGCCGTTACTTCACAAACAGTGGCGATGATCACCTCCGCTATGGGGTGAACCTTGTGGGATTTGAGGAAGTCCTTGGTTTAGGGACTATTTATTTTATTATGGCTGCATTACAAATCCTGTGTCAGTAGCATTGGTGTGTTAAGACGAAGACTTGTCGCGATTGTTATTTATGGCGTCTCATTGCATCAGGTGTGGAGAAAACCATGATATCAGCTCTTACCTCTTATCTTGAAGTGACTTTGTATACCAGATTACAACAAAGGCAACAAACTTTTCTTTACAGGATCTCATATATTGTATGGATTGGACTAACTCTGGACATGATATGGTTACTCATCACTTAAAGTAACAGACATTGTGCATTAAAGTAATTGTAAGTCTAGAAAAGTTTGGACTCAGAGATATTGTCTTATCTCTGGTGCAAGTACATAACAATCCCCAAGATAGCTTGAAACCCCACACTCATTCCGGGTGTCACCTGTTCAGCTGTCCGTCCTGTCTACCAGTACATTTGAGAACTGCTGGAGTCCACAAAATTGAAAGTTGAAGTGAAAAATATTGTGGTGAAACTGTGCTTATAATTACATGATAAGTGTGAAAGTAGAAGACATCAGAAACTGAAAACTTAATCAAAACCCGTCAAAATGAGTAAGTTTCTTCCTATGTTCAAAAAGAAGGGGAAGGGGAAGGAGGAAGATGTCATTGAGGAAACAAAGAAAAAACGAAGTAAATCACACAAGCTTACCAAAGAAATCATCTCGAGTCCGTCCCCGAGTGCTGCGTCCAAGACAGAGAAGAAACGAAAGACCCCCAAACGCAAGGCCCCACTTCCACAGGGGAAGGAAAACTACCCTTCAGTGGAGGAACTGGAGAAAGAGTTCTTTATAGATGACAAGGGTGTTGTACGGGAGTGCCCTTCTGAACTGTATGTTGATGCATCTGGTGTGGTGAGAGAGGGACCCAGAGAACTATTTATTGATAAGGCATTAACTCTTGAGGATTCCAATCCAGAAACTGTCTCTGACACATCACATGAAGACTGTTCACTAGCTAAAGAAAACCAGGAAAATGGTTCTCAACAAGGTGATGAAAAACATAAAGACATAGAAGGACTTACAACCAAAAATGATACATTTGGTTCAGATAATAGTCATGAAACTTCTTTTGAAGATCCAGAACATGAATCCTCACTAAAAAATCAAAAGAACAGTGAAGATAAAAAAAGTGATGGTGGAGGACAAACTGAAAATCCAGAGAAAAGTGGGAACGAGTGTGTTGTTACTCTACGAAGCTTTAAAGAAACAGTACCAAATGAATCTTCTATTAGTGAAAAGTTGGCAAGCAGGCTGAGTAGGTCGGAAGAACTACAATATTGGCAGGAAGAAGAAGCAGTAATTTTAGAATGTGAAACTGTAACAGATTCCACTGAAGATATCCAGAAAGAACCAGAAGTAGATAACAAAGTATTAGAAAATGTTCATGAAGTTGTTGATGTAAATGAGTCTGTCAATGTCCCTCTTGTCAGTGCTCCAGACATTGCAGATGATCATGTGACAGTAAAGACTGAGGAAAAGGCTGAGGCAGAAGCTGAGATGGCAGAGGAGAGCACACTGTCAGTAGCACATGAAGATAGTCTTGTTGAAACTTTCTTCACCAACACCGCCGACAGTGATGATGACTTTGACTCGGCTAAAGAAGACTGGGATGATGAAGACAGTGACGAAAAAGAACACAAAGAAGGCCAAAGTAACACCCAGCAGAAGGATGACTTTGAGCTGTCAAATGGTAGTGAAGGACTTACAGAAGCTGAAAATATAGAAATGAGAGACAAATATGAAGGACAGTGCTCCAGGCATGCAAGCACCACATCTTCAATATATCAAGATGCTCAGAGTAGAGAAAGCTCATTATTTGATATAGACTCAATTGTTGAAGCTACAAATGATGATCAGAGCTTAGTAGAAGGAAATCTGTCTGAATCAACTCAACAAGAGAGACTGACACGTAAGGTTTCCAATGTATCAGCTTGTTCCAGTGATATTTTTAACGAGGAATTAGACGACTTGCTTAATGAAGAACTGGACAGATTATCAGAGGAAGAAACCTGTGCCACCAATTTGAAGAGCTCTGTTGATAAAGGAGGCTCTGAAGTGTCAAAGGAAGGTTCTAGTCCACAGGAGAATTTATCTGAGGTGCCTCACTCAGAAAATAATGTAGTTGCACCTGCAGCAGAGCAAGAAAGTGTTAAAGATGTTATCTCTGAGAAGGAAAGTGAGAATGTAAGTGAGAGACCAAATGAGGAGTCCACTGATGATATCATAACTAATACACCAGGAGGGAATGAATCAGATAGTTGTACATCAACTCCACAACAAGATAAAAGTTCAAAGCATAATGTAGCAGAAGAAAGTGTCACAGGCCCAGCACCACAAGCATCAGAGGAAGGGCTGGACCAGGCCAAGGACAGTGGGTACTACAGCTTGCCTGTGTCCCCTAAACCCAACACAGTCACAGTGAGTGAGAGGGAGCAAGCAGCACCAGCAGAGCGCTCTGTTCCTCAGGATTCACATAAAGATAGTGGAGAGAAGCATCAGGCCGTTCCCACAACTGAAATGACTGTATCCACATCTGTGTTAGAGACACCAAAAGTGCAAAAATCCTTATTGGAAGACTCTGTGCCAGACCAAACAGATGCAAGTGTGCCAACTGAACTCTCCTTGTCATGTGGTGGACCTGGAGAAGGTGAGAAAGATCCTTCTGCCCTTGAAATTAATGAATCGACTGCATTGGTGGAGGATAAGATTGAAGAAAACTCCAAACTTCCTCAAAAGGAGGATGAAAAGAAAAGACCCACGTTAGAAAAATTTAAAACCCCTCCACCTGACCTAAAGGGTACAGCCTCCTCGCCTGGGTTTGGTGGCCCAGTCCCCGGCAGACAGGCAAGGTACAAGTCACCAGGGTTTGGTTGTGAGGGTGGCAAACATGGTGAAGAGAAAATATTGAGTCCTGATCCTGTGGGAGACATGTTTCTACAGCAGGCTGTGTGTATGTCCCATGAAGAAGTGAGTTAATATATTGTTTATTACTTTATTAGGTGAATAATCTCTCTCTCTCTCTCTCTCTCTCTCTCTCTCTCTCTCTCTCTCTCTCTCTCTCTCTCTCTCTCTCTCTCTCTCTCTCTCTCTCATTTTATCCATATACTATTACAGTATTATAGTCATATGGTCATGGTTATCTTTTTTATGCTAGTAATTGTGTGAGAGATGATAACAGGTTTCTTTCTGGAATGTGACCTCAGCACCTCTGAGTTCCTGAAAGCTTTCTAGTTTTTACAGATCACTATTGTTATGAGTATCATATACGCTCATGCTGGTGACTAAATAAGGATGTATTCATAAAAAATTCAGACTTTTGTGGTAATGATAAAGGTATCATTACTTTACATCAAAGCACACACCATTCATCCTTGTATTGTGCACAGCCATGCATGGAGTTGCTGGACTCAAGACAGGTACTGGTTTAATTTCTGTGGTCTATTTGGCTTTGTTTCAAGGAAGAAGAAGAGGAGATGGAATTTTATGCACAACCTGAATGATTCTTAAAAACTCGTGATGGAGGAAGGAGGTTTGAGAGTCAGTTTCATGACAAGGAATAAATGGTGAAATAGCTGTATGAAGAGTACTGTACATTCTTTATTGTTTAGTAACATTACTGAACCATGTACTTCATTCATGACTGTAGACATCAATTCCACCTTATGTGTTATGTTTGATAGCTGGATGCACATAATACTCAGTGATGAGTTGGTAGAGTACACAGTGCTGCTGATTTAAGTACCATTGGGTTGGGAGACTACAGATTCTATCACTTGAGTCGTGAACAAAAAGAAGCCTTGTGATGAGAACTGTAAATAGGATGAAGCTATTAAAGTCCCTATCAAGTGGCCATTATTATTGCTATTGTAGTTATGTATTATCTTTTATTTACTTATTATTTTCCATGAGTTACTGGTCTACTCATTTCCTATTATCTTATTAATCTCATATCACTTTTGCATTGTATTTCTTGCATTTGATCTAACGTAACCTTTGTTCCGGCAGGCTGAAGCACGGTTAGCCCAGCGGCGTGCAGCACGAGCTGAGGCGAGGGAGCTGAGACTACGGGAGCTTGAAAGGCAACAACATGAACAGGAAAATGATGAAGAGAAGCAATTTGCCTCTCCATCATACACAGGTTAGTAACAAATTTTTCTGTCCTGCACTTGATGTACTATATCGTAGTGTGAAGAATGTCTGGTGGTATCATGAAGTACTGGCACAACATAATATTCTGTTCTAAGATCAATTTTAAGGTAGTTTCAAACATCCAAAGCGACTAAACTTTCATAATACTACTGTTTCTTTAATATGTTGAGAATTGACTGTCAGTTGAATATATTAATACATACACTAGTGGATTAGGAAGGTGTATGCTGCAGTGAATGTTTATACTCATATTAAAGTATTTTGTGCCTCCAACATTAGTTAATAGCAGATTCTTAAGTTCTCTGAGTAGTATAGTGGTAAATATCTGAGATATAGATAATACTACGTCCATGGAGAAATTCAGTGGCACTATTTTTGTGCCTCAAGTTTTCCTAAAGATTGTGCCTTCACCACAGATGATGATGACTGCGAAGATGATGAGTGTGATGAGGAGGAAGGTATGGTGAACAGGCAATAGGGTGTTGTTTGACTAAGCTGTTTGTTTCCTAACTGCCATTCTGGTCGTCACGCAAACCCTTGACCCGTGTTGATTGATTTGTGCAGCCAAGTTTGGACCCTCAGTTTATTTAGTACCCATTATTACATTGTTCTGTTCCACACCATCTTTTTCATTTTAATTTGATTTGTTAATTTCTTACTTATAACTTCAATGCTATCATATGTTTTGTTGCCAATATCATAAGCATGGATTAGAGACAACTCATGTTTTGTTCTGAATCTATAACCAGTTGAACCATCAACAATAATTGCAGCAAAGCCTCCATTAATACAGAACACTCTAAGGTTGCAAGTCATTTCAAGAAGAAACATCACAGAACAGTGTGCTGTCATTCAGGTTAATACTCAAGAATATTAGAAAAAGATACATTAATATATTCATAATTATTCAGTATGCATTACATATTGATAAAATTGGTTTGAAAAATTAATATATTTTCCATGGTTTTCTATTTTTATCTTTGAGAGAGTTGTAGCTATCATAACAAGTACACGAGGTGGTAACTTTTTATATCCATTAACTTGTAGTTAGATAGGATTTGTTATTGTTCATATATATCCAATTCTCAAGAGTTTATGATCTTGTATGCCCCTTGCAAAACAATATTGTGGGGAGGTTGTGCTTGAAATTTGGTCATAGTTCTAGTATCTCAGGCTTGAGTGGAGTGGTGTGTGTGGACAGCTGGCCCCATCCCCCTGTTTCCTTTGCTGGTGTTTTCCCTTTGCTAGTGTTATTTTTGTGTTTGTTACTTGACGTTATGTGTTTCTTGTGAGAAATGGAACTACTGCTCATGATAACTGTGCACTGCTGGTAGATCTGTTCATAGTGTATCAAGAGGTTATTAGAAATCTTGATTCTATTTAAGTTTGAAATATGGTCACAATTTAAAACTTGATGTTACATTGTAAAACTACATGAGAAATAGCTACTGCATGTCTTAAGTTAGTGCAAAGCTTTGCAGTCAGTTATCTGCTGGCTGGATGATTTCACTCTTTTGTTAGAGTGATGCCATTGTAAGGGTAGACATTATCACATTTAATTTAGAAATGATTAACCAGAGACCTTATTATCTTGCAATCTTAAGATATCTTCAAATTTATATATTGAAAAAAAATTCACTCTGGGAACAAGTATAAGAACAAAATACATTGAAATTCTAAATGGCTACAAATCCCCATAAATGAAGGGAATATTTGGATAGAAATATGGTTAGGAATGGAATGTTCATTCACACACACTAAGGAAATTAAGCATCCTAATCTAAACATCTATTTGTTCTGAACAAGGAAGCAAAGGATGTGTCAGATGCTGGTGTGGACTTTGCATACTTTTGTCTGTGTGCATTAGACTACACTGATGAACACTGTTACTGATCCATCATGTACATTTTAATTCATTGAAGAAGAAAGAAAATGTTCAACCGTTTTACTTATGTTTTGGAAAGAGCTACAATGAAAACCATTTTTTTCTCCCTTTTCTTTTCTTTTCTTCTCTTTTTTTATGGGTGGGTAGAGGATAGGGGTAGTGTAGGATATTTTTCATGTAGCTTTATTTATTTTCTTACTTTCTTTCATAACTAAAGCTAATATTGCTAGGAATTAATGTTGTGGTTTTCAATAAGAGAGTTGCCTTTAATTTGGACATAACTGTCACTTGCATAAGATTTATATCTCATAATGTGTCTATATTTCACCTGTACTATTCATCTGTCATTTGATGCCCAGGTTCTAGGATGTTTCTTATTTGTACATTATGTGTTGGATAATTTCATAAACACCAACATACTTAATTTGTCTCCATAAGCATAATATTTAAGCTTCTAAGCTTAAACTTATTTTTCATTTGCTATCTATTATATAGTTTACATTTAATCCATTTTTTATATTTCTTTAACAGCATAAAGCATAAACCATTTTATTTGCTGTAAGCATAAAGCCAACATGTTTGTGTTGCTTTGCAGTATGGTGTAAATAGGATGTTAGAAAAAGTTGTATGTTAAATCAGTCAGTACTATTGTAATGATCCTCACAATCGTTGTAATATTATTGATTTAGGCATTGAATTTAATTTAAGTGTTTAAAGGATTGATTGTAAATGTATGATCACTGTTATTCATGCCTCAGCAGTGAGTTTTGAGGTGATGTAGTTAGGTATGTGATCATTTTATTATTCATTGCATCATTGCAGAGCCTGTGTCACGGGCAGGACTGGGGAGAGCTGCTGCCCGATCATCTGGCATGAACTGCACTGGCCAGTACTCCCGCAGGTCCTCCGAAGACTCCACCACTGATGAGGCAGCACTCCCGGCCAATGTTAGAGAGATGAGGGTGAGAAATGTGTTCAGAAAAGAAACTTCAACATTTACTCCCAGTATTGGTAATATTGCCATGTTTTGATGTTGTACAGGACATATGGATGAGTTTTTCTCAATTGTCATTATAGCCTTTTCATACTTTTAATGATTATCACAGGCGGAGCTGAAGGAGCTGGATGAGAAGTTCCGCAAGGCCATGATCACCAATGCACAACTTGATAATGAGAAAGCAACCCTAACATTTGAAGTTGAACTAATGAAAGACAGGTACACAGAACTAGAGGAAGCACACACACAGCTAACGGTAAGTCTGTTTTAAGGACCTGCATCATAAAGTTTCATAAAGTAATAAAACTACAATACATATTGTATAAATTACTTGAGCATATAACATTTTGTGGTATACATATGTGAAATTGGTTGTATGGATTTCATCATTGAATATTTACAACTTGCCAAGGTTATTTTACATATAAATTGGAGGTTTCACTGTAAACAACTATGTAGGTCATTATATGCACTATGACTGTACAATTTTGACTGACTTACATAGAGGACAAATATTTAAAGTTTTATTATTTTTAGACTTTTCTTGTTATAATGCATTAACATGATTTTTATCTTTACTGCAGAAAGAACACAGGAAGAAATGTACTGAATATGAACAACTAAGAAAGGTGTCAACAAAGTTGCAGGAAGAAGTAAAAATATTGCGCAGCATGTTACAAGAACGAGATCAGTTAATACAGGTCAGTGCTTATTTGCTTTTTACCAAACTTTGTGCCATTCATGTTTTATTAATTTGACTTTAGTAGAGAAAATCAATATAAGAGAGTGTGATGATGATCACAAATTCCCATAAGCATCACCATGTTGAGTGAGTTTAAAATGTTGAAAGGAGATATATGTAAACATTCATTTCAGGAATATGGCTTAGTTGTTATGGGTGAAGAGGAGAATGGAGAAGATACCGACCACATAGAAGAAGACGATGATGTAGATGACTTATCTCCGAGGAAGCTGTCCGTGAAGAAAGTGTTGGTGTCACAGGAGGCTGCTGAGCTGCTTTCAAAGGGTGCAGCTAAAGGCTCATTAGGTATGTGCTTGTACTAGTTCTCTCTCTCTCTCTCTCTCTCTCTCTCTCTCTCTCTCTCTCTCTCTCTCTCTCTCTCTCTCTCTCTCTCTCTCTCCAGTAAGTAATCTAACTAAATGTAATCATTAGGAATATATTTATTTATTTGTATTGAAGTACAACGTATGTTGGTTCATGAGCCAAATAGAATTGTACCCGTGTGTGTGTACACATGTGCACACACACTTGTGCTCATATTAGCCACTGGTATTTGCATACGTAGTTGCAGTGTAGAGACCTTGAGCTATTCTCATGTGGTCTTGTCTCTATATCTCTTTATTTAGTTTTTCCTTTAGTTTAGGTACACATGTAAAGTACCCATAACACTGTCTTCTAAGATATTCCAGGTATCTATACTTCTAAGAAATGTTATACTCTTGAACATCTTTATCCAAAGATTGTTTGTCTTCCACAATAGATTCATCAGTACATTTCAAATGTAAACATAGAATTCTTAGAATTTTATGGCATTTATAATGTAATTGCTCTCTCTCTCTCTCTCTCTCTCTCTCTCTCTCTCTCTCTCTCTCTCTCTCTCTCTCTCTCTCTCTCTCTCTCTCCAGGAATGTTTAATTTCTTGTTTTCATTTCAGATGTAAGGTTAAGGAAGTTTGGTGAGGAGAAAAATGATTTAGAAGACCAAGTTAGAAGACTGAAGCTTGAACTTGAAGAAGAAAGGAACAAGAACAGAAGAAGAGAGAACGGCTTAGATTATGAGAAGCAAAGTAAATATGTAGTGTTCAGTAGGTGCATGTGGGGTTGTTTATATGTGTGGTGGTGTGGCTACGTTCCATTTTTCTCCTCCGTCTTGTTGGTGTGGTGAAATTATTATGATACTCTCTCAACATTTTTCAGAGGAACAAAGCAAAACTGTAAACGAATATAAGTTTAGAGTTCAGAAGGCTGAGGCAGAGGTTTCAACGTTGCAGGCAAATGTAAGTATTGTGGCTTTACTATTTATTATCAGTGCTATTCTCTTCAACAATTATTTAGCAGCAATCATCGGTGTTTTTCTTTTCTTTATGTTACATTTATTTTCCTCCTCAGTTTGAATATCTCAGACTAGTATCATTTGTTTTCAATGTTTCCTTCAGGGTATAAAGACACTTCTATTACACAATTTTTACCAATTTTTCTAAGGCTTTATGTGTTGGGAAAGTGACTGACTATGTACATTCACAGCATCTGAGTCCTGCATTATTCTTCAGTCTTTTTTGTCGCTCCTAGTTTTAATATGATTATAAAAAGCTTTCATCAACAGAATGCCAAAGTTCTAAATGCAACAAATAGATACTATGTATTTTTCTTTTATTTTCCTCTTTTTTTACACCATTATTTTTCAGCTCATGTGCTTTATTAAAAAAAATCAAAATTATCATCAACTCTTTTTTTTTTTTTTTTTTTTTTTTTTTAGTTATTGTTAACTTTTGTAGAGTGTGTGATTTTGAAATTATGCTTTATGTTAGCATGTGCAACAAGCAAACACAGAAAGAGCAGTTTGTAATATATCAGTAATAATAAATGTATTGAGAAATATTGGTTACTGACAATAAAACAAGCCAACCACTTGGACTTCTGTCTTGTTTAGGTATATAGAGACAGTGAGAAATGTCAGGCAAGATTGTTAATCATAGGAATGCTTATTAACAACTGTCTCTTCCATTCTTAATTTGACTGTCTGCAAGGATGTTTATCATACATTAATTAGCTCCATATACTTACTTTATGTCCATCATCATTTTTTTAGGTTAAGCACATTTAAATTAAGATAATTAATTTGCCATTTCACAGAAACATTCTAATTGGTGAAGTAGGTTTTCCTTCCATCCAAGTGGGAGATGTGGTATCTTCTTTGAAAGTGGTTTTCTGATTATAAGTAAAGACAGAAACCAGCTACACTTATGAAATGACAAGTAATTGTACAAGTTGTGTTATGTTGTCACTTCATCATGGATAGTAAGATAAAGAAATATAAAACAATAGTCAATGTTTAGTGAAACATGATAGTAGTAGAGACAAGTAAGGAGGTGGCATGGGTTCAGCCAGCGTGGTGAGTAGCAGACCCTGGCACCTGATGGATGGTTGTGAGGCGTGGAGTTGAGTGGTAGCAGTTTGATCAGCCTACTAATAACACCTCCCTCTTACCTGTCACCCATATCTCTCATCACCTTAAGACACCATAATGGGACTTATAATTCATGTGTCCTCATGCCATTCACATTACACACATAAGAAAAATGTAGAAACATAGAAACCTGGAACATTGTAAATTGAGAAGTGGTTTGTGTAATATATGTTCAAGATTTTAGAGCTAGACTGGATAGTACTTAATGAAATGGAGCAATATGAGCATGGCTCTTTTCGTACATAGAACAAAAAATAGATGAATAAACATATAAACATTTGAACTTCAGTAAAATACACCAATGAGAAGCTTGTCATTTTGATCAGTAACATTTTTTAAAAGTCTAAATCGTCCAAATGTGCTAAAATTGTTATATAGCTATTCTGAAGCTATAACACAACTAGTATTCAAATATGTATTCATGTTGTTGTCACAAGCTAGAGAGAGTCCCAGAACCTCTGATACCCTCATGAAAGCTTAACCAAAATATCCTTTTTAGCAAGTATCTTTATAAGATAAGTTTTAAGTTTTCTTACCCTTTTACTTTGGTGTTTATTCCTTCATGGTGCAGAAGGATTTAATGCTTTCTTTTGAGTTCATTTTATTTTAATTGTGTGTGAGTGTGTTTACTTTTCCTAACACTGTCGCTACACTAAGAGTATATTTGCTTAATATGATTTTGAGAGTTGAAATTGGAAAATTGTAGATCCTTTGAACACTTCATTTAATTTTGAATCCAGAAACTCCACTCATGAATCATGTTATTTTGTCCTCTTATTTGATCAACAGGAAGCGTCTCAAGGTTTTGTCCACTGAGAGTAGCATAATCACAGTAGATGTCCTGTCATTGTTATCACACCTGTTGATTGACTTGTCACTTGGAGTGGTAAAAGTCCCACATGTAAAAAATTCCTGGATTTATTCATTGTTAACTGTTCATTCCTTGGTATTGTTGCAAGAATTTCACTGTACTTGATTCACAAAACTTTTCTTATAAAAGTATTGTATTACTTAAAGCAACTACATTTAAAGCAGTAACTGATATATGCTTCTATTTTTCATTATTTTCTCACATCTAAACTATGGTTTCTTCTATCATGTCTTGTGAAAAATTTACTGTTAAATTTTCATTTTTGTTACATTTCCTTATTTTCTTAGCACATTGCAAAGGGGTGTTCTAATGTGATTTTTTTATATTTTGTATTCTGTTGACTGTAATGTACATACTAGCTATATCACCTGTTGTGGAACCTTGCTAATACATATTTTGTTTCTGCCTCTCTAAGGTGGTGAGACTGGATGCTCTCTTAACTCGATATAAAACCCAATCAGAAGAACTGGAATCAAGTGAAGAGGAGCTAAAATTAGAGAAACGGAAACTGCAAAGAGAGGTAAGATTCCCTTGAAGTGAAAAACTGTTCCTTACTGTACCTTTCAAAGATCAGAAAACATAGTGTTAAAGTATTCAAATAATGCATTGTGTATCATTCTTTCTTCTACCACTACTCTCATACTAACGGCTTCTAATCATGTTAACTGCACAAGATATTATTCTTCCTTTCACCCCTATTCTGTTCACCTTTTTAATGCAGAAAGTTAACTAGTTCTCATTCATATCTTTCTCTGTTAAACTTTGGAATTCCTTACCTGCTTCTGTATTTCCATCTTCCTATGACCTGAATTCATTTAAGAGGGAGATTTCAAGACATCTATACTGTTCTTTTGTCCAACTCTCTCGGACCTGCACGTGGACTGGCAGCTAAATGGGCTTTTTTGTTTTCCCTTTTTATTATCCTTAGCCAGTTTTCTCCTCTTACATAAAAAACAATCATTCATGTAGATGTGTAGAGATAAATCATTGGTTAATATTGGCTAATTGGATTGGTTGAGTAAACTATTGGACGTACTTATGATATTTCATGTGTGAAGAAGTGAAATGGCATTTTTTTGTGTGTGTCTTGAGGCAAAGTAAGGTTTGGTCAACATTAAACTGTTACTTATTTCCTTTGCAGTTAAGAGATGCTCAGAGTAGATTAGAAGAACTGGAAACTACAAATAATCATCTTATAAAAAGGTTTGACAAACTAAAGAATGCAAGATCTAATCTCCTTAAGGATCTATCTCAAGACCCAGCGTGAGGGGTACGGTGAGCCAGGTTTGCCGTGGTTGACATGCCCCTCAGAAATATTCTCTGCTGCCAATCTTCAGCTTGTAAGTCGCAATATTTGGTCAGGGTGTGTATGCAACGGGTCCATAGCGAGGAATCCTTCCTTGGTGGTATGGAAGGAGTGGGAGTAATTTCTACCTGTGTGTAACTGTAAACATGGTGTTGATCTTTTTCCGTGTGTTTTTGAAAGTGTTATAGGTTTTCTCTGCATTGGTAGAGAAAACACTGTATTTTTAAAACAACTGGATATAGATCATGATAGCAGGCACTCATGTTTAAGCTCTAACCACTGAATGTAGCTTGTTTTACAAGTTGAAGGCTTGCTAAGCACCACAGTTACTACTTAACCACCTCATAGACTGTGATGTTTGTGGTATTGGATACTCGTCTCTCATAAACTATTTTGCAATGAATGCCTTGGTGCCTCTAGCCCTTTACAACTATTGCAGTTATCTTGCTTAAGTAATGAGAGCTGCAAGATTGTCTAGGTAGCACTGCTAATGTTAATTCACCTAAGCTAAAGCTTTTTAATAACCCAGCAAACTCGAGCTGTTGCTGCCAGTGACCAGCCTTAACCTATGAATTGCAGTGGATTTTATGATTAGGTCACTTTTTGCCATGATTTTATTAGTTTCTACAATATGGCAATGATGACTGTAGGAACTGCTCTTTGGAAACTATCAGAAGCTTAATGACAGTAGACACTAACAGTAAGAGTATATGATTGATTCCATACAAGGAAGGAGCAGAATTATACCATATATATATATATATATATATATATATATATATATATATATATATATATATATATATATATATATATATATATATATATATATATATATATATATATATATATATATATATATATATATATATATATCAAGGAAATGTTTTGTGCTTTTTTTGGATATTTTATTTATTAGGAACATTATTTCTAAAGTAGCTTTTGGAATTTTTTTTATCTAGAGTTTTAGGTGTGTTAATTTATATTTCTGATGCTTTCTCATAACCAATTTCCTTTTTTTAGAGTATTATTCAGTAACTAGCGAGAAACTGTTATTCAGTTTGAATGATGATTTTCTGTTTTATTGATGCATCAATCTTAAAGACTTATTCACTTCCTGTATGGACTGTTTTGAAACTGTTTGGAAGTGTCTTGAACAATGTGATCAACAAAGTCTAATCTCTGTCCATTATTCTCAATGCCGTGACATATTGCACCAAACAACTATGTATTAGTTAACAAGGTTGGTTCAAAGGTTTATTTATATTGGTGTCCAAATATTCTCTTGTTACTTTGTTATTGTTGTTTTAGTGAGATGTGTATAGAGAAGTGAGACAGTTGACTGTGGCCATAGCTAGTCCTCCTCTCCCCAAGTGAGCACAAAACCTGTACCATGTGCATTATTTATTGTTATACACTTGAGCTGTTTGGGGGTTTTACATTGAATACAAATTGCTAACAGGAATTATTGTTATATATATCCATACTGTTTTGTAAATCCATGACTTGCACATTTTACATAGAAATATTTATTCTTGAAATAGGATTGCATTTTCATTTCTTTTTCTTTCTTTTTTTCCACTATTTTCCTTATCAAAAGCAGCTGTAGTTTTTTTTATTGTTTTGGCATTCCCAATAAAAATAAAAGGTAAAGCATGTAAAATTATAATGTTTTACATATTGCAATTTTCATATTCTTTATGAATTTATATCAATACACAATCACTGTAATAGTGAACTGTTATTATCTTTCCACATCCAGTGGAATATTGCCTTTTTTTTTTACTTCAACTTCTTACAGTGTCAAGGAAATTATTTTACATAGATCTATAAGCTCCAATAAATATAACCTAGAAACTTTCCATTTACTTCCAGTAGAATGTGTTTAAAGGTTCTGCAAAATTTACCATGTGTGGTGCTCAAGAAACCACTGCATCCTGTTTGTCCTCTTCCCTTTGTGAGCTCCTTGTTATTCTTATCTCCTGTGTAGCATCATCTTGACAACTTCACTCAAGAAATCTGTTTGTAATAATTACAGTAGAAAACAATCTTTCATATCCTAACTTTGGTTGTGGGACTGAAAGCCTAGAGTTCCTTAGCACTTGCTGTGTTCTGGCTTGCAATCAATTGATGAACTTCGTTATTAGAACTGGGTCAAATGATAATGAATACGAACAATAAATTATTTATATTTAGACATTTATAAAGGTTCATGTTGTTATAACCTATTGGTTTATGCTTGGAAACCAAAAATTATTGAGATTCCCATGCACCAAAACAGAATAGCATCAGACACTGAAATCAATGCACTGTTACATGTCAACTAACATTTCAGGTTACTTTCAGGTAATATGAAGAGCTGGTATCAAATTTACTATGCACCAAGCATCCACTGGGTTTTAAGAACAGTGTACTGGAGTGACAATTGCAAGTGTAACTGAGGGTGATATATATATATATATATATATATATATATATATATATATATATATATATATGATGTAAACACACACACACACTCACACACACACACACACATACACACACACATTCAATCGTGATTCTCTAGCTCAAAATAGTGGTGAAATCAAGAGATTGTTTTCACCCATAATTAAATGGACCAGCACTATGTTTCACTCCACCAGACAGGATGGATGAAACTCATACCTAGAGCTTCTAGTGTAGCAGTGAATGATGTGTTTTAAAAATTTCCCTAGAGAAGTATGAACTTGTGTACAGTTCGCTGATGAAAGGTTGAATTTGTATTAAACTAAGCCATATATTACATAATCAAAATTTGTTGTTACCTTTTTATTAGTAAAAATGAGCTTTTACACAATGAAGTAAATACCAATTTTGTTTACCAATAATTTTCATATATTTTCATAAGATGGCTAATTACCACATAGGTTTTGATAACTGTGTATGGCTGTTTAAATATTACATGATATAGGAACATGAACAATATTTATTGCATTAAGGAATTCTTACAGGTCAGGACTGGAATGCAGTGCCAGTTGTGGCTTTCAAGTTAGGTGTGTAGGATCAGAAACACAAGTACATATGAGCTGTTCTCAATCATTGTGCACATTTATTTTCTATACTCACTTTTGGAGTACCATAAACCATCCTATAAAAGTATTGGCTTTAATAAGAAGTTCAGTTTTCCATTTGTGGCATCAGTGTGAACAGTCCAGTGGTACATGAAGGTTGTTGTAGCACTTAGAGAAACTCCTTGTGACAATCAAGGTTATCCTACAGTTTCTTTATGGCACTTGCTGAGCTCAATCATAGTGAAAACTGCTACTATCTCAGGAGACTGAATTCTTAGGATCTTGCATAATGTACAATGCTTTACTTTATATAATAAGTAGTGCACAATTTTATTTGCCCTATAATATCTATCATGATTTTTACATTTCTACATTTTGTATTTGTAGAAATTGTATGGAGTTGATTGATTTTAGAGAAATTTGAAAGGATGCAGTGTAATGAGACATGTTTGATATGAAGACGCCTATGACGCCTCGTTGATACATGCAGCTGTTTGTAGCTGTAAGATAGGGCAACGGTAGGGAGGAGGAGATATTTATATTCCGTCACATTGTAGTACAGTTATTCTTCGTTACAGTTGAAGGATCTATTTATATATAATTTAGGGGAGGTAACATGCCTGCCAGTTTAAATTTTGTGATAGCAAGGCTCAATAAGAAGCAACTTTCGTCCACACTACCTCACCTGAGGGTGTGTAGAGTGCTTCATGAGCTGTCCACTCTATAGTAAGGTGCTTCAGATTGGTGAAAAAAGCTGTTTTCAAGATTTATATAAAGTTGATCAGCAGACCTGATTCAGTATTTGGCTTTATGTATAAATTTGTGAAATGCTTGACTTGTACAGAGTTGAAGATGTAAATAATGCTCCATATTTCATTTCGTGTAAAAATAAATTAATACTGACTGAACTACACTTTACAATTCCTTTTCATAGTTATAAGTTGGCTTATCCTCTCATAACTCCATAAGAATATTAGGTGATAAATTGCTTTATAACAAAGGCTGTGATGTGTTGGTGACCTGCAAGTCTCCAATTTTACATTTGAGAAAAGCATTCAAAACTACTTAGGAATTTTTAGGAATGTTTTGTGTCCTTTGTTCATTTCTGTGCAGACTCATGTTCCATTGGTTCACACTTTTGGCTGTAAATTTGCTGGCTCAAATCTGGATTAGGGCAGTACATAGTTTACCAAGCTGCTCATCCTTGTTTTGAATTACTTGATAAGTGGTAGTATTTGGCAACAGTTGAGGAAGATAGAGTATGAAACCCAGATTTTACAATAGCCTTGCATCTTGGGGTAAGATTTATCATCTACCACAGACTGAAAGGCCAATGAGACAAAGATGAGTGCTGAGACCAGAGAGTGCTGTTGTGTGTGCCCTCGTATTGACTTTGATTTTCCCATTTGACAAAATTTCTAGGTTATGTAGATCCTTGTAAGATTTTTAGGTGAAAAAAATTTGTGATGCAATCTACAATGGAACAAGATCTGTTAGGTTATGCTGTGAAAAGGTGGGCAATGTGTCTCAGGTCATCCAGCCATTGAGTAACATTTGGCACCATACAATTGCAGCATAAATTCCTGGTGTCTGGACTTATTTACAATCATCCCAACCATAATGTTGCTGTTCTCTTGTGTGGCAATTGGCTTTTGCTCTACAGGAATTGTGTCTCGATATTGATTCATCAATTAAATATCAAAAGTAGCATCAGGCAATACAATGACCAATTAAAAAGAATATAGTATGTTACAATTGTTTAAATGTGTAGAATGAAAGTATGAGAAGTGTTTGAAGAGAATAGATTAATTACATGTTGAAGGCATCAGGCTAAAGAAAAAGGCAGCATTAGGTGTAGTATAGGTGTCTGGATTAAGTAAATATGACTGCATGACCAGGCTAAATAAAGAGAAATTGTGGATAGCATTAATGTTAATTCCCTTTAAGAGCATTTGTTATCACTTGATCCTTTAAGAGATAATGTCCTTTACAGGGAAGGGAATGTATCTGTTATGATGTAGCAGCCACAAACCAGTCCTGCTATGAGCTCCAGCAGATGCAATGACAGGTATTCCTCCAAATCTTACCCACCTACTCATTTGGTTGATGAGGATCTGCACTTTCTGGAAGATTTTAAATAGGTAGGCAGTTGTCATGTTAGCCCTACAGAATATGGGAGGATGCCAGTGGGTTATCTGTATGTATCTCTATGTACTGTATACATTATGAAGTACATGTAAGAGTGATTGAAGCTACCCTGGGATCTCAAGCCGTAAGGTTCTAGTTGTATTTTGTTAACCAACTAAATACAACATGAACTTCACTGATTTGGAAGAACCCGTTTTCTAACGTTGCTCTCTCTCTCTCTCTCTCTCTCTCTCTCTCTCTCAAATTAAGAGAAAGATTGTCTCATTGACACCAACTCTCTATCCTTGATAGCTGTAGAAGTTGGAGATCCCTATATCAATGTCTAATATGAACAGTTTGGGCCACGACTAAGAACATTGCGAGTTGGCAGAGAATGTTAATGTTCAGCAGACCTCAAGGATGTTAACGTATTCATTCACCTCATAACACCTGAGCAAACGAGTATCACAGTGTAGTTTGTGATATCATACATTGCACTATATAGGTATAATTCCTAAAATCTGGTCACATATTTTGCATCTCATTTAAGTACACTGAGTCGATTTGCATAAATTCGCTGATTCTTGTTCAAAGACGGGATTTCTACTTAATTCAGTTTCTGACTTGCAAATGTAGTAATACAACTGAATAGGGAAGAATTGCTGGAAAAGATAAGAATATTTGGCATCTGTGTTCTCGATACATTTTTGCGGGGGTGACCGTACGACAACTGCTACAAGTTATGGTTAGGCTGCTGGCTGTCTGCTGGCTCCGGCGCGCTGAACGAACCAGCTCGGATCCCGCGAACCCATGAACTGAAACGGATCCAGCTTGATGTAAGAGGTTCACTTAACTCAGCATAACTTGTGAAAATTAGAACTTTAGTAATAACAATAGACAAAATTATAAATCTTAAGACGATATGATATTACATACTAGTAAGTCATGTTGGTTAGCTTTTTGTTTTTGTTGAACAACTCAATGTTAGGTTATTATTGATTATTTCATACTCTGTCTCCAGACAGAAGCATTCACCACGCTTACCATAAGGAGAAACATTTTTGTCCTTTTTCCTAAACCAGGGTAACTCTACTGAATTATACTCGTCTCTTCTTTTATGCCCTGGCTAGTGTCAAACTATCCTCATGTATAGAATGTTCAGTGAAATCAAACATTTAGAACAAAGAGATCTGTAGCTGATGGGAAAACGCTATATCAGTGGTTCCCAACCTTTTTCATTACATTACCCGTTTACTGACTTCTTCAAGTTTGTGTTACCCACATCATCAAGTGTAAGTACAGTAGTATATATCTATGATAATATAAATAGATAAGGGTTATCAAAAATATACTGAAGGCTTGATGTTTTATTTCTGTTTAAATAATCTCAGTTTTTACATGTGTGTATGTATGAGTAAATACTTTAACTTTTCAATATGAATGCCTTTATTCTCAGCCTTCCATTACCCACTCAAATTATCCAAATTACCCACTTGTGGGTAATTACCCATAGGTTGGGAACCACTGCGCTATATGGACCGCGGCGGGCCACGACTGCAGCCGCTGCACCGCGCTGTCCGCACACCAGTCAGTTGGCGCTCAGCTGCTGGCTGGTGTGGGTGTACAGTCTGGCGCTTCGAATACTATCCTTAAATCTGGTCTTCACATTATACTGATTACTGTTGGCTATGATACTATTATTCATTGTCTAATAGTTAACGTGGAAAAGTTAACGAAGAACTGTCAAGCCTAAGATCAGGCTAGGTGTGGTGGTTGTGACTTGTGGTGGTGAGGGAGCCGCCGTGCTTGCTTGGCTCTGAGTGCAGTGAATCAAGATAATGTGAACGAGACATTCCGAGGAGGTAGACGGGCATGCCACGGAGCAGAAAAAGGTGAGACGGTGGTGCAGGGCGGGAGTGTCTGCCCCTGGCCTGGTGTGTCAGGCACCAGCACTGTCACCATCAGCAGACTGTTTGTGTTTTGGTGGAGCGTGATTGGCCCATAGCTCTGGGGATGGGGCGGGATACTGGTTTGGAGAGCTAATGGGGAATGAAGAAAGTTTATTGCAGCAGAGAAAGCGCTTTGTCATAATCAAGGCTCGTCTTGATCATGGTGATGCTCGAATCTCGAATGTATCAAGACTAGCCGGTAATTTCTTAAAGAAATATTCTCTATTGACAGTGCCAATTTTAAGAAAATCGTGGGATTGATCTTGTTTGAGAGAGAGAGAGAGAGAGAGAGAGAGAGAGAGAGAGAGAGAGAGAGAGAGAGAGAGTGTGTGTGTGTGTGTGTGGCTCTGCGAGTGATTTTCGCTGCATGAGCTTGGCTACAATTTTTCATTATATTGAGGCCTCTCCGGCGGTGACTGTCCCTGTTCGAGTTTACTTGTCCTTTACTCTCTCTCTCTCTCTCTCTCTCTCTCTCTCTCTCTCTCTCTCTCTCTCTCTCTCTCTCTCATCGTTAGAAATTGTGTTAGTAGGATAGGATCAATGTATTCTTTGTGTATTACCCTATTTCAGCACCGTAATTATCCTTTGTGTGTGTGTGTAGGTATGTGTGTGTGTGTGTGTGGGAGGGAGTGGGGTGTCGTGTGCGCGTACCTGTACCCACCTCTTGTCACGCGATACCCACTCTTCGTTACCTGGTTTATATAGAGATCTGTCCAGCCTGGTTGGATTTTGGTACTTTCAAATCCGGCTTTTGGTTTCCTTCCCGTCAGTCTGTTACTGTGTTCACATCAGTGGCGATAAATGTGAATCTCGTATCTATCTTCTTCATTATGGCATTTATTTTGCTTTCCATTTTATTTAGATTTTGATTGAAGAATATTGCCACCATATATCTCGTTTCGTATACGGACAAGGAGTGATTCCTCCTCTTGTGTTTTATATAACCCCAGTGAGATATGACGTGGCATCGCGTTTCAGATACTCTCCTTTAAGAGAGATTACGCGTAGTATACATCTTTTTTTTTATGTTAGGAGGGAGTCCGGGCAAAGGAAAAATAAGAATTGACTAAAAGAAAGGCTCACAGAGATATAGAGTGGTCATTTTACATTATTCATCTCCTTGCTATAATTACTAGGTTTGGTTTAATTAATCATTATAGATATTAATTGTTACTTAACTGATTTAGAATTTTCTTTTCTTTCCGTCACTACCCATGCCAGTGCTGTGCTTGCGTGATATATCCCTACTGCTTGACTTCGATTTGTTTCCTGATTGGATTTTCTCGTATAGGCTTTTATATTCTAGTTTATGATTTATTTATGTTTATAGTGCGCGCGCGCGCGCGCGCGCGCGCGCGCGTGTGTGTGTGTGTGTGTGTGTGTGTGTGTGTGTGTGTGTGTGTGTGTTTACATTACCAACTTCACTTTTGTTCCTTGTGTCCATGTCGTGGCGTTGTTGTGGGTTGTTGCTCCTAAGATCTGTAGAGTAAACAAGGAGGTGTCATGATTGGAGTTCATTGTCCTGTGCAGCCATGACTTCCTTTTCCTTCAACTTTATTTAAACTTTGCAGTGTTTTTATCATGTTTACTTATGTGCATACTAGTCTTTAGTATCGAAATCCAAGTGTTATTTTATCCATGTTTTGTTGTTTTTGCCTTTAATAATCCTTTTAGACATGTATATACACAATGGTGCCTCTATCACACTAGGGGAATCACACACGGTTCCTGTCGTTTTCCGTGTTATTTGTCTGAGGAAAATGAAATTGAAATAGTTTTCTGTATTCATCTCTCTTTGATTCGCTATTAAGAAAAAAAGTCACTCCACACCACGCTTTTTTATTTATTCATTTTCCGTTTTGATGTTTTAATCTATAGCAAAATATGTTCCTTGTTTATTCGTCATCACCATCTGTTCGGGGCTTCACTCACCTTGTTTTGACGAAACCTTTGTCTGCTGGTGACAGCGACGCTCGGAGCTTCACCCTAGCAACCTCGGACGGTATCACGGAGCAAAAATCAATGAACTACCAGCATTAAAACGTTTGAAGCACCTTATCTATATTTTCATTAAAGTTTTATCTAGAAATTGTAGTGTACGAGGCTTTAAGATGAGCCGTAATGGAAGAGTAACAGCCGAGGCTTGTTAAACATTGATTCGTAGTCTGAATAGTTTTATTTTATTTTATTCTTTTACAGTGTTTGTTGGGTTTTAAGGGAAACTTACGAGCTAAAGAGACCTCCTATCTTAAAGTCCACCTGTTTAGTAACCGTTACCCCAAGTGGAAGCCTTTCTACTCCAGGACGGCGGCCAGGAGTCGAACCCATGCGCTTAGGGACCCTACGACCCCCACACCGCGCGTGGTTCCATTGTACCACAGCGGTCACAAATAATTATAGTATTGTTCCCTCAAGTGTTTTTCTCTCTCTCCTTTGATGACGTATAATCCGTTAAATCTCCTAGATTGATCAAAGCCTTATTAACTTGACTGGAATCCGGCAAAAATGATAGAGGTATAATAAACCATTGTCTCTACAGTTGCCGGCTTCCTATTCATCTTAATCCTTATTCAGTTTCTTACACGGTGACGACTCGCTGCCAGCTTCTACTTTTGTCTCCCTCATCCCTTCTCGCTAATACGTCCATTATAATATTAAACTCAGGAGTAAAGGGCGAACCGTACGGCATACGAGTATACTTTGACCTTCACGTACAACAGTTGGTTGGATTCCACACGCTCTGATTCCTATCTTACTTGCTCCCTCTTCAGCAGTGCGACCACCTGAGTGATAACCATCTTTATATATATTCCATGTTTTCATGTTTTTCAGTTGTTGAACTATTCAGAAAAGAGAAAACTATAAAATATTCTTTACCGTCACTATTTTACCATTCCGTATGCAGTTCAACTTCAAAACAAAGTATTAGTTGTTAATTATTATGCCACCGAAATATGCAGACTCTCTCTCTCTCTCTCTCTCTCTCTCTCTCTCTCTCTCTTTCTCTCTCTTTACAATTCATGTTTTCGTTTTCTTTTGTCGACTTAATTCAGGAAAAAAAAAATAGTTTGCACCGTGACTATTCCTTACTCTCTTCTTTTCTCCTCATTATTTCATGCTGCTTTTGTCTTCTCAGTTGTTTACCAGATTAAGAAGGAAAAGATTACCTTTATTTTTTTGCCGCTACCATCTTCTGCTTCCTTATTCCCTCCTCTTTTCTTCTCACCGTTTTAGCATCTGTTCAGTGAGTGAGAAGGAAGCCTTGGCGTGCGGTAATGCTGAGGGTAAAATAACTGGAAGGTTAAGAGTGGAGCTTTTCAAAATATTTTAATTTGAGAGAGAGAGAGAGAGAGAGAGAGAGAGAGAGAGAGAGAGAGAGAGAGAGAGAGAGAGAGAGAGAGAGAGAGAACTGTACGGTCTTCATCCTTGTAGAATCAACGTCACCAGTAAGAAAAGTAAACAAGTGTTCTTTAAGGTGTAGGTCTTCTGAGTTTAAAGTTAGAATATTATGACTGGCTTCTCTCTCTCTCTCTCTCTCTCTCTCTCTCTCTCTCTCTCTCTCTCTCTCTCTCTCTCTCTCTCTCTCTCTCTCTCTCTCTCTCTCTCTCTCTCTCTCTCTCTCTCTCTCTCTCTCTCTCTCTCTCTCTCTCTCTCTCTCTCTCTCTCTCGCTATCTATCTATCTATCTATCTATCTATCTATCTATCTATCTATCTATCTATATTTATCTCCGTCTGTCTATCTATTCATCTATCCATTTATTTTCTATCTCTATCCTCCTCCTCCTCCTCCTCCTCCTCCTCCTCCTCCTCCTCCTCCTCCTGAATTCTTTACTCTCCGTCGGGAATAGGTTAGGAACACATCAGCGTCACCCCTCGCCACACCAGCGGAGGGAAGTACGTACTTTGGTTCTTATTGACTGCATCACTTTAACTTCCTTATGCTGTTTATTTGACTGGTTGTCCCCGGGGAGATTCTGATGGCCTTGTCTTTGTCTGTGAACTTCTGTGTGCTACTTACTCTCTCTGCTGTCCCGGTGGAGGTACTGGAATTGCTGCTTTGTCATTACACCAAACTTCACTTCTCTTGTTACTTTGTACATCACCACCATTATACACGCAGACCGCCTGTGTTCACGGAGCCATTTTTTCAACTCCCCGCTAGTTATTTTGGTCATGCACACCTTCATTACTTTCTTTACAGTGTGGTGTTGGAATGTAGCTGGTTTTAGGTTATGTTTCTCGGCCACGGGCTATAAAACGCTTTTATTATGGCTGGTCCCTCCCCCTGCGGTGTTATTCATCCTCTGGTGGACGTGTTGGCCACTTCACTTTTGTTGACATGTGAATTTTTGATGAAGCTGACGTCATTTGGGTCTCCTCAGCCCACAGCATTACAGTAACAGTAACCATGTAATTATACAACTCCAGTTTTGTTGCACTTCTTCAATCCATTTCACTTACCAAATATTCTTACTATTTTACTCCTACTCGTATTGGATCGTGGGAACACCTTTCTTCGATTCGGATCTCGGCGTTACCAAAAGTTCTTATTATTTACTCCCTCTCGTTTCGGATCCGTGCAAACACCTTCCTCCGATTTGGTGGTGGAGCAGACGGTGGTGGTGGGTGTCGGTCGGTCTGCCAGCTTGAAATGGTTCAGGTGGAATACCAGTCAAGGTAACTAACTTCCATCCAACCACCTCACCGTCACCTCATTTTCCTTAGTTAGAAGTGGACTGTATTCACTTTATACTCTTAGGGAGGTAAACGACCACGTGGAGAAGACTGCAAACCAATGTTACCTCTCCCGGGAGACTGTAACCTGTTTTTTGAGGTACTTAAGACTCACACTAAAACCATTCACAAAGAGCCGTTTGATCGGATTTCTGTGAGTGTTTCTCCTATTGACAATACACAATCCTTGATATTCCACCACTATAGGCATGAAAAACCCATTGAAAATCACAAATGCCGTATAATAAAGCCTGTTGTGTTGTACGTTGTCAAGTTAAGACGCTGAAACATCCCTGGAATGTTGGTCACACAACACGTTCAGTGATGTTGGAAGTGGATAGAAGCACAGCGGTAAAATGCTTCTCTGTCCTAATAGTTCGTTTAAAAGTTGTATAGCCAAGTCCCTGCACACTACATGTTCTCTTTGTGTTATAATGTCACAGTAATTTAGGTTTTGTTCATGATGCAATCTCTCTCTCTCTCTCTCTCTCTCTCTCTCTCTCTCTCTCTCTCTCTCTCTCTCTCTCTCTCTCTCTCTCTCTCTCTCTCTCTCTCTCTCAGTTTACAAGTACTACTGTCACTGCAGGCTAAGCTGATCTATAAGCCACGCCTCTCTGCCTCCTTCCCCTTCTCGGCGCGACAGCCGCTGGGTGCATACGTAATGCTCCTGCCACATCCCAATAATATATACTCAATCACTTCATCAGTCAAACTTGTTGAGTTGATTTTTTAAAACTTCAGTGCGGAATAATGATAGATTTTAACATTTCAAAGGAAAACTATCGAAACAAAATTTATATAAACGCATCCACATGACCGTCACTGTACAGTGTATAGCGACAGTCACTGGAATGGTATTATGTAAATGACGTGTGGTGTTTGCTTACTTTTTTTTCTCAAATATAAAACTTTTTTCTATGAGATCGATAGTTCGATATTGTTATTGTTTTAGTATCGGTGTTTTCAAGAATCAGCGTCGGATAACATTTGTATTAGTAATGTTATGCAAGATATTTAAGTATAAGACGAAAGAAAAGGGGAAACTGTGGAGGTGTTCTGAGCATTACACAAGTGCACCAATTAGCTTCCCGGCTGAAGTAGGGGAGGCGGCAGGGAAGCCAAGACTTCTAGGTCAGGTTAGTCTGGTGCGACTATTGCTTGTCGTTACTGTTATTACAAACGTTGTGGCATACTTAGTGTGATTTACTCTGTCAAATTATGTGGCTGAAGCAACAGAGAATGTGGTGGTAGTGAGCACGCGTGTACCGAGTTCCATCGTGATAGTCATCATTACCTCGTATTGCCTCGTGGCCAGGTATTAGCGGCGGCCACACGGCGAGACTCATCAACAGGTGTGGGGGACAGGCAGGCAGGTGTGCGGGGAGCGGGCCACCAACCGGGCTCTCATTATAAGGAACCAAGGCTGTCTTCTTAATTATGGAAATGCATTTAACATTTAATTCACGGTTTATTCAGAATGCACGACGGCGTAGTATGTCTCGTCATTCTTTGCTGTTGCGTCGCGTGTAAGCGTTTTAATGACTATGCTTGTTTATGTGCTGTATAATTATTTTTTCATATAGTGCCGAAAATTGTTATTTGGACTATTCTGTATGCATTCATTAAATAGGATATTGTTTTTAAAGAATTTTTTCTCGATTAATTTTCTGTACCTATCTATCCATCCACCCATACAGAACATCTATCCATTTGTCTATCAACCAATCTATTTTCGTGTGGACGGCATCACGTAATTTTTCCAAAGGCTGTATTTTTCAATGTTTCAATGCATTATTTCAACCCCTTTTATGAGGCTGTCCTATACTTAATAAGATAGCCATATTATTTTCATGTGGGTCATCATATAGTTTTGTACCTTCACCAATGAAAAAGGTTTAACGTTCATGAGAGTCAAAGCAATTGATAATTTTATAATTAATGTGGTCTCTAGATCCTAATAAAGCTCAGAGCGTTTGGAAATACTCCTATTTTGCCTTTTTTGTAAATTTATTCAGTATTAATACAATCAAGCCAAATAGTGAATAAAAGTAACAAAGTTGTTAATGATGCGTTTAATACAGCGTTAACAAGAAACTTTAAGATTATCAAATAAATACAGTTGTGGACATAAATTATTGGTATTGTGCATGTAAGTCTAACTTTTTATGTAGATTGGTGATAACTCAGATAAGCGGAACACAGGCGGGAGAGACGAGGAAAGTTGCAACAGTCGTGTTGGGATCCATTGCTGAAAGTTTTAGTGTAACGAACACTGAGACTGCCGATATTACTGACTTACTTTGACTTGCTCCAGCAGATCATATCGAGTAAATCCTGCAAAAGTCTCTCTCTCTCTCTCTCTCTCTCTCTCTCTCTCTCTCTCTCTCTCTCTCTCTCTCTCTCTCTCTCTCTCTCTCTCTCTCTCTCTCTCTCTCTCTCTCTCTCTCTCTCTCTGTGACTTGGTTTAAATTCTCCTTTAAAGAATAACATGTCGATAGACAGGATGCTCGTAAATCTTTTAACGCCAATTAACGCCAGTGGTAATGAGGGCAACCATAGCAACTACAACGATATCAAAATTGATGCCGATGCTGATGCTGATAGTAATTATACTTGTCACGTTAGCAATAATGATAATAATACTTTGCTTGGAAAAAATATATATGTTAACCACACGTAGTCAGGATATGAAAAAAAAGTTATATATTTTAGGTACTACTTATTATTCCTTTTATATCTGTATCTATATATTTCTTTCTTTATTTATTTTTGTCCGATTGTTTTACTGATAAGATTCGGTTGTGTTATGGGGACAGGCGGTTTGTGGTGGTGGGCGGTGTAAGGCGACTGAAAGGAACGAAGCGAGAAGGTTAGAAACTTAACTTTAGAGTGAAAGGAGTCGTGACGTCTGATGTGGAGGGGCAGCCTCACTTTAGGCAGGGTATCTGCTTCATAGGCTGATACATATTTCCTACCTGTTGTACACATTTTATAAGGCACATTTTGTATTCATGGTTTAAAAGATAAAGACCCAAAGGAAATTTTATGTATACATTGAAGGAAGACATTTGATGGATGAGCGTAAAGAAGACGGCGCTGAAGAGAGTAAGATGGAGATGGTACACCTTAACGCCACCACAAGAAGGCAGATTTTATATTTTGTGATTCGACTACAACAATGACAACAAAAACAACAACAACAGTTACCAGTGATAGCATCCACCCCTATGTGTGTGCCAATATTAACATAACTAACTTTGACGTGTGTGTGTGTGTGTGTGTGTGTGTGTGTGTGTGTGTGTAGGTCTGCTTGGCGCGTGGCGTGGCAGGAGCACTACTGCTACTACTACTACTACTACTACTACTACTACTACTACTACTACTACTACTACTACTACTACTACTACAACTCTACTACTACCGCCTAGTTTTGTATTTGTAATTATTGTTGTTGTTAGTTTATATATGCTAACCCTGAGCATCTTTACACATTAAAGATAAACATAAAATGAATTCTTCCTGTTGCAACTTGTGTGGGCTGCCGTGACAATTTAGATAGTCTGAAAATGAACTGTCTTTTATATGTAATTTCATATTTTATTCACTATACACTTTGTCAAGCTCTCGCACCTAAGTGTGTGTGTGTGTAAACAGTGAAAATGTGTATTTAAGTTTTCCGCGCTTCGTTAAATAGACTCAGTTCATCATTTCTCTCCTCTTTATTTAGTATCTCTTGACGTGACACTTTACTGTTCCATTTTTAGAGAAATATTCTTAACCTGTTTTTAAAATGTTTCGTCCTTTGCTGCACAGAGAAAATGAAAAATAATTTATGGATCAACTTAGTTTAGATTATACATTTTTACTAAACTTTTAATAATTTCATGACATCACCTCTTTTTTTTTTTTTTTTTTTTTTTGCCGCCGCCGCATAGTTTAACCTGTTTTCAAGGGTCTTTCACCAATCCCTGTACATGAAGATTGAGAAAAATGGATCCATCAATTTCCCGAGTTTCCTCCCCGCTGGTTCATTCCCGCGCGTCACTAGGGCGGCATCCTCCCCTCGACCCCCCGCTGCCGGCGAGATGAGACCACTGATTCGCTGAGTGATTCTGTTTTGTGCCCTTCTTACTCTGTGCTGAGGGAGACGTACTGGTGTAGTTTGGCAGTGCAGCAGTAGGAGTAACAACAACAGCTATACCAATAACACCAACAGCAGCATCAGTAGTAGTAGTAGTAGTAGTAGTAGTAGTAGTAGTAGTAGTAGTAGTAGTAGTAGTAGTAGTCGTGAAACCTATAGATTCCAAGACGTAGGATCACCAAAATATCTGTGTAGGTTTGTTTTGGTGTATTGATAAGGGCAGGTCAGTTGAGTGTATCATGTGTTGGGAGCGCGTGGCTTCGTGCCTTGGTGTTTTAAGTGGTGTGGCGACAGGAAGTGTGGCGAGGTGAGTGAGAGTGTGTGTGTGTGTGTGTGTGTGTGTGTGTGTGTGTGTGTGTGTGTGTGTGTGTGTGTGTGTGGCAGTCTGTCGTTATCTTATGTTCTCTGGTGGTCCAAGAGAAAGTACCAGCTATAAACAAGCCAATGTCATAAACAAATGCAGAATTACTTTTCTCTCTCTCTCTCTCTCTCTCTCTCTCTCTCTCTCTCTCTCTCTCTCTC
>CM035199.1:5115943-5161708 GCA_020233015.1 Callinectes sapidus | reverse complement strand
GATCCCCACATGAGTTTCTGAATTTGTATAAAACCGCCAAACAATAAGTAGAATGAATATATACATATACAGTGAATCTGTATAATCAGGGAATATGTATATTCTCTGAAATTTTCAGGGAATGTGTATAACCTAACCTAACCTAACCTAATGTCTGATTCACTCAGGGAATATGGTAGGTTAGGTTAGGTTATACACATTCCCTGAAAATTTCAGAGAATATACATATTCCCTGATTATACAGATTCACTGTAATATATATATATATATATATATATATATATATATATATATATATATATATATATATATATATATATATATATATATATATATATATATACCAGTATGTATTTATTTATATATACTGTATATATGAGGGATCAATGCAAAAAGGTGTTCAAAGCTATGCACCTTAGCAAGCTACTTCTAAGTGACTGATTACTTAATAGCCCTTGGAAACAATTCCATCTTTTTTACTTTGGGTGATGCTGAGTACAGCATTCAGTTGCAGTTTTTTTTTGTTTCAGTTCATGTTGTGTGGTTTCCTGTCATATTATTCCCTGTCTGGTTTTGTTCCTTCTTTAGAAGAAGGGCTGAAATATGCTAAATTTTCCACAATTTAATGCCTCAACTTATTCAACAAAGGCATTTGAGACTATACGTACATACTATGGTCTTTTATTGTTATTGTTTATTTGGTGACCACAATTTGGCATTAACTAATGTGTTAAAGATTCTACCTGCAGGGTTGGTTACATTTCAGTCTGATTGAAATTGATTTGGATTGAAATTAAATATACTGATTTAGAATTAGAAAAATCTTTTTGTATTATGTTACCATATACAGTACATAGTACTGTCTCTTTTAAGGTGGAAGCCATGATTAAACTTTTTTTTTTTTCACAAAAAATAAATATTTGCTATAGCTAGAAAAGAACCTGCTAATTTTATTTATTTGTCTTTTTTCCAATAGAAAAAAGTTTTTTTTTTTTTTTTTTTTTATTATTAAAGTACCTTTTCTCAACTCTGTAGATAATTTCAATGACAACAATTGTTACCAAGGAATTTGTTAAACATTCTAAACTATTTGTGATTTTTATTCCTCAAAATGAGATGTGTCATAGTGGCTTTACTGCCCTACTAGACATGATATTATAGTACTAGTAACTAGTGGAAGATAGCACTACTTGAGTGTTGATTTGGTATCATAATTCCTCTAAGTGCCATAAAATATTTCAACATCTTGTATATAAACATACAAAATTGTTTTCTATTTATAAATATATACATCAATAAGTACTACACAATAATGTTTTGCACAGTGAATTTGGCACTTAATACCTACTTCATTTCTATTTATTCTTCATGATTTGTCTGTTCCCTGGATATGTTTTTTGTGCAAAAATCCTGGCAGGGAATCCTGGTTCATGTGGTGCATGTAGGACAGGAAGATGGTCCACATGAAGGAGGCCACAGACACCACCACCACCCGATTCTTTTCAGCCACATAAGCAAAGTTGAAAGTCTGCACTACTGGCCAGAAGCAAACAGCAACCTAAGTTACAAGTGTAGGAGGAGAGACATCAATTGCAAAGGATGCATTATCTTTTTTAGTTCCTTTATCTGTAGCAATTTTAAAAAATATGTGCATTGTATAGTAAAATAGCAATTTCACATTAGAAAAATATAATTCCCTGTCTGAGTTTGAGTGCTTCTATAAAGTAATGTTTATATAGCAAAGACAATCTAATTTCAAAAGATAGTCTATTGCAATCCATTAAGTGAAATAAGCAGACCAATATTAAAAGTATTGCAGAGTACTAGTAAGAGAATACAATTCTTACCTTCCATGTTGGAATTAATTTTTCCTTCCACTCCTTCACACATTCATCCCATGGCCGGCCTTCTAAAAGGGTAATGCCCAGATAGAACTGTGTTTGTCCCACTGGGGCAAACAACACCTGCTCCAGGCCAGCCTGTGTGTGCCACAACAAGGGACTTCATTCATTAACAGGAATAACACTGTAATATCAGATGCATATGAGCCACCATCCACACCCTGGAGTTTTGCTCCACAATCTTTACATGGCATGATGTAAGAAATTAAGAAATATGGAACAAGGCTTCAGTTTTTTTTAAAGTTTAATTATTTTTTTAGGCTTTGCCTGTTGTGCATCAAAGTTGAATGGTCTGTATGGCATTACAGTGTTGCCAATGACATGCATTTACATTCCTTGGCATAATCCATGAACAATCAATTCCCATTTTCCACCCTTAATTTAATCAGCATCAAATGATTTGCCATTAGTAAATAATGATAACATTTATATAATATACTAATTTGTATTGAATGTCTTTGTTAGTCATCTTGCTTAAATTCAGATGTAAAGAGAAAATGTAATTTTAATTTAGTAAAGCACTGGCATACCACAGATGACTAAAGGATTAAGGTAAGAAAGATGTGCAAGATGGAGCAAGGGAGAGGACAGGAGAGTGCATTCAAATAATATATATATATATATATATATATATAGCTAAAACATGTTGAAAACTTGTCAAGAAACCATGAGACATTCACTGTTTTTGTCTTGAAAATACTAGAATGCAAAGCAAGTTTTGTACTAAATTGTTGGTGTGATACAGTGTGATGGTGGATGGGTATGCTTCAGCTCACCTTGCTCCGACACGTCTAGTGTCTTCTGCCTATTGTTAACTCCTAGATTAACTGTTCCACAACTTAATGCTCTACATAAAGGTCCTCTTATAACAGAGTGGTTTGAAAGCACATATGTACCCATCACATGCTCTACATAAAGGTCCTCTAATAACAGAGTGGTTTGAAAGCACATATGTACCCATCACATGCATAGTGGGTAGTGCAGGGCCTTGCTTCACCAATATGAGACTAGAGTAAGCTGTGTTGGCAGGAAGACCTAATGGCAAGCAGAGGAGATAGAATATATTGTTTGTAGTGATGTCATTCTACTTAGCATTTTATGAAATAATTACCTACTTGAAAGCTTTTGTTAGTTGAGCAACTTACCTTGAGAACAGCATGCTTCAGGGTGCTGCCCTTAATAATTTTGCTAGCAAGCTTCACCCAGACATGAACAGTTGGAGCAGTGACAAATGTGCCCAGAACCAAGTATCTGAGTGTCTCCATGATGTCATATTTATCCCTGGTTTTATCCATAGACTGCTGCACCAGGTTGGAGGTGGGCCATAACACAGAATAAGTGGTCATCCCACGTAGAATTGGGTATTGATGTCCAACCTTCTTGAGTACTTTTAGTATTGTGGCCATGATGGAGTTTCTTTCTTTGTATTGAAATTTGCCTTTTTTTTTTCCAATCATAAAAATTTGCCTTTAGATCTGTGACAAATCACTGGGATGTTTCTTGAAACTGTCATCTTTTTTAATGTTCATTTTATTTTCCAGTTCATCTGGGAAATATATAATTTAAGATTTGAAAAATATGTACAGCAAGAAATTTTATGAAAAACTACAATGCAATCCATATGGGAACAATGTTTTGATTTAATAAGTTATGAACAAAATTTCATCATCTCATGTTTGCTCCATTAACTTTATTATTTTTAGTTAGTACTCATGCATTTATTGGGGTGATAATCAAACTGGCAGTTAGTAATCCATGCCTATGAGCATAAGATAAGAAAATAAGGGAAGCTGTAAGATGTTAGGTCTATATGTGGCAGATCCTATATGAATGAAGTATACCTACCTATTTCCACCTATCACCCTCATCCATAAATTTGTGTAATATTCTTTTAAAGTTTCATAGTGATGTAGTACTAACAACTTCATCATAAGTGAGTCCATTCCATTCACCAACCAATCTATTGGAGAGCCAATTGCTTCCTATGTTTTTTTTGTTTTTTTTTTCCTATCAAGCTGGAACCATCTATTTTTTTTCTTGTAATTATGGACACAAGATTTTGTTCATTGCCCTTGTTATATTTCCCATTATACTTAAAGACCTACAGTAGCATTTGAAAGATTGCCATACCACTTAAAGATCTAATAAAGACTCTCACCTAGGTATTCATTATGGTCATCTTGGGAATAACAATTATCCTTCATTTACTCTCTGAAATAAAAGAGGACTTACCAAGAAGTATGGATAAGAGTCACAATCACATCGCAATACATTATGTAAATATGTACATACTCGTATGTATTGATATTTTGTACTCTATTTAAGGAGCAAGTGAAGTCCATTACTATATCTGAAGGGAATCTGAGATGCCGACACAGTAGCTATGACTGGTTCATAAACTATAGGGATAGGAAATGAAGAGATAGTGTATGTATTATTACCATTAACTTCCATTTCTTTTGTTGTTCCAGGATTTTCAGCTTCAAGCACACTACCTTCTTTCCTTTCTGTCAAGATGAATAGAGCCTCAAATATTGGTGAGTATATAGTGCTTTATTGTATAAGTAAGGTGCTGCAGCAATATATATAAAACAAATGTGAAAAATGGCATGTGTCTCTAAACATCTTTTTAAGAGGGGAAAGCTGCCCAAGGGCAAGTGAAAGAATAAAGCAAAAACAAAATGGCCCACTTAGTTGGTGGTCCCCTTGAGAGAGTTAGCCAAAAGAAAGCTTGAAACCTCCCTCTTGAATGAAGCCAAAATCATAGGTGGTTGGAAATAGAGAAGCAGGTAGGGAGTTCCAGAGTTTTCAATACTAGTCTTCCTTAGCTAAACCACACAATACATATTCAAATGACAACAAACAGTATCATAATGTATGTATACATAATGTATGTACATTATGAAACAGTGGTATGGTGAGACTTTCAATAACAATAACAGTAAAATAACCTGGCTATGATAACACTGCCAAAGCATTAATAAACTGTCCCTGGAATAGAAAAAAAAAAAAAAAAAAAAAAAACTTTGTGAATTGCTTTTTAATTTTTATCAACTAATGGGTAAGGTTAATGCACAGGGGGTTTAGTTGGGAGGAGATAAAGTGAGTGACAGCTAAATGAAAGTGTGGCAAAACTGCATAGATGTAATCACTGCAGAAATACTAAATGTGTGGATGTGATGTGGTAATATATTAGATGCTTTGATATAGGTACTGTGATCAGTATGAGTGGAGGAAGACAATTACTGTAACTTTATGCATAAGATATAAGCTGTAGCAATAAATACAACAATTATTCAGATGTGATAAATCTGGTAAATTTGGCAGGAAAGGTTTATGGGAGAGTCTTGACTGACAGACTGATGGATGTAACCAAGATCGACATCAGGAGAGGAAAAAAAATTGTGTACATGTGGATGATAGAAAGAGTTCCTTGGAAAGAATGAAATGTATGTAGCATTCATGAGTCTAGAAAAAAATGATAGGATAAAGCAGGAAACCACTTGTGATGTTCTCAAGATTTATGATGGACCAAGGTAGATGTTGGAGGAAATTAAGGCTTTGTATTAGATACAAAAAGTGTGTGTGTGTGTGTGTGTAGGCAGAATAGCTATGAGAGAGAGTTATGCTGTAAGAAGAAGCATAAGACAAAGATGGTTGTTTAATATTTTTTATGGAGAACTGTATGAGGAAGATAAAAAAAAAAGAAAATAATGTTGCAAGACTGGAACAGAAGAGAGTGATGAGTGAGATGGGTTGTGGTAACATTTCTCTTTGCAGTATCAGAGTGGTGAATTGTTTCTATAGGATGTGTGTGAGACTAAAAGTAAAGGTGAATGTTAGGAAAAGTAAGGTGATGGTGTTTGAGAAGAGAGAAAAATAGAGGAGTGACTGTAGGATACCTTAGTCATAGGGTGAGTGTTCCACCAGGTGTAAGGGAGGTAATGGGAGGAGAACAAATGGAGGTGATCTAAGTGTATCTGGAAATGATACCAGGTAAACATAGCCAATTTAATGAGGAAAATAGAGAGAGAGAGAGAGAATTACAATAGGATCTCTTGCAATATTGATGAAAGGGCTACTATATTATGTATCTATGGATGTGGAGAGAGGTTTAGAGAGGAGGGTTGGATCAGAGACAAGGGTATGGAACACAGCACAACAATTCAAGAGCGTTTGTTGTGGAGATGAATGAGCCAAGAGGGATGTGTGGAGTGACAGGAGGTTGAGGGCAAGGGATAATTTATTCAATGATAATGACATCTGATCTCTCTCTCTCTCTCTCTCTCTCTCTCTCTCTCTCTCTCTCTCTCTCTCTTCTTGGAATGTAATGAAAGAAACTTAGAACTTCGCAATCAACTTTGGATTATTTTATCACACCTTAAGTGTTTTGTCAGAGTTTTTTGGTGTTTCAGGGAGTGAGGCTATACTCAGTGGAATGAAGTCACTCCAATCACCATGGCCCCAGTGGAGTCAGCCCTGCCTGCTTAGCTACCTTAATAGTCTAAAAACTCCTTACCTTTATGTCAATCAATACTATTTACATACACTAATATATTCACTTAAGCCTCCATCTGCTATCATCCATATTTACTTTCCCTTTTATTTGAACTCTTTTTTGCAGACATATGATTTATAAATGGGAAAATTTGCTAATGGGTTAATGTATCCCTTGTATTTTTTTTCGCCATAAAGCCATAACGATAACTGCTCCAGGTGAAAGTGGTCAGCCATTATACTACAAAACTGATACATGATACATGGTGGGTAATAGAAAATAATGCCATATATATGAATTCAGGTACCACTTGCTTTCTTTACTACCACGTTATTTCTTTGATTATTATTATTTTCATTATTATTATTATTATTATTATTATTATTGTTGTTGTTGTTGTTGTTGTTGTTGTTGTTGTTGCTGCTGCTATTATTGTTTCTGTTATTTCTTTCTTTCTCTTAAACACACACATTAATTTAATATTGTACAAAAACTTGTGGCAACACAATTTATTGAATGCATTGCTGTGTGATTGACTTCAAGCACGGCTAAATAACTGGAGTGCAGCACCAGACTGCACATTTTTTTCACTGTGTTTGCTGAACGGTCATATAGTTGAAGTAAAGCACTGGTGGTATGGAACTCTGGGAAGCAACCGGTTATTAATAATTACAGTTTGCAATAGTGTATCACTCCACATTCTCGGTGGCTGACAGCAGACGACACACTGAACAGCTGACTAGATTACACTTCTATAACAATATTCAAATAAAAGAATCCACGGAAATATTGAATACTGAATGACAATAAGAAAAAAAAAACACACCCCAATGAATAAGTAAAAATGTTAAATGAAGTATACGGTTGTTACTGCGTATATTAGGAGTAAATACGGTAGGGAGAGTGTAGTTTCATCATCGGAATGCATCACAGAAATGTAAAATACCATATTATAGAATATTCATCATATATCAAATGTGTATTACATACTTAAACGGAAATAAAGGAAATGTGGAAATAGCGAGCTGCGAGCATACCGCACTGCTGCCAAGATGGGCCATCAGTGGCACTGTGGCACAAGCGCGGCAGTGTTTACGTCCGGCTGTGGCCGAGATAACCTACACCACCATTGCTAGCATTGTGTGGCGGTGCTGGGTGCTGGTGGTCAGGTGTGAGGAGCTGTAATCTTGACGCTGAGTTCCGTGGCACACAGATAGCAAGGGCAGGTACACTGTGTTGGTGAAGGTAAGGAGGAGCGTACAGCATCTATAGTTAGACAGCAGACGACGCTGCTGCTGGAAACCATACCATGACTGACTGTTATGACGATTGGTGCCAACCACTGACTGACCTTCAGGAAAGACCTCTCGTGCGTCACTACTGACCCTTACATAAGCCCACGTCTTGAAATGTTAACAGTTGGCGTGAAAATACATTGAGGTTTGAGGTTAATGTTTTACTGGTGTAAATCCTTTTCAGTAACTTATGACACGTGTGGTAGCATACTTTTTTTTTTTTTTTTTTTTTTTTTTTTTGCATGGCTTGTATTGATGCTATTGAAATTAACACATCGCGTCAGATTGTGTATTAGGCTAGGTTAGGTTAGTCTCCAGTAACCTTTAAATTGTGGTTAATTTTCTCTTCCCTGTTCTCTTCTCTTGAAGTTGGGGTAAACATTTTTATGCCACTGTTATTTGTTTTTATTACTCAGGTCTTTAAAGGCCTATAGGCTTAATTGACCTGGCCTTGATGTTTACCAAATATGTAATTTACTTCTGCAAAATGTAAGAGAGGAAAGGTTAATGAATCAATCTTCCATGTGATGTAAGGGAATTGCCTAATTTAGTTCAAAGTTAGGTTGTTAAGTTTTGTTTCTGTGTTTTATGGTTGTTGTGTGGATCTTGCCAGGACGTGGTGGTGGCTGATGGTGGTAACTCTAGCGACAGCCATGGAGCGAGGAGAGCTGGGCCGTGGGGAGTTGCTCTCTCTGTTGGTGCGTCTGGCCTTTGCCACAGCTGCATCGTACTTTACAGTCAAACTTCTGGTGTCAGCCATGGATCCCACCTCTAAACAGAAAAAAGCTGCTAAGAAGAAGGTAAGATCTACAGCCTGGAAAATTTCTCCACTATAACCAAAATCTGATGTATAATGAAGTCTGATATCACAGTATAATGAGGGCTGGTACCTATCATGAAAATTTGTACACTATAACTAAAATCTGGCAAAATGAGGTCCAATATCACAAGGGCAGACTGCATTTACTTTTGTTGTCTCATACGTGTGCACACACACACACTGTGTAGTGTAGTGGTTAACACGCTAGGCTCTCAACCAAGAGGGCCCAGGTTTGAGTCACAGGCGCGGCGTGACAAATGGGCAAGCTTCTTAATGTGTCCTTTAGATTATTTTTATTCAGCATTTCAAAGCATGAGGCACAAACTAGAATGGAAAGGTGTAATACTTTATTATTGTAGACCATTCATTAGTATTAAGTTTGTTGATTTACAATACAATCATTAACTTGTGTTGTTCTCAATGCAGTGTAAATGTAGTATTATATGGACTTCATGTTTTTTGTCTGTGTTATGTGTATGAATTAATACAGTAATAAAGATTGATCAAATTATCCTTATTGCAGGCCCAAGAAGTGATGCGCAGACTTGGTATCAAAGAAAAAATATCTGTGAGTATTTTTATTATTCAAGTGTAATACATAACATGTTTGGTAAAGTGTTGGTAAAAGAAGGTGATTTTTGAAGAGCAGTGTAGTTTTGGAAGGGGGAAGGAATGAGCAAATCATAAATGTACCTGTTTGTTATGTAAAGAAGAGTGTTTAGAAAAAAAGTGAGGATGTATTTTGGGTATTTATGTGTTTAGAGATTGTATGTCACAATGAATTAGGAATGACTAATAGTTTTTAAAAGAGGTGAAAACTCATTTTGATAACAGATCTTTGTGTTAGAAATTGCTATAGCATGAATGATTAGTTTTCTATTCATTGAGGCTATGGCAGGACAACACTAGTAGTAAGAAGTCCCTTTCACCTGTTTAATGTGCATAGGGTTGGGGGGATGTAAAGAAGAGGAATGTATGAGTATTAGGCATGGGTGAAACTCTGAAGGATGCTAATAATATGTTTTTTGTGAATGCAGTAACAAAAAATGAATAAAATTGAGAATGAATGAAATGAAAAGAGTGTATTCTTAATATTTGTAAGCAATTTGATGCATCTTTTCATTTTGTCCTCATATAAGAAATATTACAAAGTTTTATATTATACCATGTAATATTTTACTTTGTATATATACCTTGATTAGATCTTAAGGAAAATGTTTGGTGCATGTTTCAGCTGAATGAGTATGAGCTGATGATTGCCAGTCAGCTGGTGGAGCCAAGCCAACTGACCACCTCCTGGAGGGACGTGGCAGGCCTCTCCTCCATCATCCAAGAACTGCGGGAGACACTCATCCTCCCCATTCAGCAGCGCAATCGCCTCCAGAACTCAAAGCTCATTCAGCCTCCTAAAGGTGAGAGAGAAAGAGGCTTAGTGGATGGCTACTTTATTGTTAGTCATCCTATAGAGAATAGAAGCAGAGGATGTTTAATAAATACTTGAAATTACATATTTCATAGCACATAACATTGAACTTATTACCACTTACTAGAATTTTTTGAGCAACTCTGCTTCCGTCTTTAAAAAGATTAGGACACTACTATGCTATTGGTCACTTGGCACCTATATCTTTTGTCAAGCTGAAAGTTATACTGTGTAGCACTCATGGTACGTGACCAGGTACCAGTAAAATGACTGACATTAACAGTTACATTATGCAGCAGGTGTAGAATGATGTATTTCATTGTTTGATTATTATTTTTTGTTATGCTTTTTTCCCTCCCACTTTAGATATAACTTTATTACCTTTCTTCTTTTTCCCTGATTGAATAAATGTAGCTGTATTAGATAAGAAGAGATATTTTACTTTGTGCTTGAAATGGAAATGGGAAGATAATATATCCTTATACTTTGTAAGGGGTGTTGCTGCATGGCCCACCTGGCTGTGGCAAGACCTTGCTGGCTCGGGCCGTAGCCAAGGAGGCTGGTGCTCGCTTTATCAACCTGGATGTTGCTTCCCTTACTGACAAATGGTATGGGGAATCTCAGAAGCTTTCTTCAGCTGTCTTCTCTCTGGCCATTAAGCTTGAGCCATGTATTGTGTTCATTGATGAAATAGGTAAGTAATGGTGACTATTTCAAGGACGTGTCTACCAGCAGTGTAGGAATAATTAAGCAAGGCACACTGATAAGACTGGAATATGTATACAGTACCTTCTTTGCAACTTGTTACTATAATAGGCATCCGTTTCTTTATAGTTAGAAAGTTCCACAACATACATAATATTTTTATGAGAGCAGTGACATGTAGAATAATGTGATATTTGATTATAAAATCTAATTTATTTGTTAGTAAACTGTAATTACTGATACACATTATGATGTTTAGATTTTTGTTAGAATCCTAGTGACACTGATAAGATTATACAGATGATAATTATTAGGGGTGTGCAAAAAAATCGATTCACATAAGAATCGCGATTCTCATTTACTACGATTTAAAATCGATTTAAAATGTTCCAAAATCGAGTTTAATTTTTTTTTTTTAATCCGCTGGCTGTCGGCTTTTATTTTGAAACGACGCGGGAGTCGGGACGCAATGGAGGAGAAAAGAGAAATTCAACCGGCCCCGTCCTCGTTGAAGGCAAAGATTTGGACTCATTTTGGTTTTTACCAAAAGGATCCTTTATACACCTCTAGATGGAAGTAGAAATCATGAATCAAATCGTTTTGAATCGAAAATCGATTTTGGATCGAATCGTAGCCCCAAAAATCGGAATCGAATCAAATCGTGAGATAGTAGAAGATTCCCACCCCTAATAATTATGGTATTGAATTGACACTGCTCTTCACAGACTCCTTCCTGCGAGTCCGGGCCACAGGAGATCATGAGGCCACAGCCATGATGAAGGCTCAGTTTCTACAGCAGTGGGATGGTCTGGCCACTGATCATGGACGTTGTGTGGTGGTTATGGGGGCCACTAATAGACCCCAAGATGTGGACCGCGCCATTTTACGTCGCATGCCAGCTGCATTTCACATTCCTCTCCCAGTCAGTGAACACACCACATTAAGCTCAGGACTGCCTTATTTCTTTTACTTCATACTAGGGAATCTTGGCTATAACATTTGAGCATTATTAACTGAGTCATTCATATTAATTTGTCAAAATACCAGCAATAGATGACAAGTGATAATGTTGTAGTACGTAAAACATTGTATTGTCAGGGAATGGAACAACGGGAAGATATCCTGCGCCTAGTGTTGCGAGAAGAAGCTGTAAGAGAAGATACTGATATTGCTAGTTTGAGCAGACAGACTGAAGGTTTCTCTGGCTCAGACTTGCTGGAGTTGTGTCGCACTGCCTCTGTATATCGTCTGCGCCACCTACTGGAATCAGAGTGAGTGGAATGGAACAGACACCACTACATAATTATCTGTTTAGTTTTCTCTCATTTTCTCTCTTTGTGTTATTTCTTCTGCAACATAAGTCATATGTTGTCTTAGTTACCCTGTTTTTATTAAGATTCTAACCCCATATGAACATAGAAGATTCTTAAACTCTTCATTTAAATGTTTCCATGAGTTACCTTTCTCATTTGAAGTTTCCATGTGTTTGCAGGTCTGGGGCTTCTGGTAATCAGAGTCAAGGAAAGGAAGCTGATGTTGACTCCTTGAGGCCTATCACAATAGGTGACTTCAAGGAGGCTTTGGGGAAGATGAAGGAATCCCGGGTGTACAACAGGCAGGCCGAAGCCTTGCTCAAGATGGACTTAGACTGAAGTGATACTTGGGATTTCAAATTGCATAGTATGTGACTATTTAGTTTGTTAACTTAATCTTTTAATGATAACTTTTTTGTAGTATTGTTATAACTTCAGAAACATTTTATAATATTGATAAATATAAATCATAGCACTCTTATCTGGATATGTGATTTTTCTCTTTTTGAAATTCAAGACTGTATTATATCTACATGTATTTATATTTAGGGTTCATTGGCTGAATATGCACTCATTCAAACACACACACACACACACACACACACAGTAGCATTTTTTAGCTTTAAAACTTAGAGAAGAATAAACAGCAGACTATATTTCATGTGATGAATAGTATATACACACACACACACACACACACACACACACACACACACACACACACACACACACTACATGCCATAATATTATTTATTGAGACCACTTGTCATTTTAAACTTCAAATGAAGAAAAGAAGACCTTGATTATATAAAAAATACTGAGGGGTTCTGCATTCTGTCTTATGTATTTTTAAAACATGAAAGAAACAGCTTAGCAAAGTTCCTGTGTATGTCTGAACTTCAATTGCTCCATTCCTCCCCATTTGCCATGTGATGTTTTGGAATGTCCGGTTGTCATTCCTCATCATCCATGCGCTTTTCATGATGGACCAGGTATTTTCATTGGTATTCAGATCATGGACATTAAGTTGCCAGTCCTGCAAAATCTCAGCTTGGCAATCATGAAACCTAGATAGCTTTAACACTTTGACAAGGAGCTCTGTTTTGCAAAAATTTTGAAATCTTGCATATTTCAAATGAGCAAGCCAGAGAATCACCCCAAAAGATCTAGATACTTGGTCAGATTCATGTTCTCATTTCTCTAAAACATCTGATTTCCTACACCATGATAACTAAATGAATGATAAATCAGTTAGTAAATCTGGATGCTTACAAGTTTTAAATGTAAATTCAGTATCAAGTGGGTCACTTCTTGGCCACTGGTAAACATATTTGGCACAACTACTGGATAATGGAAAAATCACTTCATTGCTTCACAACACTTGCTGCCATTGTATCATGCTCTACTAGAGATGTAGTTTTGGCTAATGCAACTCTAGATTCTTGTTGTATGTGGGTGATGGGGAGTTTCCTCAGAGCATTGCACGTGTGGAATCCAAGGTTATTGTGTAGACAGCACTGCACTGTGCTGATAGATATAAACTGAGCACCTGTGAGTTTTGATCATTCAGTTCTCTTGTTATTTTAGGATAGGCATGTATTTGACATTTCATTAGGATGATTGAGCATTCTGATGTCTGGAGTCCTCTTCCTAGCCTTTTTATTTTTCATTATTATTCTGGTGTTGTCACTGTATCACCTTCATGAATTTTATCCACTTCTGCACGGATCTTGTAACACCCACATTTCTTCCTATTTCTTCCACCCTGCCTTGTGTGGAGTTACAATAATATCTGACCCTTTCGTACATCTCTTAAATCTTTCTTATTGTCTATTATGAAGATTTAATGTGAATCATATAAGAGTGCATCAGTTCAGATTAATGGTTGAAAGTGAGGTGATTGTTTTCTAAATGTTTCGTTTTAACTATATTCATTTTCACCAGTCGTAATTGACACATACTGCTATATATAACAAAATTGAAAGGAAATAGGAAGAAAAAAAAGCTTCGTCAATAGTGACAAGCCAAAGAAAGGAAAAAGAAAAAAAAGACTTTGTCAGTAGTGACAAGCCACATGGTTTGTGGTGCATAGGACCTTCAAATGGGTCTTTAAACAGAACACAAACAAACACAGAATTATGGTATGAAGATGTTGTTTTCACAGAAAACTCAGATTTCAAGGGTAACAAAACAAAATTTGAAGGTTTGGGGTAAAAGGTTTTTATTTTTGGTGACAACAGATTGAGAATATTCAGTTTAGAGAGGATAGCAGTTGAGTGTTATTGAGGAAAAAGGGATAGTTGTCTGGAAGGTTAGGTTGAGTTGATAGATGGAGAAATTGAGTTTTTTTAGGCATTTAATACTACTAAGTTTTCTTTGTCATAATAAGAAATCTTGGAGAGAGGCATTTTGTGGTTTCCTTGCATGGTCTGTTGACTTCCTGAAGGGTTGGTTGTCTCTGAAAGGATGTCTCTAAAGAAATCAGGACTCCTGGTCTCCTGTTATTATTGTATTAGAGTATGTAATATACTATTGATATACTATTATATATATTTATTATGAAAATAACATATTCTTATGGTGTCATTGGAGGCCACCCACCTCAGAGTAGCTACGAGGAGGCAATTACTGTAGAAGCTACCAGGCTGGGAAACAGGGTTAACACATCGTGTTGTGGGAGGAAAGAGGTTTGCCTTCATCATTTGCCTTGAACACACACCAAGAAGAATTGCAGTGTATGTGGTGGTGATTGTCATCTCCATCCTGGGCAATGGCATGCCAAAATCCTGACTTAATTTTCAGTTTCATTGTCACAACATCAGTGCCAGTACTGTCCCTAATAGCTATCCCATAGTATCCTTGGAAAGCATCACTTTGTTTCTCAGTAAGTTGATGCCTATCACTTGTACCTTTTTGTTTATATTCCTGTCTAAACTTGTCTTCTGTGAAATATGATCATGATTAAAAGATCTGTGATATGTGTGCATGTAGTCGTTCCAAGTCGTATTATCATGTATCTACTATATTTAAGTTACTAAGTATTAAGCCATGTTTTTCAAAGTTTGGTTTCATCATGTCAAACTTGCCTCCCACATTCGTTATGGCAGACAGACTCAAGTATTGCGGTCATATAGCACACACAGGTTTACAATTCTTTATTTGAATTCAAAGTGTCTTACAATAGACAAGACCCAACACATCTCTTCCTTAACCCACCCCTTGCAGATGTGCTGTACATTTGGTTATCTATATTGTGTGTAATTTTTTATGATGGGAAGATTAGAATGTTAAAAAGAGATGTAGGCTCTATCCCTATGGGAGGCCATGTGAAGCTGAAAAAGCAAGTGTCTATCATTACCAATAGAATAAAGTTGAATTATTGCTAAAGTCTGACCATGACTTGCACCAAATATAACATTAGTAGTGGAGATTTTTTTCTGAGATGTTTTTATTTTTGAGTGGTTGAGCTTGACATATATTAAGCCTGGAATGGGAAAGGAAACTAAACACTGTACAGAAGAGTCTAAACATCTTACAAAATACAGCACTGTTGTACAATTTGTATGGCGGCTAATGGAAACTTGTGAGGAAACTTCTCCATGAACAGTTGTAGATTGTTAGCAGTAGCCAGAGAAAAGAAAAAAAAATTGTTAAAGGAATTCTGTAGGCAAAAAGTAAATATATAAATTACAAATGAATAAATAGAAATGGATCAATCAATATACCAGGCTGGCCATCTCATACTGGGTAGACCACACGTCATATAGATGAAAATTAATTAATGAAAAGCATAATGAAATTTATATAAAAGTTGTTTTACTTAAAAAAAAGTAATGTTATCATCTACATTAACACTTATGAAAAGCAGTGCTGTAGATCTGCTACTCCAATATCTGGGAAAAAGGTTTTTACATTGTTGGTAGTCCTGAATAGTATTTTGGATTAGAGATTGTGGACCTGTACCTTAATGCAATTATTTGTGATACACATAGATTATTCGTGTTTTAAGTATAAGGGATCTGTAAATAATAAAATGCTTAGTCTAAAAATATCTGATTTATTACAGCATCATTGTGGTAGGGGAGAATCTGGCTGCACACTCAGTGACCAAGTTTAGAAGGAATTCTACTACTGTATTCCCTGTATATTATAAAAGGTACCTATCTTGAAAGGTACAGGACAGTGGGACTAGGAACTCCCCCCCCTTTGTTGTTTTGAAATGCTCCCTCTCCTCCATATTGTATTTACAACTTGTAATATTTTCATCTTCATATGTTGTCCTCCTTGTTGTATTAGCTCTATTACTAATCCATCCCAACTTAGTGATTTTTCATTCTTCATTTTTATACTATGTACATCATTCAGTCCTTCTCTTGTTAACCATCTTCATTTGCAATATTGATCTTCTTGATCTTAGTCTGGTATTGATTCTTCCTGTTCCATATTTAGTAATTCTTTAAAATATGTGGTTCAATGATCATTAATCTTTCTGGGCATTGTTATATCCTCTCCATTGCTGTTTTTCCATATTTGTTTGTCCTATTTCTAGTTTTCTATAAACTTTGGCAAGTGTTTTTTCTTATTCCCAAGTACATATTGTTCTTATCACTTTCTCTTTGCATCTTTCCATTCTTTGTTTACTTTACTTCTTGTCCCACTTTTTTGTCTGGTTTGTGTTTTCTTCATTCTTGGGAACTATTGTGATTGTTACAGCAGGTACCCACTTTCTGGGGAGTATCAGCTTGTTATATGAGTAAATATTCTATCAGAAATGTCTATCTCCTCAAAGGGGAAGTAAGCCTGTTACTTATAGGTCAATGTTAAATATTTAAAACTATAATATTGGAATGAATAAGTCTCATAAATTACTTATATCATGTTTGAGAATAGTATTTTTCGTGCATTAAAAGCTAGTATAGTTTTACAATGGCTTAGTCTCCCTTTTGTGGGCAGTATCAAATTCAAATTTTCTTAATTGTTCTGATGTTTTTGAAAAGTTGCCACATATTATTCTAATACATATTTATCTTTCAAATTTCTCACCTTCATTGCATGTGATGTTTTGGTAAAATTTTGTTGAAAGAGCCATAAGCTAGAAAAAATTGTCTCTACTGAGTTGGTAGAGCCTATATCACTGCTTGAACTTCACTATGTACTGCTCATCCCATATATCCCATATAGTTGACCAATGTTACTCAGTAAATATAATCATCTGATATCTACTGTTCTTTACCTAGGTTAACATGTGATATCTTATCCCATTTCTCTCTCCATCATAATCTTATACCGTATTCTTCACTTGAAGTTGCTCTACTCCTAACTCAATACTCAGGTGTTCATTGAAGTAGTGCAATTTATCATTTAGTATTGTGCATTTGGATTCTGTTTTGTGTGTTCTTAGGTCATCAGTTCCTTTATATAATGATTAATCTAGCCATGATTCAGTGCCAAATGTTATTCAGCTTCACAGAATGTTGTGCGCTATAGGATAATCATACCTTCCTGGATTAGTTAGTTCACTAGGCAGTAAGGTTTGTAGTTTTTAGGGCCGGCAGCCACTAGGTAACATAAAGTAGAGACCTGTTCAATATTTTCGTGCAGGAAATTATTGTACCTTTTTTTTTTTTTTATCCAAGATAGAATAAATATGATAAGTTCTTTTCCTCAGCTCTGAACCTGTTGTTATATCTGTGAACTTGTATTCTATTTACATTATGGTCTGTACATGTAGATTTTCTCCACTTTCAAGCTGGCCTTGTTACATCACTGGACAAAATCTACACTGAAAACAGTAGTATTTACATTTCATACATAAAATACTTTAAATCTAGTTTAGTTAATTGAAATAGTAATTGAAAATATTACTTCATAAATATACTAATTCAATACATTTATGGATCACCAGCTATGTATGTATTTAGGTATGTCTTGAGATGGATACAGATGAACCAATCACTATCATGTTCAAACTTGTATACAGTTTAATGCAGTTCATCAAATTTAATAATTAAATTTGAGAATCTATAAATATGCCAATCTATTGTGACATTGGATCATGCATTATATGTGTGTATACTAAACCTCATCATCTTTTCCATACTGGAACACAGATGTTTGAGACAGTTGCTGGCTGGGTGCTTCAGATCCATATAATTCTCAGTGGAGCAATATGAATAACTTGATCAGCTCAACAGAAATGATATTGAGTTATAGTGTATATTGCTCTGCTATGAGAATGCCAAAGAAAAGGAGAAAAATACTAGTTATTTGATTGTTTTAAATGATCATGAGCAATAGCTGCAATCCTAAATGCACTAAAATGTCATTTTTCTGCAATGCAAACTTCATTATAAGGTTGGCAAATAATATTCTTTTAGTAAGAAAGTAATAGTTTACTCTAGCTAACAATAATAGGACAATAGCTAGTATTGTACACAAGGAAATTCTGCAGGTGACACACAAACCTACTTCTGGGTACATAATTACCTTTTTCAAAAGTAAGTTAAAAGTCCTATTCTGCACATGATATTCACAAAAATTAGTATCTGAACTAATACTGAATATCAACATTCCAGTTGCCTTATAAAAGTCAGAAAACACATGTATTGTTAAGCATTACCTCTCGGAAACTAAGTTAGGGTGCAGCGGTCACCAAACACACTAATAGCACCTGCTTGTGAGCAACAAAAAAAAATAAGACATCACACACAATATCAATGCTGTCAGCCTTTTCTTGAGGACATTTCTGCTTTATTATCATATCTTAATCAGCTAAAAAAAAATATATCACTCACTCTAATGACTGATAAACTCATTGGCACCCAAAATTATCTGGGAGGAAAGAGAAACATATATACTGGCTTTGGAGAAATCACTGTTTTAGAAATTAAAGATTCAAAGATTCTTTAGAGAATTTTACAAAAGCTGTCAAGTACAGCACAAAATTCAGAGAAAAATACCGGCAGTGGAAGAGAATGTACTATTTTTTGTGTCTTGAGGATATCAGTTGTAGGAATATAGTGTGGCTGCAAAGTCATATATTTGTGCAAAAGCCAACACATGACAAAAAAGACAATGCTGGGAAGATCACATTAAGTACATTTACCAGCAAACAGCCAGTATTCATGGTCTGAGAAAGAGGCAAATAGTAAGTGCTGTAAATAGTGATGTGCTGAAAATAAGAGCTTGTGTGCAGTGTTAATCCAGGTGGTCAGACCTGAAGGCCAAGAGGACAACATAACAGTTTTACATATAAATCAACCTGAGATAATATAAAAAGCTAACAGAACACAAGCTCAAGAGATTAACAAACTATAGCAACACAAGAACACTTCACCTGGTGAATTATTAACTGAGTCACAGCCTCAGTCCAGATCAATGACTGGAAAATTCTACTCTGTTTCTTCAGCCTCATTGGTGGAGGAAGGTGGAGATGTGGAAGAGGATGTGAGACCAGTTGATCCTGAAGGTACTTCCATCCCAGGTAGTGGGTGGTCATCTGATGTAGTTGGATCAGATGATGGAACTGACTTGGCAAGATCCTCCAAGGAACCTGTGATGGAGCACAACACATCCAAGTTTGACAGAGCCTACATGTTATCTGGTGATTATTTCACACACACACAATATATTATGTGAAAGGAAAGCTGATCAAAGGCAACAAGGTAATAAGAAAATAATAATTTGCCAGTCTCCTTGTAGGTCCGAAAGAGGCCAAAAGACAAATAAATGTCTTTAAACTTCCCTCTTAAATAAAGTCAAGTCATAGGAAATTGGAAATACAGAAGCAGGCAGGGAATTCCAGAATTTATTGGAGAAGGGCATGAATGATTGTGAGTACAGTACTGGTTAACTCTTGCATTACAGTTACACAAAATAGAGGTGAAAGGAAGAAGAAAGCCTTGTGCAATGAGGCCACAGGAGGATTGGAGGCATGCAGTTAGCAGGATCAATAGAGCAGTTAGCAAGAAAATAGTGTTAGAAGATAGCAAGAGATGGAATATTCTGGTGGTGAGAAAGAGGCTGAGAATAATCAGTCACAAGAGAGGAGTTGAGACAAAAAGCTTTGGATTCTATCCTATCAAATAAGATTGCGTGAGTGGAATCCCCCTGTACAAGCGAAGATTACTCCATACATGGGTGGATGTGTGTGTATATATAATGAACAAATTACTTTTCTTTCCTCTCTGCTTGTACCTAAATATATATACAGTATCTAATGGAATAAAAGTGGATTCAACCCTCAGTCAATGACAACCATAAAGTCACAGTACAATTGGAAAAGAATATATGTCCTTCAGGTTACAGTTCATTATTTTATGACTATGTTTTGCTATGGACATTCATAGACATTTAGGTGGATGGTTTTGTTTCTTAGGGTAACTCCTATCAATTCATGTTAGCACTTTTTTTGCAGAGCTTCCCCAGTGTATGCACCCCCACAATAGTACAGTGTCCTGGCTAGCAAGCCTACAAATTTGGTTGCCCATGTTCAAATCCTGGCCCGGACAGTTTGCATAGAACTTACGAAGCTGTTGCTTTGATTTATGAGCTATTGTTGCCGTTGATTTACCACTCACCACTGCCTCAAAGCTCAATCTTGGTCTCAGCAAATACAGGCTCTTTTTTAGTGTGTGTGTATGTGTGTGTGTGTGGTGGTGGGGGTTTTATAAGCTATCAAATATGGTATGTTAAGAGCCAATGAATGCAAGAAACACATTATCCAAAGAAAAAAAACATTGCTCTGGGATTAAAGTCACAGCCATAAAATAGTCATACGATGATGTCTTTTAGTCATAAGAAGTGAAATATCACCAGAAAATGCAGTATATTGCCTTCTTTCCCTTGCCTAAGTTACTTACAGGTTCTTTTTAATGTTAAATGGCAATAAAATAAATACTTTTTTATATAACACCTACTTTCATAGTCTTAAAGAGCATTATATTCAGCTGACCTGTTGCAGTTACTATTCATTGACTGGTTGTTAATCTTTTGACCTGGAAAGACAAACACTACCCTGGCCATGTTTGCTTCTGTGTGTGTTCCGAGCAAAGCATATGACTTACAAAATTATGAGAAGTTGAGAGACTCACCCTCTTGGCTTGACGTGGCCTTGGTACTGGACATCTCTGAGGACGCTGGACCTTCCTCCTCCTCACCAGAACTGTTGTTACTCTCTGACTCTATGGACAATTAATTCTTTCATTGATTTGTTGATCTGTGAACATGACTACAGTACTTACAATGCAGCACATTGTGTAAAATACTTTATTTCCTATCTATTTTTATCTTTTTAATTGTAATTTCATCACAATAGTCTTGGAGCCTGAAATAATACATACTATACTATAAGTAAGGTTGCAGAAGGAGGGGAGGCATGCAGTGAACAAGATCAGAACAGCACTTGGCATGTAAATAGCTGAAGAAAATAACAAGACATGCAACATTGTGGCAGTGAGAAAGAGGCTGAGGAGTAGTTGAGAAAAAAAGCATTAAATGTGCTTTTTAAATACAGTGCTTTTCATTACATGCCACTCAATTTGAAGTAAATAATTAATGAAACATATGTATATTTAATTTTGCATCTATCAGCCATATAAAATCAAGTTATTGCTTTGCCTAACATAAGCAAGTGAAATGTTCAAGTGGTAGTTCTAATTATATGATCTACCTTCTTCTGCACCTCCTTCCTCTTCTTCCTCATCCTCTTCATCTTCACCCGAAGATGATTCTTGATCCTCTTCTTCCTCCTCTTCTTGATCTTGAGTTGTGGGGAGTGGCGGAGGCAGCTGTGGGGCTAGATCCTCCAGGCGTGGTGCTGAGGGCCGCTGCTTACGGGCAGGATTCCAGTAATAGCAATAAGCACACCGAAATGCTGAAACAGTTACCAAGCATTGTCATAACACTTTTGAGTAAGTCTCCACATTACACAGAATACCATTGGTCTTTTAAAAAGTAACTTGTTTTGTACAATCTTCAATTCTTTTTCAGATCCTCATTCTATTCCACCCAACATCTGTCTACTAGTACTACCATTTTTCACTTACTACTAACTGACATATTCAATTACCAACATTATTTTACATGGTCAAATAAGTACAGTCCACCCCTGTTAAATCCTAAATTTTCTTTTATGGTTACAAACTTGTGTACTAAACCTCACCATGCTCATTTTAGCTCATTCTAATACCATTATCATTAACGCGTCAGGTTTCATATTCTTAAAACACTACACTCACACAATGAGGGATAACATATTATTACAAAATTAAATCCTCTGCTTATACATCCAATTTTGAAGTAACTTGGGTCTCATAAAATAGCTAAAGTATACATACAAGTACCATAATGTTAGCTGATGATAAGGGAATAGCAAAAAAATGATCTGTGCAAAAAGTCTATCTATTTAGCATTATAGCTATACTGATGCAGTGCAGTGGCCACTCACCCAGGTACTGAAACTCATCCTGAAGAGCCATGCCGTTGTGTGATTCACACTGACGACAAACCAATGCAAAACGATTTGCTGGACCATCTCCAACTAAGTATTCTATGAAGCGATCCAGGTATCCCCTCTCTCTGGGAAGCACTGGCCGGGGCATGGGGGGTCCAGGAGGGCCACCCTCTTCCCTCACAACTGCTCCACCTATCATGTGATTCAAAAGTTAACAAAAGATTTAAAATTAAAAACCTACAACTTACAAACTTTAACAGTTGAATAACTGACAACTTGATATTATTGATTGCCTTTCCAGAAAGTAAAACTTGAACTAAGTTTTTATATTGTGCAAAAATACTTGTACAAGATAATATTCCATTAAAATAGCTTTTAAAATGAAAACATCAAAATGACCATCAATTTTGCACCAAAAATCAAATTGGTGTTTGTTAAATAAAGAACCAAACAGGTTTCACATTGCCACATCAAGACCAACGGGATGGGTAACTGACGGGGCATTGGAGTGGATGGAAGGGTGGACATCTGGGCAGAAGTGGTCAAGGCATGCCTGGGCACTGGAGGGCCAGGTGTGGATGCTACAGCTGGAACTGACCTTGGAGGAATCACACCACCCACTGCAACACCGGCAGTTGTTCAACTTTAATGTGTTAATAACAAACCACCTAAAAGGCTCTGCATGAGTAATTGTTATAGAGAAGCAAAGATTAATAACACACTTAATTCACTATACCACAGCTGAGGTTGAACACCATGCACAAAACACATTAGTGCATAATATAGATGTATGATGAAATATCTACTCAGTGATAAGGAAAACAAAGATGTAAAATCTATATGCCATCAATAAGTCCAGTAGTAATTCCTAGAGATAACTTGTCAGAAATTCTATATAACATCATCACCATCATCAGCTTCAAAGTTAACTTAATACTAAGTTAAAACAGTGGTGAAAGATAATACCCAGGTGCTGTTTTAACAAAGATTCTTAAAGTTTATCTTATATGAATTATTCTTTTGAGATCTTAAATCTGAGTCTCAGCCTTAGCCTAGATGTATCAAAGTCACAGCATGAAATGGTGTAGCAGCAAAACAGTAAAATCTTGTATTTTTCAATTTTAAGTTAATAGTGCAATCTTTTTACAATTTTTAAAAGAAATAAAAATATATATATTTCTTATAATCAGTAGTTTTTTTTTACAAATTTGTGTTTCATCTCATTCTTTTCAAATCTCCTTCTAGTTGTCAGTGTAACTCCATGGTGGAGGCATGTCCTGCCAGCATCCACTTCACTGATTTTAACTAAATTGCTCAAACACTGGTCAGCTCACTAATCCATAACTGCATGGCCTCCTGCCCTATCTCATCAAATACTTTGTATCTCTCTCTCTCTCTCTCTCTCTCTCTCTCTCTCTCTCTCTCCCCTTTGGGCACTGTAAACCTTTTCTTCCTTGGGTTTTGTTGATATCTTCACTCACTCATTCTACTTTTTATCATCATACCATGATTACACCAGCCTATCCCTCTGTAAGAGGAAGTGGAAGATCAGATCATCTACTTTTAGTTCTATAGAGAATGGTCTTCCATCTTTGATATTCTTAGTGGTGTGACCATTTATTTTCTGCATATAGTATTATAAAAAATATTCCATCTTTAGCAGTGAACGAATATCTTTCACATGAAAGTGTTATGTGTTTTTTGGGACAGTCAATCTCTTGTATTATGAGTCCATCACTATCTCCTCTGCTATCAGTAAGACCTTGTAGATGATGAGGGCAATAATTATTCTGATAATGAGTGGAAAGCAATTAAATTCAGTGTTATGTACGAGAAAGAATCTAGTACTGCTGACATTAACAATATCAGCAGTTACCTTTGTGGCTTGGTAGTTCACCTGGTCTCATTGGTGTGGCCTGAGGTGTCATAAGAGGCCTGGGAGTGAAGATGGGGGTCTGGTGAGGCAGTCCCTGAGGCCGCACTCCAACCCCACCCACAACTCGGGGTTGTGGGGTGGTGGTGCTGTTGACTACTCGTCTTCGAACTTCTGCAATATGTAAAATATTCAGCAAAACAGAAGTGTAAGGTTGTCACTCTTTACTCCCTCAACTCACAAAGCACATCATGAGAGATCTATCATCAGCAGAGTCAAGAAGAAAAAACAGAAAGGCTGACTAACCTGATTGGTGACTAGTGACTGGAGATGCTGCACTGACAGCTGTTGTTTTGTGCATCTGGAAGTAGATAATGCTTCCATACTTTGTTTGCAAGATTTTAATAATACTGCAACTTGTACATTATATGAGTTATGAATATATTAGTTAATCGTATCCTTTTTTTTCTGACTACATAAATGATTTTTTTCTTCGTCTTGTTTTAGTATACAATAGTTATTTCTAACCCCTTTGGTCTTGACTATCATGCAACAGGAGGGAGGGAGGGAGGTTTGAAAAGAGGCTTAAGTACATACAAAACAAATGAAAACAAAAAACTTTTAAAGGGCTTAAAGCTTAAGGGCCTTTAATCACCAGGGGGTCATATATGCAAAACTTGTTAACCCAAGCAAACACAATGCCAGAATGCTTCCTGTTTCAACAATCTCTGAGCAATGGTGCATCATTGCACTTACTTGAGAGGAAGTAAAATTCATCCAGATATTAAGAGCCACAGTTTTCAATTCAGTATGGTGAAGGACACCAAATGACTGAATTAAAAATTCAGCCAAAATTGATATGTAGTTAAAAGCAGAAATATTTAAATCTCTCTTATTTTCCCCAACAATATCTTGATATGACTCGATAAGTAACATTTTCTGATACCTATTTGTTACATACTGCTTCTATTCCACAACTCAGCCTCTTTGCCATGCTTCAAGCATTGCATCCTTAGTAATGAGATGTTTCACAAAACTTATTTTCCATAAAAAATAATATATCAATGTCAATAGAAAAAATATCCCAAAAGCCTATTAAAAAGAAAAAAATACATACTTATATGAGCTACACATCCAACCAAAAACACTGATGCCCAAATATTCCAGGAATGACTATGAACAGAAATAGAGCAAAGATAAGTTTGCTAATCAAGACTCATGGACATGAGCTGCCTGATGGATAAGATCACTAGAAAATGAGGGAAACTGCAACATGCCACCAACCCTACAAGTGGCAGTTCTTGTATAAAGAAACCTACCTAATTCTACCTATCACCTTCACCCGTAAATTTGTCTAATCTTCGTTTAAATCTGCCTATTAACTCAGCACTGACAATATGATTACTGAGACCATCCATTCACCAACCATCCTATTAGAAAACCAGTTCCCTCTCATTTGTCTCCTAAACCATGAACCATCCAAAGTCATCTTCCATATTATATAGTTTGAAGTGGTTCTGATTTGTGAGGTGAAATCCATCAGACTATAGGTATGACTCAAAAAATGTATAATTTTTAAAAAGTAATACATACATGGCTCTTTGGGCACCTCAACATACCTGGTTTCTACGCAGCTGGTCAGGAGCAAACTTCTCCAGAATCTCCTTGGCTACTTTATAAGTTTCTGTCTCCATTACATCATCCAAAATCTTCTCCTTGCGTTCTAAAAGAGACTTTAATTTTTCCTCGTTTTTTGAGATCTTCCGGGAATAATACCATGTCAGTATTCGCTTAAGTATGTAAACTCTGAAAGGTTAGTTTTCATTAATGATGGCATGTGCAAGGTAGTAATGTGTAAAATGGATAAAGGTTTTGATCAATGTCCATTGCAATCAGCATGCTAGTATTCTTTCCAGCTGGTGATACTCACAAGAATGGAAAGACTACGAAGGGCAGGGCATAAATAAGCCGGTGCTGAAGGTTGTCTGGGAAGTAATAAAAGTAGCAGATGACAGCTGCTACAAGGTACAGAACAATGGAGTAGAGCACCAGATACCCAACCAGCCTCTTCTGTCGCTGCTGAGTGTGACTACGGTACTCCTCGATTTCCTCCACATTCTGCAAACATCATATGACGCACAATAATGCTGCTGTCACATTTATATAGAACTATAAGAACTGAATTCCTATATGAACCCAACCTGACACTATGCAACCAATGGGTTTCCACAGAGAAGTAACTTGACATCCCATGATCTATGATTGTGATGATTGTTATGCATGGTTTTATATTACTCATTAAAATATTATCTGCAGACTTAATACCAAATCATTCATTATATACCAAGCCTGAATTTTGTACTTCCTTACACTGTTCAGTCTTGGCTTACCTTCTGAATCTGCTCCAAAAGCTCTTTAGTTGAAGGCTTTTTCTGAAAAGAAAAGACCATAAAAATATTTGCAGATGCATAAGATGTTATGGTCCTGAAGAATAGGAACTCTGCTTTTCATTACAAAATATCAATTAATATATTTTATTTTCCCGTTCCAATAATATAAAAGAAAAATTTGAAAGCATGTTTATAACTGCCTGCATTTATCAAATTGCATACAGTACTAGTAATTACTTATAATACATCTATCTGCCTCTTCTTTCCACACCACCTCTACCCAACTCCCAAACAACAACAACCTTGAGGGGATGTTGTGAAAAATGGAGCAATTTCACATAATATTACAATTTTGTTTTTAGCCTAACCACTGTGACACTAAACTAACGATAATAATCATTTTCCATAATGGTTTCCCAGAGGCAGGAGTGTACATTTTGTATTCCAGACATCAAAATACAACCAATGATGCATCACTACACTACTATTGTATTTATGGGACAAAAACCAGCTTCCTCAAATATTTCAGCTTACAGAATACACTACTTAAGACAGACTAATGGTGAGATTGCATGAAGATCATTAATCATCTTTACAATCTCACCATCAGTCTGTCTGCCTTGCCTTAAGACTGTATTACATACCTACCTAGCACATCTTTGAATTCCAGAAACATAGATACAGAATATAAACTTTCAACCTGGCCTTCCTCATGATTCATGGCATACATTTTCCTCACAATGGGAGGGTAGTAATAAGGAACTCTATTACATAATGAAGTGCACTGCCCACTCAAGACTGGGGTTGAGGAGTGTCTGACACACCCATCAGAGGGTGAGCTTGTCATGCTGGTCAGGCCACACGCATCAATAACACACCCACAGTTTGTTTATTTATTGAGTATAGGAGTGCCGGGAACATGATTACAATATGGGAAGTTAAATATAGCATGTTATGGACGGCAGGCTGCAGGCTGAGGTACTCACACCCGCAGGCACTCAACACAACACACAGCAGTGCCAATACCTTCACCTAACAGAACAACGGTGAATATACCTAAAAATCTTTGCACTTACCCTAAATCTGGATATGATAAGCCCCATGGTCGGTCTTCCTCCCTCATGGGGGAATATCCGACTTGTTTTGCCTGGTTGCTCGAGCCAAAACAAAGGCGCCGATTGGTCAGGAACAACGTGGGAGTGACTAAAGACAGGAGCTGATTGGCCTTCCTACCCAAGAAGGAAATAAAACCGTCAATGATTGGTCCATTTCATCCGGGACTCTTAGACTCAAGCGCTAAGGATTAAATTTCAACACATCAAGGTAAACATGTAGCTCTATTCACTTTCATAGGATTAAAACCTGCATGTGTGTCAATATGGTGGTCTTCGAGGATTATGTAAGTTTGATTATATAACTTCTAGGGATGAGCATTACCACATTCATGATGATCCTATGATGGTGATGATGATGATGATAATAATAATAATAATAATAATAATAATAATAATAATAATAATAATAATAATAGTAATAATGATAATGATTTTCTCCAAACGGCACGAAGTTACATAAAATAGAAGCAAAAACAGATGAAACAAAAATCACATACGATGCTTATACTACAGATAACATTTAACAAAATTCAAATAAAAATGAAATCCAAAATCACATCAAGAAAATAACAGTGTATATAAGTAAATTATGTAGCGTTATACTTAACACGAAAAATCAACCAAGCAGGATTTTGTGAGGAAAATAAGAAATGTTAAAGACTCCGGTGCAACTCTAGTCTTTGCTCTCGTGGCTCATCCCACCTGCATAGGTTATATAATAGCTCATCTCAAATGACCCTTGACTCTCGGTTGCCGCCTCATGCCTTACTTATTTCCATCGCTACTTCGATTATAGTGGGCTCTACAGGTGGATCCTTTGTGATAGATTCCTCTATCTTCTTAACTTATGTGCATTAATGATGTGAAAAGGCCAGTGTAATGAAATGGGCTGTTGCGATTCTTAGACTTACCTTAATGTAAAGCTATTCTATTTGATCTGCCAATGTATCTTGACGGGATCTCTTTTAACTTATCTAATGTAAACTAACAAGACTTTAAGCTGACTAAGACTCCAGACATCAAAACTACAGGACCAGCCTGGAAATTGCCGGCCATTGATCTCAAGTGGTACCGGTGGGTCAAAAATAATGCCAATTATAGTAATCATATCCGTCGTGATAAATTTTCTGGTGGCTCCCTCAATCTTCACTAATTGCACTCGCAGCTCGATCATGGCCATACACAGTCCCAGAGAAGTATTAAAGCAAAAGGGATAATATTTGCGAATCATAGGCTTGAAATAACCAGGGGTGGCGGATCTTCAGGTGATCCGTCAAACTCTAAGAATATTTTCCTGAATATAGTGAAAGCATAATAATTGACAACACAGCCACGTGCTGCCTCAGGGGGGCGGTGGGTGTGGCTTGATACTCATCTGAGCTTTCCCCGGAATTACACTGCTATTCTATTGTATCTTCAGAAGTTGACATTCCTTAAGTGATAGCTTATAGGAACACACATAGCTTACTGTCAAAGACTGCATCAGTAGAGCCGTCCTTTCAACCAGCTGAGGGAAGTGAGAGAGAGAAAAAAATACAAGTTGTCATTCCTCCCCGCAGGCGTCCCTTGCGGCCAGCATCGTGTCAGGCGTACGAGCAAATCTTATTCAGCTTAATCTATTAAATGAACGATGTACATTATCAACCTAATATCTAAGGGAACACAATAATACATCATAATTAAGAGTTCTCGGGTGATGTGAAAAATAATATATCTAAGGGAAACTATAATAAAACAAAACAAGCAAAGCTGCTATTGTTGCCTCTGTAAGGTAGTCTGGCGAGATCAATGGGTTCCTGGCACGGCTTTAGAAACCACGAGTGTATCTCAAATAAGAATATAAAATGAATTATTTTGCACCTTCGTATACTTGAAAACACGTTCATTATTACTGCTTCAAGTGTTTGCCCTGAGACGATAAAAGCTGCATGTCCGGAGTACTTGCCTGGTACGACAAGTTTTCCCGGCATGAACGTGTCAGACAGAATCAGTGCTTCTCCAGTCGTCGGAGGATGGTGAATGTTGAGAAAGTCCCTGTTATCTGTGTATAAACGACGTTAATTGAGTGAAAACTTGCCATTTAAGGTATTCCTGACAATGTTTCATGTTGATGCTGCCTGCAGATGATCGGAGAATCATCGGAAGTCAGGCATTCCCACGAGATAACGGAAAGTGTAGACAGAAGATGCTCCTGCCTTGGAGATGGTTTGAGTGAAGGTATTTATGTTCGTTTAGGTATCTTAGTTCGTCCTCTGTGTTACCATTTTATGTACCTGTGTTTTTGTGCGTAAGGAATATATTAGCCTTATTGACTTATTGGCGGTGTTGTATAGAGAGATTGTTATATGTAATTGGGAGAATCAGTCTTTACCTTTCCCATCTAGAAGTGCCGCGCCACCCGATCTGCCCGAGGGAGAGACGCGACTCCGCCCAGAGGGCGGGGTGGGTGGGTGGGGGGGGGGGGAAGTAGAAATAACTATTAGTTGAAGAACCTGATTTAACTTTTGTGGTGTAATGTGTTGCATCAAATTATACTAGAGGAAGATCAATTACTGCTTAATTCTCATCTCCAGATGGTCCAGCGCTATTCGATTAGTGATTATTCATCTGAATGGCCCACGTTTGGTAGTGACTTACCCAGTTTCCCCATCCTTCATGGGTTTCCTGTTTATTTAGTTGATAAATGTATCAACAACTTTCATTCATTGTAGTAATGGACTAAATGTTTTGATTTCACCACCAGTTTTTATTTTTCTTCGTCTTAAAAAAAAACTTGTACAATTTATATCTTTAGCTTGATATGTAATATTACTTTGAAAACAAAGTGATCTTTTAATAAGACGTTCTGCTTTCTTAGATGGGGGAGAGAAAGCTGATAGAGAAGCGGTGTCTAGCAGTGCAACTCGTCAAGAAGGAAGTCACCATCTCCTCACCTGCCAGTGTTGACAGCAGTAGTGGAGACACTGCCACGCCTGTCAATGATTCAGCCACAGCCACTCCACCATCTAACAATCACCAGGATGGCCGCCACCTCTTTCAGGTGACGCTGAGGCTGTCAAATTGAACTCTCTCTCTCTCTCTCTCTCTCTCTCTCTCTCTCTCTCTCTCTTAATGCCTCCAGCATTGAAACCACTAGGTAGGTCTTATGACTGCATACAGTTATAGTATCACACACACACACACACACACACACACACACACACACGGCCACCACGACAGTAAATTACACACACACACACACACACACTAACTCACACACTGCCTCGTGGCCGAGTCTGTGGCTGGCATAGGTTCGAATCTGACTTGGGACTGGTCACCTCTGGAATTTTTTTACTGACAAGCGAGGGAGCTATCTCCCCTGACCAGGGAAATGGCGTGTTAGTTGTGTGTGAGTTCACAGCCTTACCCGAAGGGCGATTATAATGAACTCTGAGGTCGCACTGACAGGGTAACAGCTGGTGCTTGCGGATCAGCTCATGATCAGGCCTTGGTGAACACACACACTAATGATGATAACACCGCTGCTGCTGTTCGTACTACTACTACCTCGCAGGCTTACATACTTCTAACTCCAGTAAAAAAGAAAATTCTTACCCTTACACTGATATGTTTTTGTAGCAAGCCTGGTGAGTGACTCCTGCTTTCACATCACTCTCACACTCCATCTCTTTCTTCCTTCTCCTTTTCCTCCACCTCCTCCTACATCCAGAGTCTTGAAAATACCTAGAAATACATGCAAATTCCCATCAAATATGTTGAAAGAATTGTTTCTGTAGCAGCAGCAGATGGCTTGGCTTTTTCCTCATACTTTGAGATTTTTATAAACTATTCATCTTCAGGTTTAGTGGACAGCAGTCATCTTGCTTATCCCTCTCTTGATTGATCTCTCAAAGAGAGAGAGAAAAAAAAAAAACATAGTCTTTCAGTTGTGTAACTGTAACAGTTTGAGACTACCTTCATAGCTTTCCCTCCTGAGCATTGCTAACATTACCACTGGCTTCAGATGTGGCAGGCAGCCAATGTGGCATGCACTTGGGACAAAGAGTTGGTGGAGGCAGCAAGAGCCGTGCACTACTTGGGCCACTTGGTGGGTGGAATAGTATTAGTTGGGGGACCTGCCAGTGCCCTGGCTACCATCTCCTTGGCTTGGTCTAGGTCACTGCTTGCAGCACCACCAGGATACTCACTAAACATGCTGGGTGAGTATAGCATCATCAAGTGTACAGTATGTATAATATTAAGTATATAGCAGTTAATGCATAGCAGTGATGAATATAAGGATATAGGTAATCCCTGCTGTGGTGTTAATATGCATTTTGGACTATGGTATGGATATCATATGCTAGGACAGAGACCCAGTTGGAACATATAGGTTCTCTCACTGTACCAAATGCAACCTAATAAACTAGCATTAGAGAGGAAATGATTTGTACAGTTACACTTTTTTTTATTTTCAAATAATGCACTTGTATATCTCTATCATCAGTGTGTATTGTAAGATTTAGTAAAAGAAAGATTTAGAGTTTTAAATGTACTGAGCGTTTATCTATTTAAGAAAAAAATGGTCGTATAAAATAAGGTTCAATAGGCAAATAATTTAATCATGGAATGAATTTTCTTTACCAGGAGAGGTTCAGGGGTGGAGTGTAGCAGTTGTGCCTCAGGGTCAGTTCACCCCACTGGCTGATGCTCTTTGCTGGGTGGTACACCATCTAACAAGGGAAGGTTTCAAGGCAGGGGCTGAGGCTGTGAGGGAAGCCCTGGAGTCTTCATTCCCTACCATGATGTCACCTTCCCCTTCCCATGTGCATGCCACCCTTTCCAGTCTCATTCAGCAGTGTAAGGTGTACTACACTGGAGCTACTTATGGTATTGTCCAGCCAGGCACTTACCTTCCCTCTTTAACGCTGGGGGATGAAGCTCCAGTCTTGCCCAAGGAAGGTTTTGTCAGTGTTGCTGCTCAGACAGACTTAGCTGAACTGATCACTGGCACTACTCATGCCTCAGACACAGTCATTATTCCCTCTTTACCAGGTGTGTTTTGTAGACCTTGGATATGTTATAATTGTGTGGTGAAGAGTGAATACATGAGAACATTTGCTTTCATACCTATTTGGTTTATTGGCTTATCAAATTAACTGAAGAAGCAGATAGTCCATTATATAGATTAAAAGTTAAAATAAATCCCCCTGACCTTGTTGAAGATGAAGTGAGTGGCAGGAAGCTAAAGGGAACCCTGGACACAATGCATCTGAGTCACCATCAGCTTCATCGCAACCATCACTACAATTCAGGCCGTGCTGCCTCACTTAGGCTCTCCCCAACTAGAGTCTCTCTCCTGGCTTCTCATTATGCTGCTGCCGCCACCACTGCCACCGTCCATACCTACCAGGCACAAGACTTCTCAGACATCAGCATTAGAGGTGAGTCCCTGTTGATTCTTCTATCTGTATGTATATGTATTAGTCTGGCAATTCCACATGGGATGGCTGGGATCAAGCATGTATCTGTTCTTAGGATACTGTGCTTTCAGTCCCCTTGAGCCAGATATTCTGGTTTTCTTGCATTAGTGTAATTCTTGAAAAGATACAGAATAGTGCAAAGTTATATCATCAACATAGAAGTAGATTGGACAAGAAGTTTGAGTCAAATCATTGATGAATAATAAGAAATGAGTGAGTAATAGAACCCTGAGGAACATTTGTTAATAGATTTAGAAGAACAGTGTGTGTACCATAACATAAAGGTAACTTGAGATTAAGAATAGAAGCTGTAGGAGAGTGTTTTAGAAATCAAAACTTTATGCCATACTTATGACATACTTGCTTAGAAAATCAACTTGGATTAGAGACCAGTTGCTTATTTAGAAGACCTGCTTTCTTTTGTGTATTCACCACCCTTTGATCTACCCTACTTCTGTTTAGACTCCCCATAACCATGAGAATACACACAAAAATCTTTCTTTGAAATCTCACATTTGTGTTCATTAACAGCTCAACTTTGTATTTGGTTGCTCACTTAACAGTTATGAAATCCACAGGGAGTAAACCAGTCATGTCTTCTTATAGTTTCTAAAACCATGAATCCAAACAACCTAAAAAATACAGGATACAGAAAGATGAAAACATATGGCAAGTTGAAGTTTTTTTTCTTTGTGGCTGGAACATTCTGCCCTCAGTGTTTATTTTTTTTCAGGATATAATTTAGTTTGTTATATCATGCAAATCATCAGCATGCCTCTAGCAGGGAGAAGGTAAACTGTTGAAGGCAGACAAAGCTGCTGGAGACAAGGTGACCATTGGTCCTGTTTCAACAAGAAAAGTGAAGAAACCAAATATCATGGTGGTGTAGAAATGATCTGAAATTTTATATTTTCACATTAGTGTGTCAAACAGGCAAAGTTCCAAAAGAACTTTTATAAACCTTTGTTCTTTATGATGAAAGAGGAGCCATTGAATGAATGAATTCAGTTAAGGTGATTGACAGGAGAGCGAGGCTCAGTGTTCAGCAAGCTTCTAAGGGTTCCTGGTCGACGCCGCATTGCTTCCTTTGCTGCTCAGTTTCCTCCACCTGAGTGGAGTGACAGTCATGCCCCTGTGGTCCACCTCCACTCTGTTGCCGTCCAAACCTCCAGTCAGGTTAGTCTTTTATATAGACCAGAGTGAAGCCTATGATATAGCATACCTACATCGTTTACAAACACCATTTGTCTTAAATGCCTTTAAAAATTTGTTTTTTTTGTAAAAAAAATAATTTACTGTGATAAGTGACTATATGTTGGTTGAAAATATATATATATATTTTTTAAACTGTTATCGATGTTTTTTCAATTCTAACCTATTGATCTGTCTCTTGGAAACTTAGTAAAATTTTATTCATTGTCATTATGAAGTGTACATTATTATCATGCCTTCTCTGTTTTGTTCTTCATATCTGTGAGGATGTAATTATTATTGCCTAAGGTTTCTCAAATTATATCAGTGATGTGCTACCGTTATGTATTTCAATAAGAAAAAACTGAAGTAAAATATTATTCAGAACATACATGCATGTTGAAATTTCAGCCCTAAAAACAAGAGCAAAGTTAAAGGAGAGTGATTTTATTTAAAGTCACCATATTTGTTCAGCAGGGTGAGGTCAAAGCCTGGCACGTATCAGCCTCCCAGTGGACTCCTCGGTCTGCCACACTTCCCCGCCGCCTCAGACGACCCCATTCCTCCACTCCACCACTTCCTGAGAGTCAACACTCCTCCCCAATTCCCAGGGGGTTCACCTCTCTACTCCATGTTCACACTTCACCTCAGCTGGGGGCTTCTCGCTCACACAGTCGTACCGAGAGGAGGTGCAGAACTCATAGGTATCAATCACCAGTTCACCAGAGAAGTGAGAGCAGAAGTTGTCATTCATCAAGCAGTGAAGATATTGCAGACCACAGGCAGCTGTTGCCACCAGTCATTCAGAATTTTTGTAGCAAGGGAAACCAGTCAGATAATGCAGTTCACAGAAATAAAGAATCAGGCATAGTTGCTACTAATATGGTGTCCAAAGTCAGCTATAAGCATCAGCCTGTAGATCCATCAAAGTCTCAAGAAAGACTCTTAGAAGTGTTGCAAGATTGCCATTTGACAGGTGACAAGAATGAAATTCCTGTTGGAAGGCAACAAAGTCCCAGGCAGAAACATGAGAGAGTAGGCCATAGGTGTCCCACAAGCCATCCTGCACACAACAAACACGCCAAGTCCAAAAAACATAAACCTCCTGACGGCAAATTTGAAAAAAATCAGCAAGTAGGAAACTCCAAGGCATCTTTAGAGAATCATGTCCACGTTGGTACTGAGGGTGATGATATGCCCAATGGCAAGAAGGCAAGTAAGAAAACAGGAGAGTCATCCCTGTTTGAAAATGGCAAAGAGAAGCATCAGTATCAGCGATCAAGTCTTCATTTGGATCTCACTTCGGACCATATGAACAACTGCCGGAAGGTGGTGGCTTCACCTCAACGGCCTCATGGCCTAACCACTAACCTTCTTCATCAGACTCCTGATATTCAGCACATTACTAAAGGTTCCACACCTGATTTAACCTCTCGAAATATGAGGTATCAGGATGTTGAGAAGTGTCACAAAAAGATGTGTAGCCAAACCCTAGACCAGGTGCAGAGGCCAGAGACTTATGTTGTCCAGGGTGGGAAAGAGGTAACCTCCCCTGGAAGTTCTGAGGAAGGAGAGGTTGGACATGATAAAAAATCTGTCAGCACTTACCCAAGTCTGTCTGAGTTGAATTTGACCTTTAGTTCTCTGGCAGCACAGAAGATACTCAGTGGTGCCAGCGTCAACAGTTTGGACACGTTGGCAGAAGTGAATCTGGCAGCCCTCAAACGCAACACAAACACCGTGGCGTCGGCTCTCACAAATACTGACCTTGGGTTTGTATGAGGTAGACCTTCAGAACCTATTAGTAACAGACAAGTCCAGCCAACGTATTACTTTATTCTAATATTATTGCAGTAAATGTGATCCAACTGATCTCAACAGTGACACATTCATAGCAGGAAACCAGTCTGATGTTGGCTTTTATGGTTTGTGATCTCAAGTATTTCCAATGTAACCACTGGCAGTTAGGTGTGATTACTGCAAGTTTATTTGTGAGTGGTGGTTGCTGGACTCACTGTTGACAACTGGATCAGCAGTGCAAACAAATTGCCTCAATGAACTCTGAATGATTTTCATTCATTCATTCATTCAATGAATGAGTGAATGAATGACAACACTAGCTTCTAAACTCCTACTCAGGTCTAATCTTTCTTATTTGAAATGTAAATGACTAATGTAGATCATAGAGCATAGTACTTGTAATAATACTCAGCAAACAATGCCTGACCTGTAGATCAATAGGTGCTTATAAAGATATATGTAGTACAAAAAATGTGCTCAGTCAGTACTTTCTATCAGGATTGCATTCTTACGCTTACAAGCATTTCTAAATATTAACAATGCATTATTCTACTTATTACTTATGAATTTTTTATGGAAAATATGTACAAAGTATATTTATTTAGCAGGGTCGAAGTTTTTGAATTTGTAAACCATAAAGTATTATTTGTAGTTATTTAATATACAAATAACAAGAGCTTTTTTCACAGTGTTTATAGTGAACCAGACCATTACAGTGGCTCATATATAGTACAATGATACTTGACACAGCAATCAGATAAGAACACTACTATGAAAACAAAATATATAAATCCATACCTCATTTATATTAACAATATAATTTATATTCACTTTTAAAGCCTTTGTTTTACATATAAAATAGTTTTATCAAGAAGTTTTGAATAGTAAAAATAATCCTATTTATTTTATTAAAAACATTTTGTAGAAAATAGGACATTTATTCTAGAATTTGTGCATCTGGCTTCTAAGCAAACCACAACAATAGTCTCAGTTTGGCACCACCTTCAGGAACCTCAGTTTGGCACCATCTAAAGCTGCCTTCATCATCTCTTTAAAGCTTAATGGAAAAAAGCTGAACAAGGGGAGCTTGGGTCACTTTGTACTTGAAGATTACAGCACCAACGTCCTTCTTAGTGGGCACATCTCCTTTCCCTGTTAATGCCTAGCCTGGTAAAAAGAAATCCACTAGCCCTGCTGAACTATACGGTCAAAGGGATCTTCAACTTATATATTTATTGCTATTTCTATTTGGCAGTATCACCTTTCAATGGATACTCATACTATCTGTTTTCAGCTATTTTTGCCAATGGGTTGAGGTTGAAGTGTTGGAAGGTGCACATTGTTGTTTCCTGAGGCCTGAGCAATGAAGATAACACAGCAGTGAGAAGAAATCACCCAGTACAATACATCTATTCACACTGACTAAGGTTACCGCTACTGAATCCAAAAAATGAAGTGGAGTTATTAGCATCCAATTTCTGTTGAGATTCAATTATATATTTGAGAGAGAGAGGGTAAAGAAAAAAATAAATAGTAACATTCCAGACAGTGGCACTACAAACTAACATTTTTAGACAAGGTTTGTGAGAGTGAGACTGAAGCAAGGTATGCAAGAGAACTTTTCCGCACCTCGCTCTTGTACATTATGAGAACACACGGTAAAAACTCCACAAACATGGTTATGGTGCCATTAGCAAAGTGAAAGTGTGTTAATGCCATCACCTCTTGAGATTTGCTTGCCACTTATGTATGACTGCCACCAGTGTGATCCCATGTTGTTAAGTTTTCATTCAGGTCTTCTTGCTGGCCATGAGGAATCTTGTCCTGCACCTCTCGTAGAAGGCTGAGAATAGCATGAGGTGGCACATTCAGAGCCAGCAGGTCCATTAGCACCCTGAAATAAATGTGTACATGAATGCTGTGAGCCGCCTAATGGTCATTAAGGCATGTTAGCTGGTAATCACTGCACCATGGACACACTAGTGGTACCTATGGTCTGTATTTATTAAGAGGACCAATGCAGGAAGTTGGCAATTCACTATTGAAGACTGGTAGCTTTAAAGATAGGATAATTCATCATCCTTACATGGTAATTTTTGCTTCATATCCTTATTTCTCCCTATGTGCTAGGAACAAATAATTTCTTATCGTGTTTTCCATTCTCTGACAAGGAGTGCATTTGATTTTTGAATGATCTTATCTGGACCAGGGCTGTTGAGGATCCTCGCCTAAGACTGTCTTGGCTGTGTGAGTAAAACAGACTTATTTGGACCATCTGTGGCTGATTTGGCCCTTGTTGCTGCCAATTTGTGTTAATAATATGTTGTGTGTGTCCATGCTTGAGTGTACTTATAGGAACATGTGTCTTTTACAAATATAGCCAACAGGAAGGCACTAAGACACAACATGTTTACCATTCAGCACAACATTTACTTGCTGAGGATCATATGAAGCATGGTTGCATGGAAAAAAAAAAAATATGATAAAAAGTAAAATCACATATCCTCATCCCTCCATTTCATTGTTAGTAAGTGTACAATATGTGTGTCCTCGTGAACTACAAAATAGCCAAGAAAGGTCAGAATCAGCCACAACAAGGATCCGAATGACCCACAAATGTGGTCTGAACGAGCCACGAATCCGATAAGAATGAGCCAAGATCTGAAGAAGTTTGTATTCCTGTCTGTGCACCTTCCAATAATTATATAGTGTTGATTTTATCTCCACTTCACATGAACATTTCTTGCAGGTGTCTGTAGGCCATATATATATATATATATATATATATATATATATATATATATATATATATATATATATATATATATATACTGGAATGTGTATGGCTTTATAGCTTTTAAGTAATTTCCATGAGACAGTAGTTGATGACTCACTTGAATATCTTAGGGTGGATGGTAATGCCAGCGGCCAGTACGAGGTCAAAGAGCTGGCGCTGCTCTGGGTTGAGCTGGTTTTTGGTGACCAGACGGAAGCGCTCCATGTTAGTCATCCTTGAGTGAACGTGGGGCAGGTCACTCCAGTGTAAAACTCACATCAAACTGCCTGTAACAATGGTTATACCAACAATTAAAAAAACTATAAGACTTAAAATAGTATTCACCTGCAGACATGTTCACTTCATGGTTGACATAACTGAATACATGAAAGTTTAGTGTGAAAATATTTTCCTATAATCTGACAACAAACTGAAGCAGAGGCCACACTCTGTAGGATATGTGTGTGTGTAAGAGCTTCCTACATGTGGGTTACAAACACAGGTACAGCAAAGGATGTCTTCATTCACATCTCGGTTAGTGTTTACTGATGACAGCTCCTTGTAAGTCAGCTGAACAATGCACATGTGGTGATCAACACTACTCGCTGTACAACGTGTGTGTGGCGGTTCAGCTCTGGGGCCACGCAGGTTTGCATTACAGTCACATTGCCACGTCACCAATGCAAAATCCATGTGGTTCGCTTGGAAGGTTACAGTGTAATGTGTGTGCATAATAACACACACATTACACTGTAACCTTCCAAGCGAACCACATGGATTTTGCATTGGTGACGTGGCAATGTGACTGTAATGCAAACCTGCGTGGCCCCAGAGCTGAACCGCCACACACACATTGTACAGCGAGTAGTGTTGATCACCACATGTGCATTGTGTGCATATTGGTATGCAGGTAGTTTGGGTGCACCATGTCACCACAGGTATTTGATTCACCATTGCATTATGGGCTAACATGTCTGTTGCACTAGATATAAATTAACTGTCATATCACTATATAATCAAATAACGTTTTATGGACAACACACTCGTACTGCATGTAATGCCACTAATTCAGATGGCCTCTGTACTTTAGAATCAACAGGCATGCAGTGCTGCGTATGGCTATGAGAGGCAGTAGGGCAGCAGCCTCACCTGCCTTCACCGTGACATTAAACAGGTGCGCCAACTGTGATTTAGGTATCCTTGCTTTATCCTGTGCGACACTGGGAAATGCTGATATACTTCAAAATAATATATTTCCTGGTAGTTCTTGTTGGTGTGACATGCTGGTACAATATTTGGTTAGGTTAGTGTCCACAGGGCCATCCTGGAGGAGCAATGCCCAAGTCTATTTAGGTATTGTTAGGTTAGAAGTGGGGTGTCCAAGAGAGACAAAGTCCGCTTAACTAGTTTAAGTAATATTAGGCTATCCCACATTTGGCCTACTGTGGTGCTCCCCATTCTAGACCCTACCTTTCCAACAAAGTCCACAAGCTTAATACTCCTGAAGGGGGAAGAAAACAAGATTTACTCACTTTTTTACCCTCTCTATCGGCAGCCACGTACTGTATGTCTGTAGCTGAAAAAGTCCAGTGATCGTGGTATATCTTGAGTTTGGTAATACACTGTTACCCTGAGTGGCCTGGATGGTGACAGTTCACTCATGAGACACAGCCCAGCAGCAGCCCTCGGTACACACCACACCTCTGTGTACCACAGCTCTAACTAGTGGTGTAAATTTCGTCTCTGAAAATGTTGACAGCTTGGCAACACTTGAACTGCACTTCTTGACTATAGTACTGCCAGCAGCTCCTCCTCTCCTGGGTAGTGAATGTCAATATGCCAAAAGTCACGGAAACAGGCGAACCACTCAAGTTTAGAAAGAGGCGGACTCTACCGTTGGCTGGCTGTTGACTTGTTGATGTTGTTGTTGTGGGCAGCTGACGTCAGGGAGGAACTGTCGTGGAGAGGAACACTTGTGTACGTGCGTTGTTAAATGTTGTTCCAGGTAATGTACATTCAAGATTGATCAATGATAGTGTGTGTGTGTGAACATTTTTCTTTTAACATCACAACATAGCTTTTTCACAACATTGTTTCAATGCAGAGATCCTTAGCTTGGTTCATTGCAACATGTTATAAGTAAAGAGGGCACAATCGCTCTTAGTATGATGTCTATTTCTTTCAAAATGCTGTTATACTATGACACAAAAATAATATTTTAAAAGTAAAAACATGATGCTTGTATGCTTCATCTATCCTCAATACTACTTCATGGGGTTGCTGGACTCTTAAAGCGAATAATCTTCATCATCAAAAGGCGTATGTAAATATCATGACATTACAAACTACAAAAATATAAAGGAAATAGGTAATGGATTATAATAATGGCTAAAAGTGACGTACAAATAAGTTGGTCTTTTCTCCGCAATAAACTCTCCGAGGGTCAAACTTTGCAGCGCATGCGCGGAGGTGAAGCGACCAGTTGTAAACTTCCCGCGGTGAGGAGAGGTGTGTTCGCGCCCTCCTGTGCTGGATTCGTGCTTCATTGTAGCAAAGTGCTGTGAAAAGTGTCGTGATCGTAAACAACCGCCAGGAGAATATTACCATGACGTGTTACCTGAAGGAAGACGTGTCCTAAGTGAAACGTATCCACCGTGCGAGTGATTATTACCTGTGGCTTGGAGACGCACGGCGCTTACCTGTCCCGCGGACAAAGTAAGTCTCCACCTGTCAGGTGTGCCCTTGACGGCCACCCCGGCCCCAGGCACTGCACCCTGGCCACTGAGGCACTAATGAGGCGTCAGGGCACAGGGCCAGGCAGAGAGGGGAGGGTAGGGCAGGGAAACGTTGAGAAAATGTTATCACCAAGTTGATTCGCCGCGGGCACAGGTAGGCGGCCCGGCAGTGTTGCCAGCCGCTCGGCGCACATTTATTACACACACACACACACATACACACACACACACACCAGAAGCTGAGGCAAGAAAAAATATATTTGGCGTGACATGTCTGTTGACCTTCCCAAGGTGTAAGGGGGAGGTGTATGACCGTGTGTGTGTGTGTGTGTGCGTGTGTGTGTGTGTGTGCGTGCGACTGTGTGTGTGTGTGTGTGTGTGTGTGGACGACTGTGTAGGAGTGCCGAGAGGTGGTAAGCTGTCTGCAAAATATGAACTTTGAATGTGGGAGGTGTATGACTGTGTGTGTGTGTGTGTGTGTGTGTGTGTGCGTGTGAAAACTTTCGCAGAGAGAGAGAGAGAGAGAGAGAGCGTCTGACACTATAAGAAAAAAAAGGTATGTGTGTGTGATACGAAAGGTCAGTTGTAAAGAGTACAGATGAACAGAATAAGACAAAAAACAAAGTACTAAAATTAAAATAGTAAACTGAAGAATTTGACGCGGCGAATATAGCGATCCAACTTTGGGATGTTCTCTCTCTCTCTCTCTCTCTCTCTCTCTCTCTCTCTCTCTCTCTCTCTCTCTCTCTCTCTCTCTCTCTCTCTCCTGACCTCACTTGGAGAAAAAGGGCGCGGCAAGTCCCTATTCCCCAAAGTCAAATCTGTCCTGTACGAACACACACACACACACACACACACACACACTTACTTTATTGTTGTTGTTGTTATTGTTGTCTTGAAAACCTATTGATAACCCTATATTTGAGGTGTCATCTTATGTTAGTTAATGTTCAGTGAGGCAATAGTGTATTATGGGTTTATTGCAGTGCCTGTGAGGTTTGTTACTGGCCTCCCCGCTGCGTGACACCTGAAACTGACGCGTGTAACAGAGATGCCCTTGCCAGGTCTCGGTTAGCATCACTCAGAGAGAGAGAGAGAGAGAGTTAGCATTTCATATTTTTCAATGTAAGAGAGGATGTCTTTCCAAGGGCCGCATAGATGATAAAAAAAAAGTTCTCAAGCAGTTCAGAGGGAATTAGTCCAAAGTAGGATAAATGTCTTGAAACCATCCTCTTAACCCCTCTCATTACTGGGACACATTTTATCACGAGTTTTGAGTGTGATTAGACGATTTTATTGGCGTTAGGATCAGGAAGGGTTTATGAAGTTAAGAAGATTAATGGCCTGAGTCTGTACTATTTCAGTCTCCCACATGAGTTCCCGAAGCTGTATAAAATCGATCAATGATAAGCAGAATAAGTATGAAATGGCAAAGGTGTTCACATAGGGACTGCCACGAATAGGTCTAACGACCTCTTGCAGCTTCCCTCATTTTCTTACGTTTTTATGTGAATGCGTCTCAGTGCTGAAGGTGTTACTTGAATGAGCCCAGGTGATAGCAAGAGGGAAATTAGAAGCAAGGCGTCCACTCGGGGTAACGGTTCCAGATAGGTCTCCATTAGTTGGTCTCCTGTAGCTCATAAATACCCATAAAAGCCCAGATTGTTAAAAAGTAGGGAATTCCGGAGTTTTACCAGAGAAAGAGATGAGTGACTGAGAGTACGGGTAGACATGAACAGACCTCACTGGCAACCTTAATGTTATAAACGGCTCGTAGGATGCACCCACTGACTCATGTTATTCCATAGGAGTGAGCTGCGTGACGAGTGTATTATCTTTACGTCAGATTACCCATGCGTGCACTGTGTTCCCGTGCAAGTTGGGGGTTTCTTGCCTTGTGTCTCGTCTCGTGTCGCTGCTCCGTCATGTTGTTGGGAGAGAGAGAGAGAGAGAGAGGGGGGGGGGGTTCTGAGGTGCATTCCCTTCAAATACTTACACTTGTTCTTAATTTCTCTCGGTAATCAAGAATAATATTGTCTATTCTAGTGTGAATTAGAATATATGAAAAAAATTGTAAAATTCTTGAACTCCCTGCCTGCTTGTTTATTTCCACCTACCCATGAACTGAACTCATTCATATAATTTAACCCATTCTTTTTGAAAACTTAATCCTGTTGGGGGACTGGCAACTCATTGGGTCTTTTTGTTTAATCGCTTTTATTGCCCATGTCCACTTTTCCATATAAAAAAGTAAAGACTGACAAGTTAATTAGATGTAAAAATAACTGCTTTTGTGAAGATGAAAGGGAAGAACGTGTCAAGTGAGCTGGCCAATTAGTACATGAAATGGCTGATGTTCATATTCAGAAACATTTATATATATAGTGTATTTATCTCTCTCTCTCTCTCTCTCTCTCTCTCTCTCTCTCTCTCTCTCTCTCTCTCTCTCTCTCTCTCTCTGAAAGGGGCGTGTGTGAGAGAGAGGCACTCCGGTGTAGGGGGTAGGGGAGGGAGAGTAGCCTGGCCTGGCCTGTGTTACCGTCAAGGGCTGATAACCTCCACCCTGGCTGGCCCTTACACCCTTTACTCCTAACCTTTTTACCTCTCTTAATCTTTACTTAGTCTTAGTCTCGTCTCTTTTTTTACCTCTTCCCTCATTCGTTCTTTCCTGCTGTAGTTCTATCCCATTCTCTTCATCTTCCTCTTTTTTTTTTTCTTATTCTGTTATCTTTTTTCCCATCCCCCTTTCTACCTCTCTTAATCTTTGCTTAGTCTTAGTTTTATCACTTTCTTTACCTCTTCCCTCATTCGTTCCTTCCTTCATGCTCTCCTACTCTTATTCTATCCCATTCTCTTTATTTTTTTCCCTTTCTACTTACTCTCTCTCTATTCTCATCCCCCTTTTACCTCTTTTAATCTTTACTTAGTCTTAGGGTTAGTCTTATCTCTTTCTTTACCTCTTCCCTCATTCGTTCCTTCCTTCATAATTTCCTACTTTAGTTCTATCCCATTCTCTTCCTCTTCCTCTTCCTTCCTTCTTAGTCTGTTATCTCTTTTCAAAAACAAGTCTCTAAAGACAATCAAACTATGTATAAAAGGAACATTGGTAGTTTGTAATGTTAAGTAGGCATACTGTATGTTCATTGTAATTTGTATTATTAGGTTTCTGTAACTATAGTGATTGGTAGTAGAAATGATTACTACAAATATATTGTCTAGTAGTAGTAGTAATTTATTGAAAAAATATAGATATAATAGTGATTTTCAAGTAGATATAACAGAACTGTACATTTGTCCAAATTAAATCAATTCATATCAATTAGGCACACTTTTGTCGAGGGCCTACAGGATAATTATATACCCAGTCTGTAACACACTCAAATATCCCATTAGATTTATACAATTATCATTAAACAAAGAACAACTAAAACAGAAACATTAACGTGAATACCAAGAAACATTTTACATTGACCAGAGGGGCTATTCTGAAACGAAATAGTGAAACCCCCATAAGCTCTAGCACGGTAAAACACTCATGCAACTACACATATTAATGGAAAATAATTTGTACTTCTTTTTAAAGCGACTGATATTGAAGCAGGGGACACAGTTCATAAACAGCTCCATTGACAAAGGGGTTTTAAATCATTGTATAAGTATTGACAAGCCAATAAACAAACAAATAATCAACCAATCTATTCCTATTCCCTTTCTCTTTTATCTTTTTGTTCCTTCCTTCCTCGTCTTGCCTTCCCTTCCCTCCTTTCCCTTGCTCCTTCATACATATTGCAGGGCTTATGGGAAGGTGTCACATGATGGGTGAAAGGTGGTGGGGGTAGGGTTTGTGGTAATTAATTCTGGTGGTGGTGATGGTGGTGGTGATGGTAGTAGTAATAGTGTTGTTGTTGTTGTTGTTGTTGTTGTTGTTCCTGTTGTTGTTGTTGTTGTTGCTTCATTGCCTTCTATTAACTGACCCTTCCTGTTCATCTCTCTCTCTCTCTCTCTCTCTCTCTCT
>CM035199.1:4998153-5020545 GCA_020233015.1 Callinectes sapidus | reverse complement strand
GATCATGGTGAAGAGCGGCATCGGTGCGTATAGATTTATCTGTGCTGCTGAAGATGCACTGGAGGGAGGGAGTGAAAAAAGAGGCAGGAGAATATGAGAAATTGAAATAAAGAATATGCGTAAAGAAAGCACGTTTTATGATGAGGGATATGAAATAAAAATAAAATAGCTGATGGTTTAGTGTGAGAAATGGAAAACTGTAAACACTACAACATCGTGACAAACGTGAGAAAAGAGTAAAGGGAAGGAAACAAATGATAAATAGGAATAACTATCTCATTTCTGATTATATTTTCCCTTCCTCTCATCATATGCTCAAATAACATAAAAGAACCACCTTGACGCACGCTTTGTCATGCTCGCAATTACTTGATAACATTGCCAGTGCAAGAAGCAAATCAAGTCGAGGATGATAACGATGACACAGGACGCGAGCAACAATGAGCTGTAAGTGTCAGGCGAAAGTTATGACGGCAGGACGCCAGACGACCTTGCATGACTTGACGAATTCTGTGTAAGATAATGCAAGGCGAAGTTCATAATCTGCGCTTGTGTTTACTTTTGCATTTATTTGTTGAGATGGCAGGAGGTGCAAATTAAACATGGGAGACAAAGACAGGTTTTGACAATAAGATGGTCAATCAAAGCGAGACAAATGCAAAATTTTATGAATAATTTGGGAGTAGACAAAAATGTATTAAAAAACAACTGTCCTCTCTCTCTCCTCCCGCTGAATTCTCCTGAAGAAAGATAATATAAAAGTTACAATTAGGAATGTTGGTTAATTCACTTTGGTAGTATCTTGATATTCCTCTAGAAATATTCCATGTCATAGGAAAGTCATAAAGCAAATTAGTAGATAATATTGGTGTTTAAAAGTAAGAGCGGTACAAGAGTGAGGATACTGGTTAAAAGAATGAAGATACTGGTTTACCTCTACATCGATATAAAACCTTTCAGTACTCGGGGACACTTTTGCACGAATTATGGGTAGGAATTGACGATTCTATTGACATTAGGAAAGGTCTATGGAGGTCAGAAGATTAATAGTCAGAGTCTGTACTATTTCAATCACTAAATGAGTTTCTGAACCTGTATGAAATCGTCAAATGATAAGCAGAATAGATATAAAAACTTGTCCAAGTACTGAAGGGATTAATACTTGACTCTTAAGAAACAAAAAATAATAATCAACTAAAGAATCATGCTGAGTACCAGAATTCTTGAGTGAAAGGACTCCTGCATGACTTTTGCAAGTGTAGTCAAAATTAAACTTTCAGTATCGTTGTATAATAACAGCCACTTCGAACGTTGAAAGTAATATTAAATGTACACCACTTTGTCACCTGATGACGTCACTCGCGAGTTCTGAAATGAAAGCAATGTGATGCATCCTTTGTTGTTACTTCCCTTGGAAAACACTTTCTCTGAGATGGCCTAATTAATGTTCATTACCTCTTCACTTTGTGTCGCCTCATCTAATTAGGCACACTTAATCAGATTTGTCATGGGTCTTATGAACTTTAAGCCTTTATCACCGGTGCTCTAAAAGGAAACATTAGTGAGCTCAATAGTCACAATCTTGATGCCTTCTCTCCTTCATCTCCTCCTCCCTTGTACTTTCGCAGCTAACAGTCGCCTATAGTCCTTCCCTATCTTCACCTTATACTAATGAGTTCTGAAATGAAAGCTCGTATGTAAAATCTTCCCTATTCTTTTAGCTCTTTCTTTCCTATATTCCTTTATAATTTCCACCCATTTTCTTCTCTCTTTTCCTAAATTTTACTATGTTTACGTAAATTCTTAGTGTATATCACAGGGTATAATGTTTCTTTCTCCCTCACGCCTTTCATGCAACTCGTTTCCATTAGGATTTGTTAAATAAATCTATCCTTTCTGCATTCTCACTCTTAAATCACAAACTATAAAATCTTCCCCTCTTCTATTTCTTCGCCATGCATCTTGTTTCAACCACTTTTTTTTCTCTCTTTCTCTTTCTTCCTCTTCATATTAGGCTCACGCAATTATTCTTCCTAAGCACCCCGAACGTGCATTGCATTCTGAGTCGGAAGCTAAACCACTTTTTTTCCGTGTTCATTGATTAAAAGTGTCAGTAGCTGCAGGGGGTAAGAGTGTGGCGGCGCCTGGGAAGGGAAGGGAATGAAGGGGAAGGAGAGGGAGAGGGAGGGTGAAACAGAGGTGATAGTGAGATGCTGCAGGGGATGAGAGAATGAGGGTGAAAGGAAAGGCCGCGATGACTCCACGCAATGATTGGTTAATGGCCTGATTACAATAAACAAGTCCAACGGTCATGAGAGAGAGAGAGAGAGAGAGAGAGAGAGAGAGAGAGAGAGAGAGAGAGAGAGAGAGAGAGAGAGAGAGAGAGAGAGAGAGAGAGAATATAAGTCAGCGTATCATTTTCACTTTTAGTTAATAGTTCGTATATTTGAACATTTATATAGTGACTGGCATAAGTTGCAAATAATAACAGCTGTTCCAGATGTGACAGAAGCAGAACAACTGGCGCTGCTTTTTGATTCATGAAGCGATACAGTTTCTACACGTCAACTTGTTCCAGTCTTCGTGTTAAGTATTCAGTAGTGCCCTCCGTTCTCTTCAAAAGGAATATTGAGTGAAGAAAACATCATACTAATACTAGACTTTTTCAATGGTTGTCCTATATAAAAGTCCAATGGTTATGGATGCCACACCATACACATAGATAAATAAACAAGAATAGATAAATCAATTCATATACATTAGATGATAAAAAATCATGCGGTGTTTCTATTTTAGTTAATGACATTATTTTCAAGTAATATCTCTTTTCATTAATGCTGGACTGCAAAAAAAATGACATCACCATCATGAATAATATATCAGTCACCGCAAACCGATACTTTCAATGCCAGGAAAGCTAAATACACATGCTAAATCAATAATGTTAACAGTTCATTTTTCAATCTGTCAATCAACATCATCCCCCGTGACAGTGATGGTCGTGTGGGCATCGTCACACCTCACTGATTCTTGAAAAAAATAAAAAGGAAGAAAAAAAATTCAAACAAGCTTCTGTGCAGGAATAAGCGTAAAGTATCCGTTAATGTGAAGTATTTCAAATGCGCATCTGCTGGGCCACCACCGTAAGGAATTCAATATTCATGGAGGCAGGGCAGGCCACGCGACGCCAGACGGAACCTCCATTTCATGCTACATAACCAAGCTGCTGAGTCAAGGATGACCAGCTTATAGTCGGGCTGCACATTTTTCGTGGTGGAGGTCGCGACGGGCGTAACCTCAGAGTTGGGTTGGGTTTGTTCTGGAGCGTGGCTGGTGGCTATAGAAACGCCCTGACCCGCCCCCTCTACGATGAGCAGGCCTAGAAAACGGTCCCCAAGGTTAGAGCAGCGGTAGGCCAACTCTCACAAAAGAAGCACGTCCCAGAAGTTCTCCCTCCTGTGTGGCCAATTTCACTTATAACGGGAATTATCTCTCTGTTCATCTTAGTTCACCACTTGCTCTCCTCATATACTTTTAGTCTTCCTTTATGGATGAGGATTATAGGTAGAAATAGGTGTTCACATAGGGACTGCCACGAATAGGTCTAACGGCGTCTTGCAGCTTCCCTCATTTTCTTATGTTTTTATGCTCTCTACAATGCGATGTGATAATGCAGGCGAAAAAAAAAAATAAAATAAAACTAAGTACATTCAGCCTCTTTTTCTATTTCAAGTAGAGTCTTCGCTTGCCATAACTTACGGAAAGAGAAGTAACAATAAACAAACGTATACACGTATTCATGAAAGAAACTTGTAGTAAAAAGAAACAATTCATCGCAGGATAAATTGTAATACACAACGAACACGCTATAGACTCATGTGCATGGGAAGCAGCAGGGTGTGGTGATGTGGCAATGCAAAACTGTGGGTACTGATTGCTGATGGCGGTGATAAAGGCAACGGGTCGAGGTGGACAGGGTTGGTGAGTCTCCCTACCTCAGACAAGGCTCTGCTATTTGTAAGCCGCGCATGTTAAGGGAGTGGCTGCGAGAAAACCCTCCTTGCTAATGCGTGCTGTGTGTGGCGACGGAGAGGTGAGAGGGAGAGCGGTCACACGGGGTTATCTTTGTCAACTGTGGCATACGTGAGAGAGTGAGAGAGAGAGAGAACACAGATTGCAAGGTGAGAGAAATTGTGTACCCCAATTGCCTTATAGAATTATTTTGGGGTTAATGGCTTAGCGGAAATTAACGAGGAGAGCAGCAACCAAGGATAAGTACGATGCATTAGTATATTATTTCAGTCTAAGAATATTACAGATTTTTCTTTTCCACTTACATAAGCAAAGAATATAATCATATTCATCCTATATGAGCGTTAGAGTTTTAGGAAAGTATGAAGTTGACGAGGAAAGAATAAATACAGGAAGAATAAATAAAGATAAGAAAAGTCCATATATAAAAATAGCACACACGCACGCACAGTCACACACACACACACACACACACACACACACACACACAAAAAAACACACACACACACACACACACACACACACACACACACACACACACACACACACACAGCGAAAAAAAAAAAGACTGGCTGCTAAAACAAGACATGAACAAACAAGAATTTACAAATAATACTGTTCATTTAACTGATTTACACAGTGCAGCACGTGGCGATGAAAGGAGCCTAGATTATAGGCCGGTGATGTAAGAGGACTGATGACAGGTGGGCGAGACAGGTACATGCTACAAGAATTGAATAGAATATACAAAGCCATTATTATCGCGTCTCGAATGACCTCACCAGTCTTACGTGCAGAAATACAAACAGAACTAAATCCCGCCTATCTCCTTATCTCTCAAGACATATCAATTCATTAACCTCTCCTCACCAACTGCACGGCGACATATGACCTCGATGCTGTTGTGTCATGGATCAGGTAATCAATCAACCGCCCGCACTATTTTTTCTCACCTTCATCACTCCACCCTCCTATCAATCATTTCCTTTCCATACACTTCCCGCCCCTTTTACCTTCCCCGGCACTCCCCTAAGTTTTCTTCCACACCTCACCTCTCGTCCCTCGCTATTTCACGCTTCTCATATCCCGTTATCCTGATGAGAGATAAAGTTCGGTTCATTATAACGTGGCCTTTCAAGGTAAGCTCCCATCATGCTTCATTTTGATAGCTGACGTGCTTTCCTTACTGGTACATTGTGTGTGTCTATATAATTTCAAGGGTATTTTCTCCTTTTTTTTTTTTCTTTTTAGAGTTTGTTCATAGAAAGCTGTAAAGGTTTATGTTCTGTTTTATTTCAACTCCAACTAGCCGTCTCCTCCTCCTCCTCCTCCTCTTCCTTGTCCTCCTCCTACAACATAATGTCCCTCATTTCCATACCTGACATAGGTTTCTTATTCTCTTTCACTCAACCTTTTTCTCTCTCTCCTTTGCAGAATTTGTTTGTAATACGGGGCGAAGGTTTATCCTGTTTACCTTCACCTCTCCTTCTTTTCCTCCTCCTCCAAAACTGGCTCGTCCTCCTCCAGCACTTAACCTTCCTCCTCCTCCTCCTCCTTCTCCTTTTCCCACAACAAAACGTGCAATACCATAAGAAGAATCACTGAATAAAAGACGACGTGATGTGGTTCTCTTTCCCACGATCCAGTTTCACTTGTTTTTTCATAGGCATGACTGCAGTAAACAGTGTTAATTGCACGGAGTTAATACGATATGACATACCAATTAAAACGACCGTAAAATAAAGGCACGGCATGTACTATAAACCTTAATTATGCAAGATGGTCATATGTACAAAGTCCACTAAATGACAGACATACAAATTGAAGATATTCAGTTACTTCAAGCCAATACAAATTTTTTTAAAGGTGTATATATCTTTCTATTTTAATAGAAGACAAAGTAAAAATATACATTGTGCCTTAAATGGGTAACACACTCTGCAGTACACCTTTGGAATTAAGTACTGGTGTTTAAAAATATATATATACATATGTTCTATGACTGGAGTACATTGTTTTCACAAGAATACTTCAATCATTAACGGTAAGAGTTCCTAATAAAATCCATAGATCTAAGTGATGAGAGGAAATTCCATTAAGAAAAAAACTATGATAAAATTCTACAGTTCTTCCTTAAATATCTACTATGGAAGGATGAACGGTATTTCTAACCCTCAAAAAACCGTCTCCCTTTGCCGATCCCTAGCAGATCCCTAGCAGTGTCCTCTTCATTTCCTGGTGCACTTATTAGGGACTCCGATGCAACCAGTACCGATGCTTCTTCCACCTGACAGCTGACCACCTGACCTCCACTTGTTCCCCCGTAGGAAGGTAGAGGTAGTGGATTACCTTCAAAGCTAACACACGTACACACTACATACACACACATATATACTCTCTCTCTCTCTCTCTCTCTCTCAATAACCTACATAACCTTGAGATCGGGATTAAATTGCCACATATAAACACTTCCACTTTAAACTATTCCCCTCTACCTTAAAATTAATTAGTAGTAAACACAACAGTAGTAAAATTCTCGTTTTAAAGCAACAAAAACGGAAAACTGTGCAAGAAAAGTCCTCCACACGCGTGAAAACAGCGAGAGAGAGAGAGAGAGAGAGAGAGAGAGAGAGAGAGAGAGAGAGAGAGAGAGAGAGAGAGGTAAATAAAGGTTTGCAACAGTCTTGGTAGCTGATGACGGCTCTGTGTGAAGACAACAACCGGATGCCACACGTAATGACCTATTTTCCTCCACTCCTGATTGCCATTAAGCTAACAGTGGGAAAAAACACGGGAATTCGTGATATCCTGAGCCACTGTGGCCCGGGAGGCGGCGCTGCTCTTTGTATGTGTGCTCTCCGCCTTTCCTGTCCCTAGGCATTGCTGTGCGTCAAGGGGAGCTTGTTCTGCCTCCGCTGTTTTGGGGGCCACCATACATAGCTACCAGTATTCGTTAAACAGGTTAAGATCTTCTACATGTTTATTTATCCTTGTTTTTTTTTATCGTTTTGTCTACCTTTCTGTTGTTTGTATTTTCTTTTCGTTCTTTTTCAGTTTTTTTTCGTTTTCCTTCTCTTGGTTTCTTTTCCTCTCTTCATTCTGTTCCTCTTGGCTCTTAGCTCTCCTTCCTTCCTTCCTTTCTTCCTTCTCTTGGCTTCTTTTCCTCTTCATTCTGTCCCACTTGGCTCTTAACTCTCCTTCCTTCCTTCCTTCTTTCCTTCCTTCCTTCCTTCCTTCCTTCCTTCCTTCCTTCCTGCCTTCCTTCCTTCCTTCCTTGTCTTTTCCACAGTCTGTGCTATCTGTGAGTGAGTGGAATGTTTCGTCTCCTCTTCCCCTTATTGCTGACTTACACTCAATCTTCTTAACCACTCACCAAATAGGAGAGTCATGTGCATATCTCTTGGTTGATTTATTTACTTTAAAGCGGCCGTTTTCTTTCCTATGAATGGTAGAAAGTGGTCTGCTTTTTTTCCCGTTCTTCTACGCTTCATATACATCTTTTCGTGTTTACATAAGAGTAATAGGGAATGAGTCAGTCTCTCTCTCTCTCTCTCTCTCTCTCTCTCTCTCTCTCTCTCTCTCTCTCTCTCTCTCTCTCTCTCTCTCAGGTTGATGCGAGTTTGGAGACTGTAATGCGTTAACTCCTCCCTTGGCTTGATTACCCTGAATTACGCTGAGATAGATAAGTTTGGTGTGTTTTTGCTGGTGTGGGAAGGAGGTTCATGCGAAGGTGTGTTGAAGGAGAGAATGTGTAGTGGGATGATGTGCTGATGAGTGTGAAGTGTGTCGCTGCTGTGCGTGTGTTACAGAGAGAGAGAGAGAGCGATAGAGAGAGAGAGAGGGGGGGGGGGGGGAGGGCGTGGGAAGGAGCATATTTGAACAACCGCCTGTGTATGTACATCAGTAAGGTGCTTCTTCCTCCGGGGCGGCTCGCATTCCTTCTGAGTTAATTGTGTGACAGGTGGTGGTGGCGGTGGTGATGGTGGCGGTGGCAGTGACTCCCGTTTCCTTCACCGTTTCCGTGGTTTCTGTAGTAGTTTGTGTGGCGAGTGTTTGTGTTCCACGTCACTGAGCGAGGTGTTTATGGCGGGAGCGAGGCCCCCCGCTGCCAGTTTTCCGGCCCGTGCCAAGCGGATGTACTGCGGGTGAGGGAAGGCTCTGAAGGGGAGGAGCAGCAAGCCTTCTGTTGCCTGGGGCCGTTATTTCCACATCAGTGAAGGAAGTCAGACTGTCAGACGCACGACTTTTACCTCGCACTCGCAGTCGCCCGTGGGTAATAATGCGCTCCTCGAGACCTTGACATTGCTAACAGTGGAGCTATTTTACTTCAGTGTGCTGTTACTAATCACGCGTGCCGCTGCTGTCCGGGCGGCGGATGAAATGGTGGTGTTCCCATGCAAACAATGGCGGTTCATGAGTGATCTACATCCATAAAATTATTTCCTTGTATAGTGGTTTCCTTATCGTTGATGTTTGTTTATCGTTGGCTCTGCAGTCACATTGATCTTGAGAGTTTTAAGTGTAGGTGATGTGAATCATGTTACTTGTGGCGGGACAGTCAAGGACGCCACCAGGCCTTAATGTCGCCATGGTCAAGTGAGTTACGTCGACCTTGTCTGGTCTGTCACCCCCAATACCACCGACGTACTCCAAATTAGTCAGCGCTCTTAGTCCCTGTCTGAATTTTGCCATGCCAATACTGTAGCTTGGGGTGTTTACAACGGGAGGCGCGATCCGGTATATTGTGTCGTGACTGGTGAGCAGCAGAGCAGGCCGTGGGGAGCACAGCTGTTGTCGCTGAATTACCCATGTTGCTCCACCACAGAATTTAATGATGGCGAATTGATGATTGATTGATGTGAATCGTGAATTATTATTGTTGGACTCATTCTCACCAAATCTATTCATAATTTGCCGCTAATGATGAACACTACGGTAAGATTAGCTTTATAGATCAGAAATGGTAAAGAATTCCATCAAACTTAACACTGAGCTTGGCATGTAATAAGAGTGCGCACTTGCACTTCCTAGAAACAGTCCCACACGTATCTGGCCGGGGTCAAGGATGCTGGGAGGATAAGGCTGACAGAGTAGGTGGGTTGCACTGACATCAAGGAACCTTAAGAGTGTAGTGTATAGACTTACATGGGTGTAGCCTGTACTGTATACTGGATTGAGTAACCCACTCCCTTAGCCTACTGCTGATCCCTACTCCGTATGCGGAAGTCACTCAGGAGATCACTGGTGTGACAGAAATCAAGTCACTTTCTCCATGTGCTGTGTATACTTTGACTGTACGCTGATAAATACAACTGCACAAGAACTCCATATAAGTACATTCTTAAGTAATACATCACAATTCTGCTTGGTGGCAATTTCCAATGATAATGAACGGTATTGTTTGACGCACGTGAATACTGATATAGCTGAAATTAGTTTGTTACTGTTTAATCATGTGGCACTGTTTATTAACATTTACATGCATTTTTTCCCTTGATATCATTTGTATAGGTCTTATTGGTGGCCCTAAAGCCTGAACACTCTAACGCTGGCATGTTCTTTCAGATGAGAGGCGGCTGGCTGAGGATGAGAAGCCACTGTTAGTGCAGCTCAACTGGAATAAGGATGACCGTGAAGGCCGCTTTCTACTCCGCAGGATGGATCTCTACAATTCCATTGGCTCTTTGCATCATGTATGTATGCTGTGCCGCGCTTTGTCTCGTGGATTTGTCCAGGGTTCTCTCTGAGCCATAGTCATCCCATACTTTCTCATTCCATTCATGCACTCCTAAGAGTGGAATGCTTACTGTAGTGATAGTATGAGGCAATGGAGTCCAAGCTCATTTAATGTGTCTTCCTAATTCTCAAGTCATAAGCTGATCATATCTGTTCTTAAACACATTTACATTTGGTCTACTGACAACTTCATCATCACTGTTCAATTCAAGGATTCTTATAATATCCTTGGTTCCATTGGTTCACTACCCGTGTGTTAAAAATACAACAACTTTGCTTTGCTTTGCTTGGATGGATGGAGAGTTCTGTAAGAGCTTGTTGTAACTACTCATTGGTTAGTGCAGGAATCTTTTCTCCAGGACAGGGATTGGTTAGTGCAGGAATCTTTTCTCCAGGACAGGGTCATGTGTGAGGCATGTAAGATACAGTGTACTACTTGTATGTGCTATCTGTATTATCTTTATTTAACTGCATGAAACACTCAATATCAGTTCTTGTTGCTCAGCAATATATAATCCAGATAGAGCACACATTGCAGCCATATGTAACTTCATTATTTTCATATCATTGTTAACAAAATTAACAAAGTGTGCAATGACGTTAGGTTTGCTTACCACTAACATGATGAGTTGTAAATGTAAGGGGAAAAAATATTGCTATTTTTCAATTACAGCTGAATTACAAACTTCATTTCTGTTCTTCTTGCAATAGTAATTATTGCTTCATGGTTATATTACTCAAGGGATACACGAAGTACTTGATTACTCAAGGGATACATGAAGTACTTGATAAAGATTAATGTAGTTAAAATATGCTAAATTTAGCCTTATTTCATATAAACAGAACATTATTCACTAATAAGATATGGAGTTGAGGATTGGGAGTATATGTTTATATGTTTCACTTGTACCATTTCCTCATACCTGAGTGAAAGATAAACTACTATTTTTACCCGTTAGGACATGATATTATAATTGGATAATAATGGGAGTGGTATTGGCATGTTTATATTTTGTGCAGCACTTCCTTCCTTTCGCACAGAGCAACCACTCCATGGTGCACACCCTGCCACCACACCCCACCACACCAGTGCCTTCCAAGGAGCAACCATTCCAGCGTAAACTCTCCAAGCGGGAAAAGAAGGAACTCAAGAAACAAGAGAAGCTGAGGCGGGCCAATGAGGCCAACGAAAATGACAGCTCAGTGGCGGAAAAACTGTACACAGGTATGTCCGCTGTGGAATGGAAGGCTGAGGAGGTGAGTGAGTGTTGTAATGAAGGGAGTTAGTGTATCTAGATTGTCTTTTCTGGATATATTTTGTGCTTTTCCTTGGCATGTTACCTAATTGTCTTCCATTTTTACTTATTTCTTATGTTTTATCTCCCATACTTACCTCAGACTGGTGTTTTCAAAGGTGGTGACCCGTTTGAAGGAAAGATGTGGTAATTTATAGCCTTTGTTAAGCAGGACATTAATAAATAACTACAATGAAGAGGGGGTGAGAAACTGTGTTAAAAATTTTAATGTTTCTCTTAAAGTTGTATTTGTGTATTGTGTAAATATTTTCTGTGTTAATCACTTCCTACACTTGAACTAGAATTATGAAAATGTCACTATAATTTTTTTTTTTACTTTTGAAATGTTGCCAGATAAAAGTTTAAAAGATATGTATACCCTGAGATTATATTGGTACGTATATGCAAGCAAAGAATATTCTTTTTGATCTTGTGTATTTTTATGCAATGTCAAAATTGCAGAAATCAATGTTCAAAACCCTTTCAAACTTCATTTCTGAAAAACAGTTGTCTGGAGGATGTTAGGTCTACACATTCCACTCTACTCAGGAAATACAGGATGACAATTTTCAATTTTCTCTTTACTGGCTGTTGGAAGCACAATCAATCATAAGAAATGTAGTTTCATGCATGTATTTTCCCATCATGATATGTATATAGAGGTGTGATATTTCATACAATTCCAGAAATTATTTAAATAAGTAGTAGAGCCTAACATGGCAGTCTAATCCTTCAGAAACACACAACAGCTATTATTAGAGGTTGACTATGGATGGCTGCAAAACACTCATGTATATACAGTTTTCACAATCCCTCCATTACTGTAGTAGATTATGCTCTTTATGTGAATAGTTTTCAAATGTATAAAGTTGTTATTGTTAGTTTTAGTATCCAATGTTTGAAAGACCACCCTGACTTAAAGAAAGGGAGATCACTGCAACACATGACTATACTAACTATGTACTGTACTATACCTGCATCCTGTGTGACTCAGTGATCTGAAGTCAAGGCTTTATTTGAATAGAGCGATTGTTTCTTGAGCAGAATCAGTGATGTGGTTGATTCTATTAATTACTGCTTCCTTACATTTTCTCCAACACTACAACAGGATACTGTGATATGAGTATATAGTCCTTATATCATATTGAAAGCTACTATTCTTTCATCACTATGCTGACATTACATTCAAAGTGTGTGAGAAGATGTTGCTGATCCTTGCTACATTCAGAGCCCTAATTAAGATTCCCAACCTTGCAGAGCTCCCAGAGACCAGTTTCACACGCAGCATCAGCAACCCTGAAGCGGTGATGAGACGCAGGCGAGCACAGAAGCTAGAAAAGAAACTTCAGCAGTTCAGGAGTAAGGATGGAGGGCCAGACACCGGAGGCACTCTCAAGGTGGGTGTCAGCTGCTGCATTCCACTGAATAGTGCTGATCTGACTCTTTTGTGGCATCATCATCTATGTATTCAGCATCAACAGCATTTGCTTTGCTTGTGATCTTTTTGTAGTGTGTTGCTTATTACAGTATTTTCATGATATAGCTGAATCTTGAGGAGAGAGAGAGAGAGAGAGAGAGAGTAAACTTTTCTTTATTTTTAATCCCAACATATATAAAGTATGCTACAATACTCCATGCATCACAGACTGAAGATTGTGAAGCAGATCTTGCAGATTTGTAAGTTATTGATGAATGAAAACATGCTCAAATAAGAATAAGACAAGAAGTTTATGCACTTTTAAGGAAGGGTGAGCAGGGTCTTTGTGTGGCCGAGGGGGAAAAACAATATGTACTCTATGAGTGCTGGAATATTGTTTTGTTTTGACTTCCCTTTGTAGTTCTCAGTCATGTGATAAGAACAACCTGCTTCCACATGTGAATTGATCCTGAAATGCTTGTGCTGTTATTCTGCTCACAGTTTCACATGATATGGATTTGTTCTTGCACAGAGAGCTGATGACTTGCACATGCTCTGTCTGCCAAGTGAATGTACAGCAGACAAAAAACATGATAATGCACATACAATGACAAAAGTTTGTCATGATACATTGTGTTTTGTCATCATAAACATAAACATTATATTTTTTAAGAGGTTTACATTTTTATTTCAATTCTATTTTATTCACTGAGCACAGTGTGGAAAGTAAAACTACCAGCATAGTACAGTTAAGTTATAATATAAGAATATAAACTTGCTATTCTGCCAGAACATCTCAGCTTTCTGTTTTGTGTCAGATTTAATGTGCCTTAATTTACAGATTTATGGTGAATCTCTGCGACCAGATGTGCCTTACAAGACTCTTCTGCTGTCTGTTCGAGACAATGCTCTCACAGTGGTGAGGGAAATGCTGGACAAGTATGGGCTCCACAGGGAGGATCCCACCAACTACTGTCTCATGCAGGTGAGTAAGGCAAACATCAGTCACGTTCATTGCTTGGGATTCAGGTGAGGCAGTGTTTCTCATGCTATGTCAGCAGGGCTTGTCAGCTCCTTTGCAGGCAGTGGCACATTGTTAGCAATTTGAAAATACATATGTAAATTATTGCAAAAACTTGAAGGATGTTTTGGAAAACTGTAGTTGCTCAGATGCACTTCAAGCAAAGGCCAGTTGAACAATCAAACAAAATTGTTTTAAGGTGACTTTCTCTTCTGAAAATCTACATTATTTGTATGATTTTGTAGTGGATGATATTTAGTAAGCAAATTTCAGCAAATTATCATTACTTATTCATCATTTGATAATTTTTATTCAAACATTTGTCATCCATCCATTGCTGAAAGCTTAACACGCTTCCAGTGGGGTAAATTAATGTCATCAGGCAGCGACTCATCAAGCAAACATTTGGGCAAGAAGAGAGAGATTCTAAAGCTTTGTTGATGGAAGGAACCTGTGCTAATTGTCAGCAGTGGATGCTGGTGACTAGTTAGACAGTTACACCAATAGGAACTGTAACAATGTTTTTTTTCGTCTTACCCTCTAACCGTGGCCAGGATTTGAACCCATGTGCTTGGAGATCCCTCAGCCCTCAAAGCAAACGTTGTTACACTGTACTTCATGAGCCATACCTGTAGATTCACATACTCTGTTATTCATGCAAAAGTTTTCTCCTTTTATAAATAACAACCTACTCATACCATCTTGAAAGTTCAATTTTGTCATAGTTTCTCTAAATCAATGACCTTTTAAATCAAGCTTGCCTTTTACCAAATATTTGTTATGTACTGTCTCATGGGTTACATATCTCTCTATTCCAAAGTCACACAATTAATCATGTACCATTCTCTCCATGCTCTGTATGTGGAGCAACATACACCTTAGTGCACCACTTAGTAAATGTAACACATGCTCCTGTATATCTACAGTACATTGCACCTTGCATCTGCTTGCCCAGACACATACTACTCACAAAATTTACTGTATTAAAGGAATACATAAATCACTGTGGGTCTATTGTGGCCATATAATAAGAGGCTGGACACAGAATGCACAACAGCTGGTAATGGATGACCAAGAATATTCCTTTTGCAGAATTCTCCATTTTTGGAGACTAGTGTTCACTTTGGCTCTGCTCTTCCTTCACTGACCAGTTTGGTTATCAAACCTTTAATTGTTTCATCCTCCATAACCTAGAGCAATTAGTCTAATACCCAACTTATACTCCTGACCATCATCGTTTAAGATATGCCTGACATTTTTAACTTCTCTCCTAACCTGTGATTCTTTGACTTATGCCGTCACTGTTGTGTTTGTTGGGATTCTAAAGTTACAACACTCCATCTGTACCTTGTTCTATTGTTTTCAGACCTCAGTTTATTATATTCTATTCTTGTGCTGTTCATGATTTGGAAGTGGCCCACAAAAGGTACTGGAGCCTTCCCTCTTCTGAATCTCTTGTATATTACATTTCTGCCAGGAATCGTGCCAGGTTTTTTCACCATGATGTTGGGTCTATCCTGGCATTCTCTCTGCCTCTCATCATGGAATGCTGGGGGTTGATAAAATAATAGAAATATTGATTTTGGTTGTAATGTTGTGGACAATTGGAGAACAGCTAGAAGAGGTAGGTTGTTTCAAGTTTTGGCTTCAGCAGTAATTGTGGATAGAAGAGTTGAGATGTCTGAAAGAATCAGGAAAAGAACTGGGTGAACTGAAAAAGATCTTTAATCCTAATAGCATACATGTGCATCGCAAGTTGTCTTGTTCCTGTTGTACATGTATGCCCAGGTATTAGTGGCTCTATTTCTCCCATATAGAGTGGTCAGCATCCAATCCCAAGCATGTCTTTGTATAGCCTGATTCTTGTGTGTCATTGCTCCACCTCCCAAGTATCACCACACTAACCTTGAGAAAGTGAGTGACCCGTGACGAGTTAACATGTCAAATGTGCGTTACTCCGAGCTTGAGGAATGAAACTGATCATGTGCTGGATGATACAGTGTTGACATTAGTGAGTGTAGAGGACAGTGGATGATTTGTGGATAGTAATGCATCACTATTCTCATCAGATTCAGATGATAACAAGATATATAGGCCTTGTAAGGGAGAGAGTGAAAGTGAGACAATCTCCCATTTCTGGGGAAAGCTGAATGGCAATGTGCGTGGAAAAAACTCTTTCCGAGCTCAAAATTGGTATGGTAATGGTGATAAAGATGGTGAAGGTGATGAGGATGATGGTGGGGATGGTGACATTGGTGTACACATGATTGATTGTGCATAATCGTGGTTATTTTTGGCGTCTTTCAAAATTGAATCTAACTACCTTGGTATGGGACACCTGTGACTCAATGAAATGGGTTAATTCTTGTTTTCAGTGGGTTTTATTCACAAAACTCACACACACAAACAAAATAAAGTTTCAGCACCTGGGAGAAAGAAATGATTTTTAGTTCCAACATAATAAGTTAAACACATGACAATTATTCACATTTTAGAATCTATCATGTATTATGATTCTGGAGCAACAAAATTTTTTCAGTCTCAGGTAGAGTTGGTTACCTTGTATGTAGTAATAACCAAATATTTTTGCTGTAAATATTCTGCAAAGTTTGAATGCATGACAAGATGAACAAAGGTATACCTGGAACATTTAAAATGTCATGATTTTATAGTTTGATATAGGTAATTAACTAATTTGTAAGAAAATTTTCAATGTGTGGGGCATCCTGCAACAACATATGTCTAACTTTATATGACTAACTTGTGTAGTCTTTTCTACTTCAATTCTCAAATGTAATTTTTCTCTATTATGTAGTATAATACTTCAGCATCATTTGAACCAAAAGTAAAAAGTCAACTTCTATGTTCATGATGAAACAGTATCTTTTTCTTCAAGGTGGATGTGTTTTCTTTTCTTAAAATCTCTTTGTACGATATGGGTGTGTTTTTTGTGGAGGTGTATCTCATTTGCCAGTACATACATGTAGTACAATATAGTATATAACAGTCTTAGTAGATACTCTGCAACAATAGTTTCATCATTCTATAATTCAAGTCTCAATATATATCAATCCAACTCTGTAGCTATAATTACTTTCACTTCCCTCCTCTCAGCTTTAAAGATGTATTCAATTCTTCTGTTACTGTTAGGTACCTCCTCATAACAGGCTGTAATGTTACTGTATCACCCTGCATTATTTGTTTCAAATATTTGGTGCGATAATGATATGTGGAATGGTGTGAGGGGGTAGTAATGTGTATTATGTCTGGTTCTTTTAGTTTATGAAGGCATTTTTTCTAACTTTGCAAACAACTTCCAATTCTGTTCAAGAACATGTTAATTTTTTATTGTAGGTGGCTCTAACTTTTGACCCCTTCCTTCCTTGCAGACTGTGATAGGCAATGATGATGGCTATGGGAGAGCCATGTCCCCACAGAAGGAGTACATCCTGGATGATGATGAGTGTCCTTTGGCCATCCTCATGAATCATCCACCATCCAGAGGTGAGTGGAATAATTATATAAGAAATACGTCCCCAAAGAATTTCTCAGGGAATATTTGCATGTAGAGATGATGAACTCCCAACATGAACGTAAAGGTATAAATTAATGGTAGAAACTCATGATTTGTTCCAGAACAGCTTAACTTATCACTTCACTTCTTTTCCTCTCATTTAGAGAAATTTTTGGTGTTTCAGTTACTTAGAACAAGCTCTTTTTCTATTGGTAGTAGAAGTGAGGTCATTGTGTAGCACTAGCTCTGGTTCCTTTCCAACATTGCCTTACAACACACTGCAACTGAACTTCATTGCTTTCCACCATTGTCAAGGCTTCCTATGGAGTGACATAGAAAGGCTGAGAAAATGAACTGTAATATTTTAGGTACGAGAGATGCCTTTACCAGGGACTGAAAGAATAGATGAAGTGCAGCAACTTATATTTTGGCTTTGTAATAATTGTCATATCTTAAGAAAACGTTTACGTTTCACCTTGCAAAATATCCAACAGCACTTATTTCCTATTCCTTATTGGATTATGATGTGATTTGAAAGCTTTAAACATTATCTTTGCACATGGAGATTGTTATGGTTCTGGTATCGAAGGTACTGCCTTTCTTTTCTCCCAGTCAGGGATTTGATTGCACCTGCTGAACAAAGATCTCTCATGACTAAATATTTATCTCACCTTCAGAGCAAATACTCTATGAAATGCTAAGTTTATAATGTTAGTTCCTGAGCAGATCCATAAGAGTTAGCCAAAAGAATGGGATAAATGTCTTGAAACCTTCCCCTTAAATGAATTTGTCAGAAGAGGATGGAAATATAGAAGCAGGTTGGGAGTTCTGAGTTTACCAGAGAAAGGGATGAGTGATTGCATTTGAGAAGTGTACAGAAAAGGGGTGAGAAGGAGAAAATGTCTTGTGCAGTGAGACCACAGGAGAAGGGGAGACATGCAGTTAGCAAGATCAGAAGAGCAAATGGCATTTAAATAGAGGTAGAAGATAACAAGAAATGTAACATTCTGGCAGTGAGAAAGAAGCTGAAGACTGTCAGTCAGAGAATAGGATTTAATAAGATGAAAAGCTTTTGATTCCATCCTCTTTAATACGAGTGTGTGAGTGACCCCCCCATACATGCAAAGAGTACTCCATACATGGATGGGCAAGGCCCTTGTGCAGAATTAGCAATTGGGGGTAAAAAAAATGGAAGAAATGGCTCAGAATGCCTACATTCATAGAAGCTGTTTTAGCAAGAGATGAGATGTGGAGAAAATGCATTCAAAGTTTTGCTACCTTCAGTATGCTATATCTCTGTAATGAACAAAGATGTCTCAGTTCTTGTCATAAAAACAATGAAAACCCAGAGAGGAAAGACTAGAAAGCAATGGTGTGTTGTGTTGGTGAGATTAATTCCGTGGTGATAAACAGCACACTGACCAAGGGAATCTCTCTCACACTGTGATTGGCTGAATGTAGTCTACGCAGGGCATTACAGCACTCGTCATTAGTCTGTTGAGAGATTACAGGCACTTTCTTTGTTAAAGGCTGCCTGGGAAGTGGGGTGCCACTCAGTGAACTATGTTACTGAGAATGCAAGGACTGGAGGCACACGTCATACTAAAAATAAAGAAAACTTATGATTGTGAATGGAATTTTTCCACTGTTGACTTGGGTGCATAGTTGGCTCTGGCTTCTTTCTCAGCCACTTAACACTATTTTCATACAGCTAACCACCTAATACTGCAAATTTCAATCTCATTAGCTAGTACTTTTGATGGTAACCAATAGGTTTACGCCTTGGTTATCTGACCATACGATGTGGGTGAAAATGTCACCCACAGAATTAGTATTTTTTACCTATTGCTGGCCAATTATGCCTTTTTTTCCCTTATTTCAGTGGTTGGTAGAGGGATGTCACTTGGGTGTGGTGTGTGACTTGATCTTTGGGGAAAGTGGCGCTTGACGAACTGTGTTACAATCAGCCTCAAGTAAAGGACAGACTGAGGATATTCAGTGTAGAAGAGGGGACAATTGAGTGTCAGTGAAGAGAGGGGGATAGTTGTCTGGAAGGTTGTGTTGCATTGGTAGATGGAGAAATAGAGTTTGAGACACTGAACACTGTTAATTTTTTTTCTGCACCAATCAGAAATCTTAAGGAGATCAGAAATCAGGCGTTTTGTGGTGTTCCTGTGAGATCTGTTAACTTCCTGAAGGATTAGTCATCTCTGGAAAGATGCGGCAAAAGTGTAGGGTGGTATCGTCAGCATAAGAGTGGATAGGGGAAGAAATTTGGTTTACAAGATCATTGATGAATAATAGGAAGAGAGGGGTGACAGGACAGAATCCAGAGGAACACTACTGTTAATAGATTTAGGAGATAAACAGTGGCTATTTACCACAGCAGCTATAGAACAGTCTGAGAAGAAAGTTTGGATGAAGTTGTGGAGGGAAGGTTAGAAGCTGTCGTAGGATAGTTCAGAGTGAGGGCTGCTTTATACTCTTTGGTTGCTTAATTCTTCTGACACCTGCCAGTTGCTCCAACCACTTACAGTTGAAACAAAATATTATGATACAAGGATGTTTCCTTGGGCAAATGGCTTTCATTATGCAATCATTTTTTTTGTCCTTATATATAAAGGAATGTCAAAGTACAGATGTTACATAAACCACATTGAGAAATTCCCCATAGTTAAACAAACCAGTGCAACATTAAGGTGCTGAACAGATATCATGGGAAGAGTACAGGGAAGTAGAAGAGATTAGGTGAGGAAGAGTAGGTGAGATCAAAGGATGACGGTAGTACTATAATAAACTTGATAGGCTTCCTCCCTACTGAGTCTCTCTCTCTCTCTCTCTCTCTCTCTCTCTCTCTCTCTCTCTCTCTCTCTCTCTCTCTCTCTCTCTCTCTTTTTGAAAAAGGAATATATTTAGATGTTTAGTAGTGCAATAATGCCAAAATCAAAGGTATCAATCAATATCTCTTTGATCTGTAAAACTATTAATGATAAATGAAGAAAAGCATTCTTAATAGGACAATGAAACCTCTGAATAATGTCTGTTTGAAGGAATGTAACAATTGGATGGTAAACAAAATCCATAAAAAAGCTTGAGTTTTACACTCATGAACTATTTATTTCATACTGGTGACTAGTAAAACAACTACATATGTATGTGTATTGCCAAGAAACTGAACAGCACTTTGATACAATAGTTATTGATTTATTTATATGCAGTTGAATACACACAGTATATAGACATATGTGCTATGTCTCTGTCATCAGTGAGTATACACATGTGAATGCCTGACTAAGATTTATCACATTTACAATGGTTAGCTACACGATGCAGAATACATTACCAACACAATACCTGCAGCATTTACAAATGCTTGAGCTGCTATTATTGGCTGGCTGTTTTTGTATTTTCTTTGCAGACCACCAGTAATCTTTTATTGCCTCTGAAAAAGAGTAACACGCAAATTGAATGTGTGTAATGATTTCCAGTGCTGAAAAACTTACTGGACTCAAACTCTTGACTAATACATAGTTGTTAACATGCATCTACTACAGTCTTGTGGTGGTGCTCATGGTTTGGCAATTACCTATATATATATATATATATATATATATATATATATATATATATATATATATATATATATATATATATATATATATATATATATATAATTTTTTTTTTCTTCTTCTTACTCCCCTAGACCCATCACATTAGAGTGTGATATTGTGACTAAGTAGTGGGTAGTGAAGGTAATTCTTATAACTGCAGGGGTCATCGCCCCTTCTCCTGGCTACTGCATGTGGTGGTGTGAAACATGTGTTTTTTATTCTTGGTGAACCAGTGTTACTATCAGGACGGACAAGTGTGGCGAGGACTGCCGCCACTAACTGAACACCCGCCACCAGCGCTGGCCCTACTCAGGCGTGTCAGGCAAATTGGCTGAGCGTAGATAAGACACACGGGTAGTTAGGTGATGCCTCACCTTTGACTCTTCTAAAGTTGTGGCCTGCGTGGAGAGAGAGAGAGAGAGAGAGAGAGAGAGAGAGAGAGAGAGAGAGAGAGAGAGAGAGAGAGAGATCATAGGAGTATATCATCTCATCTGTGCCGCCTCGGGCCTTGCAGGTCAGCAGCCCTTGTCAACACCAGACGCTGTATACATTCTCTCTCTCTCTCTCTCTCTCTCTCTCTCTCTCTCTCTCTTGTTTACAGGGTAATACTTCTAATGCATTATTTAGGCGGGACTAGTGATCTTTCCTTGTTACATTTCCCAAAGGAATTTATAAACAAACACCTCACGAGCACCAGTCAGAGCCAGCAGCAATACTGTTACAACGCCGGCAGTCCCTGTGTATTTGTCAGGAAAAAAAAAAAAAAGATGAAGAAAAACTACCCCTCAGAATAGTGGTAGCGGGGATCGACCTTCACTGGTATAACAAAGTATGGATGTAGTACGCAGTGAGTGTGTGCTATCAAGGCCACGGGGCGAGGAGGAGGCACGCGGCTGGTGGGATCGGCGGCGGCGGCGGCGGTGGTGAGGGCAATGGCGACAGCGGCGGTGGCGTGACGTGTGCGGCGCGTGTCTGTGGGGGGGAGGTGGGTGACGGAAGGAAGCCCCGACACCCTCCGGCCACACGGGGGGCGCCAAACCCTCACCACCATCCCTTCGATCAGTCGCTTCTCAGCCGGACACAAAATCATTCTCTCGCGCCGTGACTCGGTGCGTTGGTGGTGTATTAACTCCTCCAGGCGCGGCAGCGGGGAAGAGGCGAGGCGTGGGCTGAAGTAGGTGGAGGAGGACCTTTGGTAAGACTCTCAGGTGTGCTGGGGGCGTGGGTGGAAGTGTGTGTGTGGGGGGGGGGGAGGGAGAGTTACCTGTGCGACGGTAGGGCTCATTAAACTGGTAAATGACACCGTGTATTAGCAAGAGTTATTGTTGCCCAGGGGAAGGGAGGGAGGGCAGGGGGAGGGTGGCACTAGGGGGAAGAGGGTGGCACTAGGGGGAGAGGGCAGAGGGAGGGTGGCACCAGGGGGGGAGGGTAGGGGGGGTGCAGGGATAGCATGGCCCAGAAATCGACCCTTGTAGACGGATATTGGAGCTCAAACCTTGCGTAACGCCAGATCCCGTGGTGTTTTTTTTTGTTTTCCTATCCATTTCCCTGAACTTGTTATTGGTTGCTGATAAACATGCCGTGTGTGTGTGTGTGTGTGTGTGTGTGTGTGTGTGTGTGTGTGTGTGTGTGTGTGTGTGTGCTTTGTAGTAATTTATGTGTCTCTTGTACATTTCCTTTCGTGTTCCTTGACATGTGCTTGTGGTCAGGTAGTTATTCTCTCTCTCTCTCTCTCTCTCTCTCTCTCTCTCTCTCTCTCTCTCTCT
>CM035199.1:4896641-4898276 GCA_020233015.1 Callinectes sapidus | reverse complement strand
TCTATCTGCCTGTCTGTCTGCCTGTCTGTCTGTCTGTCTGTCTATCTATCTATCTATCTATATATCTATCTCCGTTCCCACCTCCCATTTTTCTCATTTTCTCCCTCCTCCTCCTCCTCCTCCTCCTCCTCCTCCTCCTCCTCCTCCTTTATCTTCTTTTATTTCTTTTTTGTCCAAGGAAGCTTTCAATAACCAACCCGGAAGTTCTCTTTGATTCTATGCACATACGAGCCCTCGCCCCCCCCCCCCTCTCTCTCTCTCTCTCTCTCTCTCTCTCTCTCTCTCTCTCTCTCTCTCTCTCTCTCTGGTAAATGTGAAAATATGGGTTTGAAAATTTTCTCTGCGTTTTTTATTTATTTTTTTTCAATTTCCTATCGAAATGTTGGAGAGAGAGAGAGAGAGAGAGAGAGAGAGAGAGAGAGAGAGAGAGAGAGAGAGAGAGAGAGAGAGAGAGAGAGAGAGAGAGAGAGAGAGAGAATTCATCGTTGCAGGGAGTGAAGGGAAAGGTGGAAAATGGGAGAGGGAAGGGAAGGGAAGGATGGAGAGGAGAGGAGAGGAGAGGAGAGGAGAGGAGGTGAAGAGATTGGAGGAAGGTTTTGTTGCCAGCTGGAGATCTTGAATAAGTGAATCAATTAAGTGTTGCATGCTCTCTCTCTCTCTCTCTCTCTCTCTCTCTCTCTCTCTCTCTCTCTCTCTCTCTCTCTCTCTCTCTCTCTCTCTCTCTCTCTCTCGTGTCTTGACTCCTTTTTATTACTGTTCTCTTTGTTGTTGCTTGTGTTATTGTGTTTCTTCTTTTTTCTCTAATTTTTCTTTCTCTTCTTCTTCTTCTTCTTCTTCTTCTTTATTATTATATTTATTATTATTATTATTATTATTATTATTATTATTATTATTATTATTATTATTATTGTTGTTGTAGTTGTTGTTGTTGTTGTTGTTGTTGTTGTTGTTGTTGTTGTTATTATTATTATTTTTATTATCATCATTATTATTGTTGTTGTTGTAGTTGTTGTTGTTGCTGGTGCTGTTGTTGTTATTAGGATGATTATTGTTATTATTATTGTAATATTTTTCTCAAGATTGAAGTAGAGTGGCATAAAGTAGAGAGAGTCTGAAAAGTAACAATAGCAATAAATGTGGCTGCGGTTGTGGTTACGGTCGCAGTGATGAAAGTTGGAGCTGTATCGTTACCAAGTTTAAATAGCATTGCTGTCACTGAAATATTGCTCCGTTTTTTCCATTTGTTTAATAGCTGCTACTGAATTACGCTCTTTCTACTCGGTTCATTTACTTTTTTATTCTCTTCTGTGTTTTTATCTCGTTTTTTCTTCAGTTTCATTCCATCTTTAGTAAAGGATTGTCAGAGTAGCATATGTAATACTAAGCGTTGTTTTTTCTTTCTATCTCATTTCTCTTCATTTTCATTTTTTATTTAGTATAACATTGTCATTGTAGCATGTGTAATACTAAGCGCTGTGTCTTTATTTTTATCTCGTTTTTCTTCATTTTCCTTCCATCTTTATTTAGTATAGGATTGTCAGAGTAGCATGTGTTGTGTTTTTCTTTATCTCGTTTTTTCTTAATTTTCCTTCCATTATTATTTAGTATAGGATTGTCGCATTAGCATATGTAATA
>CM035199.1:4881641-4894141 GCA_020233015.1 Callinectes sapidus | reverse complement strand
CCAGCAGGATGACCGCATGAGGCAGCACCATCTGATAGACAGGTGAGGAGGCACAGGACACCACACATTGCCTTGCCAGTGAAGGGATGTAGCCATAGAGTTCTGGGTGTAGAATTAGATGTGGCCCGCCTTCCTCTCCCTTGCTGGATAGTTTGGAGTGAATTCTATTGTTGTTCATTGCGAGTTCAGCCAGCATACTTTCAGCATTGCTTTTAGTGTGTTTTGTCAACCTCTCTGCTAGATGTGATTGCAAAAAGATGTTTCTCAGATATATTACCACCATTTCTGACCCTCAAGAACTTGCTTGAACACTATCTAGTATACAACCACCTTGTCAAAGTCTGATTTAAAATGAAAAGATAATTATCAAGTGAGAGACAGTGATGAATTAATGATCCTCTTATGAGTCCTGGTAAGAACTTGATATGATTTGCTCATTAAGCAAGACTGATGTGTATGAATTGGGAGGGGAGAGGCGAGAGAGGAGGGATTATGTATGTGAAAAGTGAATTAGAGACTATGATATTATATATAATGTATTTATTTTTGTGAGATAAAGAGGAGTAGATTCAGTTAAATTTTCATGATCAGTAGTTAATTAAGATTGTAGGAATCAAGTTTCTGAAGAGGAGCACGAGTTATTTGTACAGAACTACATTTGTATTGTATATTTCCCTGCTATGTTAATTAGGGGAGAGGAGAGTTTAGGAAATACATAGGCACATCTGCTGTGGTGCATCATTTAGGCTTGAGGAGGGAAGGGCAGGTCCATAAGGGAAGCACTGTGCACCAATACTTCCAGCATGTCACCTTTGGGGTTACCTTTTGTTTTATTGTAGTCATGCCATAAGAGGGTAATATTATTTTATTGTATGTTTTTTTAGATACACATTTTGTATATATACAGTTGCACCCCCAGCGCTGTAGATGACTCTTGTCACATAAAACACGCCACATACTTTTGTTAGAGACACTTTCACATGAGTGTATTTCTGATATTGTGAACTATTCCAGACTTTGTAGAAGTGATTAATGTTGATCTCTTCAGCTGGAAAAATGCACATCAAATGCAAATCCCCTTATCAGCTGAAATGAAATGCATTGTCTCTTTGTGTCTGAAATATCACTCCATGTCAGAAATACCTCTTTATATCAACACTTGAATTAATACTCACTGTGTGATGGTTTACCTCCTGGGTGTGACCAACCCTGTAACACCAAGATTAACATGCTGTTTACCACCCTTCCCTATAACCACCACCACCACCACCACCTTAGATTACCACCACCTATGTCTGTCTTTCATATAAGTGTAGCATGTGCCTGCCAATGTGCCGTCCATGTGTGTGTGTGTGCAGTGTATGTATGTATGGATGTGTGTGTGTATGTGTGTGCGTGTGTGTGTGTGTGTGTGTGTGCACCACGAGACATTGGGCTGGGCGGCGGGCATGTTGTGGTGTGGCACGTAGCATGTAGCATCCTGGGGTTGACAGGTCGGGACAGGAGAAGGCTTCCACTGGGGCTCCTGGGGACAAGCAGGAGTCTGGGGGGGACAGCGTGTCGCATGCCGGGTCACAGGCCGGGTCACTGGCTGGCTCACAGGCTGGGTCACGCAACTCTAAGTCCTCAGCACAGGAACGTCCCAGCAGGAATGAACAGAGTTTTGAGGGGAGGTAAGGAATGGAGGGTTAGTTGAGTTGAGTTTAAGGGACGCACACACTGGGACTACTGCTTTCTCTCTCTCTCTCTCTCTCTCTCTCTCTCTCTCTCTCTCTCTCTGTCTCTGTGATAAAGAGGTGTTTAGCCACTTGTAGGGCCCATTTCCACCACCCTTGCTAGCCTCTTGTGAGTGTTCTGTTGGGTGAACTTGTGTCATCTGACTGAACCAAGAAGCATGTGTGGTACTGGTGTTGCATGACCTCTGTTTGTTCTAACCTTCCATGCAGCTCTCGGATCATGCGCCGGCTCCCCATGTGAGTTACCTCTCTCTCTCTCTCTCTCTCACTCTTCATTTCTTTTTCTTTCTTTCTTTCTTTCTTTCTTTCCTTTTTTTTCTTTTTCTTTCTTTCCTTTTTTTTCTTTCTCTTTCTTTTTCTCCTCTCTCTCTCTCTCTCTCTCTCTCTCTCTCTCTCTCTCTCTCTCTCTCTCTCTCTCTCTCTCTCTCTCTCTCTCTCTCTCTCTCTCTCTCTCTCTCTCTCTGCAGGCAGTGTTGCTTTGACTGTCCTGTTGAATGAAATAACCCAACTGTTGTTTTTTTGTTTCTGTCAAAGTAACCAGTGATTGTCCTGTTTAGCCTAATGAAATAATCCACAACTGTCCTGTATAGTGGAACAAAATTAATAATCTATTGAATGTTCTATTACTATGTGAAATATCTAATGATCTGTGTTGATGTTTGTGTGTGTGTGTATCTGTGTGTGAAAGTGTGTACATATAAATAACACACAAACATATAATGAATACTTCTAACTCCTTACTACATTACCCTTGTGAATATAAAGATAATTACTGTAATAACCAAATATCATTAATTTGTCCAATAACACCATCTTTCTGTTAACACACACACACACACACACACACACACATATGCATACACACACTTAGTCTTTGATACTGTTCTCAGAAAAGCACATAATTACTATCCTGCTAACAATAATGATCAATAATCCTCATTCCTATTACCCCGCTTCTTCCACCTGCCCTGCCCGCCCCGCCCCCTCCCACAGAGGCAACTATGAGCGGTACCCCCCTCCCAGGGACCCAATCCTTCCCGCTGTGCTGGAGTTCAGGGAGGAGAGTGAAGACGGCTTCCTGCACTCCATCACCACTGATCTGGACCCGACAGACATTCAGTTCAAGCTGGCTCCGACCTACACTCTGTACATGGCTGCTAGGTTCAGGTGAGTACATATAACAGAACAGAGGGGCACTGCTTGTATAGATAGATCCCAAGCATGTGTTGTTCCACAGTACCAAGGTGGCCTGGTGAATGTACATGCTATAAGAAGCTTTTGTGTACTTTAAAGTGTTCAAGAGAATCTTTGTTTGAAGTGGATGAGCGACACAGGAGTATGCATCAAGAAGCTCCATTGTGGAAAGGAACACATTTTGTATAGGGAAGGAATTCAACTATAAGCACTATAGTCAAAAGGGAAAAAAAGTGTTGAAAAGGAATGTGAGTGTTTAATGAAGAACAAGAATTAGTATATGTTATGAGAAATCTTTGTGATTCATTGCACCACCATCACTTTTGTTTGTTTCCCCCACCAGGGCATCAACACACTACCGGCCAGACCTGAGCCCCACAGAACGTGCTCACCGACTCACTGAGATGCTCACCAAGGTGGCCGCAATGGTGCAGAATGTGATCCATGTGAGTGCTGTGTTGTCATATTGTTATTAGTACTTTATGGTAGATTGTCTGTTGTATAAATGGTTATCATCCCATTGGCCAGAATTGCTTCCTGTACTTTTATTTATTCTTATTGCTTTTTATTGATTTATAAGATGCTCTGCATATTTAATATTAGTTGGTTTCATTAAGATATTTGGAACATTTGATTATCCTATTTATCAGTTGTTGTTTTTAGTGCATCAGTTGCTCCATTGATGTATTCTTAACAAATTCCAAAAGTTTAGAATGTAATTTCTCTCTCTCTTGCTCTCTCCATCTAGTCTCGGTATGGAGATCCAACTTCCCTTGCCTTCTGGATGGCCAATGCCTCTGAGCTGCTGCACTTCCTGAAGCAAGACAGGCACATCTGTGGCTACTCCAGCGATGCTCAAGACATTCTGGCCGAGGCAGTACAAGTTGCCTTCAGGTAAGGCGTCTGATGCTCACTCACCTCTCGTGGGTGGAATTATCTTGTTGGTTGTCTGTTCATTGATATGTTGGTATGTTCCTCCCCTCTCTCTCTTCATTCTTTGTATTTGTTCTTATTTCATATGTATGTGGTTTCTTGATTCTTTTAGTGTTTTTTTGTCTTCTATCTGATCACGTTTCTTTCATGTTTGTCTTCATTATATTTTTTCATGTGTGTGTGGTTGTCAGACTCTGATACAAAACATGAATATGCAAGCTTTTTGTAACATTTCATTGAAGAAATATAGATTTACTTTTCATTATTTGCTGACTTCATAGATTTGTGAAGAAAGTGTCATGTGGTGAGGTAATGATTGTGTGTGTGTGTGTGGTTTGCAGGAGCTTGGTGGACTGTATGCAGGCGGAGCTCTCCACTTCACTACCCATGTTCCTGGAGGACCGCGATGACATCAATGAGGAGGAAGGATCAACAGCTCATGTGAGTGTTACTGATGAGTCACTATTTCATAACCTTTCATATATTTATATTGTATCTATTTATTGATTCATTTCATTTGTTTAAATGTATATCTTTTTGTAAATTGATTCATCTTATTTTTGTATTCTTTTCTTTTCCTGATTTGTTTATTCTTCAGTTTTTTTATTTGGTTACACAGTGATGATTTTTCTCCTTGTAATGCTGCTGCTATTTTGCTTTTTGTATTCTTGATGTATTTGTGTATATATAGTATATACTCCTAACTTTTCTACTCTTAGTTAAAAGTGTTACAGATGATAATTGAACACATTTCTTTGAGCAAAAGCTTTTGTGATATGTCCTGCTGTAGCAATCTCAGTCCCTCACTCATCATTGTTGTGTTGATGGTTTAGGTGCTGTCCATCCTGACCAACACAATGGCTCTGCTGCGCCGGTGCAGAGTCAATGCAGCGCTCACCATCCAGCTCTTCTCTCAACTCTTCCACTTTATCAACATGTGGGTCTTCAACCGCATTGTGGTGGACTCTCATCCCAACTACTGCACTCGGTAAGCTTCTCATGAACAGTACAGAGGGAGCTGAAGTGTAGCTTGAAGGCTATATCATATTGTTGTAATTGAGAAATGATGAGCATACTGACAACATTTACAAACAAAACATAGGTATCCTCTTAAGTTTTTACAAGACCAAAAGTATATTTTCAAGAGTATGTATGTTATGTACACAGTTTTTATCCATGGTATAAAGTTTTAGTTGTTTTTTATTTATTAGGTACATTTGAAAGAGTAAAGTGAAAGAGTAAATCTGAGTAGAAAATAAAATGTCATAAAAGGTAGTGCAAGTACATTTTTTTTACTATGATAACATGGGGTAAGCAAAGCTGACAATATTTGTGTGTGTGTGTGTGACCAGTGTGTGGGGTGTGAGGCTGAAGCGCCGGCTGGCCCGCATTGAGCTGTGGGCTGAGAAACAAGGGCTGGAGCTGGCTGCAGACTGCCACTTGGCCAGACTCTCCCAGGCTGCTATGTTGCTTCACTCACAAAAGGTAAAGTAGTGCTCTCAAAATGAAGTTGGTTATGTTTATTTGTTTGATCCATACTTACTGTTTCTATATAATCTCATTGATTAGATAACTCTGCAGATCATAACTTCTCTACATTTCTTTATTTTTTATCATCCACATGTTAGTTCATATATGCTCCACAAACAATGCCATTACATTCATTCTCTTCTCTCTTCTCTTCCCATGGTACCTATATATTTCTGTCCCATAGAATACTGTCACTAATGACTCATTTTTATTTTTCTCTTTGCATTAATTCCAATCCTCAACAAGTGAAGATTGTATTCATTCCCCCTACACCCCTTATTTCATTAATTAGATGACCAGCCACAATATTGATTCCTTTCCACTGTACCATCAGACTTCAGACACTTGAACAGTCTATCTTCTTCTCAAGCAATTTCACATTCAAAACTATATAGTGTATTTATCATCCTAGCTTCTACCATCCTTTAGTTTCTATTCTTATTTTCCTTTTTTTCCATACCTTTCTTAATGCCTCTTTTAGTTGTCTCAATCTCTCCTATTCTTATGTACAGCACATATAATTTTGCAAGTAAATACTAAATGATGAACATGACACTCAAAATTGAAAGAAATCACACACAATCTACTGTAAAGCATGTAGTGTTCATCAAAATAGCTTATACATCATCTAAAACAATATGTAGAATGATAAATGAAAGAATAAATGATAGTGCTAAAAGAATGATAAAGGCAAGAATACCGTAACTAATGATCTGCATGATATTTTATCCCTGTGCAGTCTGCCCCTGATGACATCGCCACCATCTCCTCCACCTGTTTCAAGCTCAACTCCCTGCAGCTGCGGGCATTGCTGGAGAAGTACCAACCAACGCCAGATGAGCCAAAGATACCTCAGGACCTCATAGACAATGTGGTGGCTGTGAGTGTTGTGCCTTTCAGTCACATGAGAATATTTTGCACAGTTATACGTATTATCTTTTTTCAGTTTGTGGCTGATGATTAAGGGTGAGGGATGATAATTAAGGGGAGATCTACCTGGTACTAATTGCATTGGGTTTTGAGGTGTTGTATGTGTGGAAAGTATGTGATTAGAAAGTACTATAATGGTATTTATGTCTGAACGCTTTGGCTGTCAGGTAAAAGAAATGCACAGAACATAAACTTGTATGCACATCATCATTTCTATAGAAGTACTTATTGTGCTGCAGTCATGGTAAATGCTTTTTTTTCTTTTAAATATTACAAAGTCAAAATTTTCAAGATTTTTATTCATAAATAGAAATTCTACATGCATGCATACATTCAGCATTCAAAATTTAAAAGTAATGCTGCATTGACACATAAACAGAAGAGGAACTGCTAATTGAATAATAGGAAGAATGATGTCAAGTACAACAGCTCCAGTGAAAAAAAAATTGAATAAGAATGCACAGACTGAGATGAGTCTAAGGCTTCAAGTTGGCCTGTTTCTTTTATGTCAAGAAGTCCATAAGTCCAGTAAATATTTGTTTGATTCTGGAAATACATACTGCCAACCTTGACACTCTCCTGAAACCCTCACACCTTGAAGAAACCTTGTTCAATGCTTGCCAAACTTGGCTGGTTTAGAGTGGCACGAATTCTTTTGTTGTGCTTCCCACATTCTCCTCATAGCATACAAGCGTGTGTTTGTTTTTTTGCATGTGCGTGTGTGGTCTCATGTATGCATATTTTGTGAAGCTGTATCTGTTCAGCCTTGACCTAAAAACATCCACACACACACACACACACACACACACACACACACACACACACACACACACACACACACACATTAGTTAGTGTGTAAAAACAAAGCATTGCAATGAATGAGAACACTGGAGGAAAAGATATGCAAAGTCATAAAAACTTCCTGTTCATGTTATTTTTTTGAAGATTACAAAATATTGATGTAACCTTTTCCTCCTTGACAATTGTCTTGTTTTCTTCTTTGGTTGAAGTAACCTGCATGTCACAGTGTACCTTGTACCCCACAGTGGAACACCATAACTCTCTGAGGGACTTGAGGTGAACAGTATGGAGTGTCACTATAGTGGATGATTACTACTTTATGCACTTTATTTTTTGCTTGACCATCATTCTGGATCTTCTTGTCCTACAGGTGGCTGAGAGTACTGCTGATGGCCTGGCCAGGGAGGACGGCCGTGAAGTTCGTCTAGAAGAGGAGACAGATCTGCAGCTTCCTTTCCTGCTCCCAGAGGACGGTTACTCCTGTGACATTGTGCGGGGTGTTCCCTCAGGGCTGGCAGAGTTCCTGAACCCACTGCAGCATGGTGGACTGTGCAACATGAACCCTCAGCCCACCTCTTCTGGCTACTGGACCATCTACATGCATGAACAGGACTCCCGCCCTCCACCTGGGGTAAGGAATAGCCAGAGAAGGCAGAGAGGAAGGGAAGGGAAGTTAGCTTTAGAGAGAGAGAGAGAGAGAGAGAGAAGAAATGAGTCTTTATTATTACTGGATAGTTAATTGATGAAGTGTAACTGTTAAGATTGCTCATGGTGAAAAAAAAAATCATTACTGTATTGTGTGTTAGGCAAGTGAATGGTGTTGATTGCTGTGTAGTTGCAGTGTAGCTAGTGAATCACAGGTTGGCATGATGTGCGACTCAGTATGGAAGATAAAAAGACTTAGATTAGTGGACATGTTCTGTTTTGGTGGTGGGAGCGAAGATATGAATTGCAATAAGATAAATAAATAACTCATAATGCATGTATTCTGTACTGATGCATTGTGTATGTTTGTGTGTGTGTTTGTGTGTGTGCCGTGCTCTGAATCCTGATGTGATGCGATGAGTGAGTGACAGAGTGGTGTGTTGTGTGCCGCAGCCTCGCAGCCCCAGCGTGATGAGCAACCGGTCCATGTCCATCCCACGCGGCGAGCCAGAGATCCACGTCATTCAGCTGCACAAGTCCAACAATGGCATGGGGCTGTCCATCGTGGCTACCAAGGTGAGTAGAACCCCACACTCTCGTCCCCAGCCAGGCCGCTCCAGTGCCACGCTGCTGGCTGGGTGCTGCTTAGCTGTTTATTATGCTGGTACTCAAACAACCATCTGCATCACCTGTTGTCATATTCCTTGAAGTGGGGATCAGTTTTCTTGGGACTGCTGTAATTGTTTCAAAATATGTTTAATGTTGCTTTTTTATATAAAGCTTTTGATTCTGAAATCATCACATATTACTTGCTAAATTAAGTAATATTGACTTGAAGAGATCTGTTATGATAATTTAAAAGTTATTTATCGAGCGTAAGCAATGTTCTGTTTTTAAGATGTTTATCACAGGTCGCTGCAGCTATGGCTCCTGGTTTTATGTCAGGTAACTATATATTGAGGGAAGTAAACTAAAGGTGCTGATGCGAGATTGCGATGATGATATCCATTAGAGAATTTGGAGTCAGTTTCGTTAGATTTGCATAGGTTATACAGTAAACTAGTAAAAGAAAAGCATTTAGACCCTATTAATACAATTAGCTAAATTATATTACCAATTTTGCTTTAGAGACAGATCAAATGAAAACAATAGAGAATATTCAAGTTCTAGTATTCAACAAGAAGAAAGATATGAATTGAAGGACGAGGGTTGAAGGGAGGAGAATTTGATATTAAGGTGATAGAATCAAGCTGTTTTTTGAGACTGTTTGAGCCTACATAGGTATCTCTCTCTCTCTCTCTCTCTCTCTCTCTCTCTCTCTCTCTCTCTCTGGCCACCGTCAAGCATCATTATCGGAGGAAACCAGTACATATAAGTCAAGGAAATTAGGTCAGTGAGATTCGCAAGCAGTAAGCCATTACACACACACACACACACACACACACACACACACACAGGAAGACAATACGTGTAATGATTTCGTAACTATATCAATAGGGAAAGAAACAGGATCGAACCGGTGGCTTTGTGAAATACCACACTAAGTACCATCTTTTTCACCATATCGTCGCTAACTCCACTTGTCTATTGTTGTTGTTGTCGTTCTTTACCAATCAGAGCAGTGGAAGACGTTGTTTGTGTGGACACTGGGAAAAAATAACATCAGTTTCGCTAGAGTCATAGTCCAATTAACTGCTTCAGCACTGGAACGCATTTTTTTTTACCTTCAGTTTGGGTACCATTAGACGATGTTATTGAGGTTAGGAAAGGTCTGTGGAGGTCAGAAGAATAATGGCCAGAGTGTATACTGTTCTAATTCCTGTATAAATTTCTGAACCTGTGTGAAATCGCCCAATATTAACCAGAATGAATGTAAAAATGCGTCATTGTACTGAAGGAGTTAGAAAAAAATTAAATAATTCTTGTATAAACACTTGAATAAGAATATAACAGAAGGTCAATTTCGTCTGTTTTTTCAAGCTAGAGAGAGAGAAAAAAAGAGACTAATAAAAAATAATGTAAAAGATGACTCTAGGAAATTTCATGGAGAAGTGAGACGAGTAATTACTGTGCAGAGTGTCGTGGGAGTGAGCAATTGCAGCTTTTTGTCCAGTAAGAATGAGTACATTTGCAACAATAGCCTGGGGAACTCGTGCCCCCGTATATGGAAAGCCAAGTCCATCAGCTTCCAGTGCGTGTAGGAGAGTGTCTGTCGCCTGTGCTGTGCTGTGTTGTGTTGTGTTTGGTCCGTATTCAGAAATGCTTTGCTCTCTCACCATGACTCTTTTTTAAGGCCACAGACACGATTAGCGGGGTTTTCAAAGTGTTTCTCCAGTTAGTAATGTAGAAATATTGTCAATCTGCCTCCAAAACCTTAAAAAAACATCTTAAAGAACTCGTGTGAATTTCAAAGGCCACAGATACGATTAGCGGGGTTTTCAAAGTGTTTCTCCAGTTAATAATGGAGAAATATTGTCAATCAGCATTAAAAACCTTAAAAAAAAAACATCTTAAAAAACTCGTGTGAATTTGAAAGGCCACAGATATGATTAGCGGTGTTTTCAGAGTGTTTCTCCAGTTAATAATGTAGAAATATTGTCAACCTGCCTCCAGAACCTTAAAAACACCTTTAAAAACTCGTATGAATATGAATCAAGCCTTCTGAAATAGTGGAAGTAAATGAAGCATGGAAGGTGTTTAAGAATAGCGGTCTTTTGCTCGTATTTTTAAACACTTTGCTCTCTCACCAATACTATTCTCCAAACGCTCTAGTTGATGACAGTCATGTTTTTAAGGGTGTTCTTTTTTTTTTTTTTTTTTTTTTTTGGTTCTAGTGATGAATTGGTAATATTTCTAGTTTATTATAAGGAGAAACTTTAAAAAAAAAATCAGGCTAGTCGTCTCTGTGATCGTCGAAAATTATTGTGGCGAGAGAGCAGAGTGTTTAAGAATACCAGTCTTTGTCACAAGGCCATCACAGACACAACAGGCGGGGCGGGGCGGGGCGGGGCGAGGCTATGCGGGGCGGGGCGGTGCGAGGTGAGTCAGTATGCATTGCTCAACTCGCCAGCACCCTGAAGCATTTCTGTTCTCCCCTTCGCTTCTGCTTATGACCTCCTTGTGGTGCCAAAACATCATTCATTCCACGTGCTTGATTGAAACGCTTACCTCTCTCACCGTCACTACTTTCCAAAGGCTCTAATTGAAGATGCTCGCGTTTTTAAGGGTTTTTTTTTTTATAGTTCTGGTGATGAATTAGCAAGATTTCTAGTTAATGTAAGGGAAAACTATCTTGAAAACTCGTATAATCGTGTTTGTGGCCTTGAAAAATTGTCGTGGTGAAAGCAAATTGTTTCTGAATACGGACGTTACTACAAACTCCCTCTCTCTCTCTCTCTCTCTCTCTCTCTCTCTCTCTCTCTCTCTCTCTCTCTCTCTCTCTCTCTCTCTCTCTCTGTAACGGTGAAGTATGTAAAAAACTTAATTTCCCTCCGTTAACGACAAACCAAGAGGAACATGACATAGGGCGTGACTCTTCATTGGCCGGTGTGTCTGAGTGTCTTGTCTCACTCCTCGTCTCAGTTAGGATAAGGTATTGTCACACCGTTCACTCTCCCGCCCACTCCTTTCACCCTCCACCCACCCACACCCTTTCACTGCCTCCTCTCATCCCTATCCAATTCCCCCAAACACACTTGCTGGGCGGGGCGTGACTAGCTAAAGGGAGAGTTTGAGGGAATGATGGGGAAGAGAAATTACCCATCACTTCATAACTCTATGTTTTCTTCTATTGCCTTCATCCACCCAATGGTTTCTCTCTCTCTCTCTCTCTCTCTCTCTCTCTCTCTCTCTCTTTGGTTTCTCTCCCTCTCTCTTATTTTTTTTCTCTCATATAATATCACTTTTTCTCCATATTTTCTCTTACTTTCTGTCTTATCTCATTACTTTCTCCCCTTCATTCAATCCGCCTTCCTGTTTTTCATTACCTTCCACTCTTTCCTGCAAAATATCACTCCATTTTTTTTTTCCTGTTTCCTTCCATTTATTATCTCTTTCTTCTATTCTATTCTATCTCATATATTTCCTTTATTCACCCCACCCATCCCACCCATCTCTTGTCTCCCACCCCTGTCTTCTATTTCCACTCTTTCCTACAAAATTTTACTCCATTTCCTCCTGTCTCCTTCCATTCATCATCATTTTTTTCTATTCTGTTTCATATATTACCCTTTATTCACTCCACCCTTCTCTTGTCTCCCATTCCACTCCCTGCAATGCTCTCCTTCCATTCCTCCACGCATCGCTTCTTCCTTTCCCTGCCACCACGTCCACCTGCCTCCTCCTCAGCCCATCCATTCCAATACGCCCTTTCCTCTTCCTCTCCACCATCACAATGCATTGATCGCTTATGGATTGAACTGAAAGCACACACTATACCATTCCCTCATGTGTGGAGTGTGATAATATTTGTGCTCCCCCCTCCCCTAACACACACACACACACACACACACACATTCTACTACGCTCAGTGAATGAATAAGTTAGGGTCAAGCAAATATTTGTTATTGCAATAGTGAATGTAATGTATGCAAGTATTTCGCAATATTTTGATTATTATTTTTTTTTATTGTTTATTTATAGTGTTTTTTTTATATGATTAGACTCTCTCTCTCTCTCTCTCTCTCTCTCTCTCTCTCTCTCTCTCTCTCTCTCTCTCTCTGGTGGTAAAAA
>CM035199.1:4845250-4855866 GCA_020233015.1 Callinectes sapidus | reverse complement strand
ACTACCAACACCAGCACCATGCCAGTCAGCGCCTAGACTCCCTGGTGGCAGCACCACACATTCCTCAGTACAGCAATGGCCTGCGTGGACCACATGGCTTCCCTGACCAGACAGGGGCTGGAGAAGGTAGCCATCGTTATGATCCAATGACCAGTCGTCCACAACACAGCCCTGTGCCACCCGAGAGAGGCTCCTCCTACTCTGTGATGCAGCAGCAGCAGCAGAGTAGTAGCATGACTCCTGCTCCAAACAATCGCTTCAAAGGATCTGATGGACCACCAGCCACTGTCAAACGTGTCCAGTTCTCAGAGACCACCAACACCGACACTCACATTACCTATGACAACAATGCCAACCAGGAGAAGGTGCCTCGACAGGATCCAAACGTAAGTGGTCTGTTGGTTTTGGTGGGGAATTAAGAGGGAGGTTGGAAATAGTTAATCACTACCTCATGACCCATACTGTACACTGGTAAATTCTTTCATTGACAGAGGTTTCACTTAACTGATGAATGAGAGAGAAAAAGAAAGAAAGAAGGAGGGAGAATCATACATTAGCAATCTTTCTCCACTATGTCAATAATTTGCTATAGATCAGCACTTGTCCTTTTACTTTCAAGCATCTCAGACGTGTCCTCCCTAAGGCAAGTATTGATGTGGTAGTCCCGGGTAGGATTGCAAAACATAACCCAGTTTGCATCATAACTTAGCACACACTATGTATTCATTTGACAAGTGACTCAAGGCTTGTTTCTTAAATTACTTCCATTTTCAGAACTTCATTAATGAAGCTGAAACCATGCTGAATTCATCACCTACACGTAATGTCAGTGGGAGCACTCCAGGTGTGATCGGAGCACAGGAAGTGTACAGGTAAGTAAATTAAATGATGATTATTCTTTTGAGTTTACACAGTAATTAGTGCTACAAGGTTTGGTGAATTGAAGTGCTGGCTTTAGCTTCTAAATCCAAAACAGGGATCGTGCTCTACAACAACACTGCTTTGAACCAGCTCTCTGCCAGTAGGACCTGAAAAGGTTTGGCAGAGGGGGACACAAGTGAGAACATGAAATTTTCATGTCCTCACTTCTGTCCCCCTCTGCCAAACCTTTTCAGGTCCTCAAACCTCACCTCAAGCTGGTCTTAACAACAGAGTATTATATCAATAATAAATAACTTCAAAAATACATTCAGTAGGTATGATTTCACTAGTTCTTTTCTTTTCTTTTACCACGTTCAGTAGCTTACCCTACATGCACTTAAATAAACCTTACATTTAATTAATGTAAGGCTTATTTAAGTGTATGTATGGTAAGGCAGAATAGGAAAGGCTACTGAAAGTGGTAAAAGAACTAGTGAAATTATACCTATAGAATGTATTTTTGAAGTTATTTATTATTTATTGATATAATACTCTGTTGTTAGGACCAGTTTGAGGTGAAGGTCAGAGGAAACACCAGTGTAAGGGTTGAGTTTATTCCAACTAGTTTTGCTGGATTGCTGTTGCTTCAGGAGAACTGAGTTTGCTCTGGTCAACTCTGGTGTATCAGGTCAGTGAGGACACATGGCGTGCAGGCTCACCACACTGCTCACTGATTGGCTGTTGTGCTTGGTGCATCTTTTATACCTCTGATCCTGGGGACACACACACACACACACCTTGCTACTGGTGCAGTGCAGTGTTTGTTGTGTGTCTCCTGGACAGAGGCAGATGATGAAGCAAGTACACCAACCAATCAGTGAGCAGTGTGGTGAGCCTGCACGCCACCAGTCCTCATTGACTTGATATACCAGAGGTTGACTGGAGCTAACTCGGTTCTCCTGAAGCAGCAGCAATCCAGCAAAACTAGTTGGGAATAAACTAAACCTTTACACTGGTGCTTCCTCTGACCTTCACGCCTATTGATGAAAACAAAAATAGAATTTGGTTGGTATGGCACAGCGGGTCACCTGAAATATGTAACATAAGAGAATGGGCTACACACATTGAAATTTCTAACTTCCTGCAAAGCTTACTCAAAATATGCACCAAAAGTTTTTTTGATGCTATGGTTTTGACATCACAACTACCCTCCCAGGAACGCAAGATTGGCAACCATCTATGCTCTCTGGGAAGCAAGCAACTGTGTGTGTGTCACCCTAGTAGGCTGTTCAGCTGATGTAGAGAGGCATGGTGTGTCTGTCCAGTATGCCAGACAAAGGCTAACTGTGCTACTATTTTCCTCCCTGTCACCCTCCCACCCTCTCCATGTGCCCAAAGTGACTACAAGCAACGTAAGATGCTTGCATCATATAAGGCTGGCTACAATCTCCACTTTATTTCCACTCAACCAAGAGTTGGGCTGATGACTAGGTTGATGCAATGTTTCAAGGATGCTGGTGAGGCTATTGCACTCACCCCACTTTCCAAGTCTATTAGGCCTCACAATACTATGCTGAAGACCTGTGCACTTTCCTTCAAGCAGGTTGCTAAAGAACCAAGGTTGACAGCATGGAAAATCAAAGATAGAGAGAGAAAAAAACTTAGGCTTATCTGACTTGGGAAGTGGGGGGAGTGCAGTAGCTTCACCAGACAGTGCATCAAACACTGTGTTGTCCTCAACCCAATTTCTGTTTCGGTGGAAATAAACTCGAGATAGTGGCCAGCCTTGTATAATGTAAACATCTCATGCCTCCCCTTGCTTGTGGTCATTTTGGGCATGTTGATTAGCACAGTTAGCCTTTATCTGGCACACCAAACAGACAGACCACATCCTCTCTACATCAGCTGAGCAGCTAAACATGGTGACTCACATGTTGCTTGCTCCCTGTAGTGTATAGATGGTTGCCAACCAGTGTTCTAAGAACATCAGGACATCTTGCCTTCCTGGGACAGTAGTTGTGAGCCTTAATACTCACTGTGAAAAAAATGATGTTGTCCCTATGGTATCAAGACTCTGAATTGAAAGATAAAAAAATCACATTACAAAAAAATCAAGCTCTTGTATGGACACAATGCCATCTGAAAACTTTATTCCAAAACTTAATTATGTAACAGCAACCTAAGATTTCAAAACTATTGATTTGTTTGAGAAGGGAGGTGTTCAATAACAAAGGTTCCACTAAAAATATCAAAATCTACACTAGTAAACCTTCCATTCCAGTATTTGAAAAGTGTACAATTCAAATGTCTTCAGATCAGAGATTGTGAATTTGTACTATTGTGAGAGAAAAGATATCTTTACATGCCTTCTTTTTTCAGGGATCCCCGCATGAAGAGGCTACAACAGAAACAAGCTGAGCAGGCAGCCGCCAAGAACCCAGGACCTGAGAAACTCACATTTAAGGAGAAAATGAAGATGTTTGCTATGGAGACTGGAGAGGCAGAGACACCCAAGGATAAGGTGAAGATTAGCCGTGCACAGAGAGAAATTGAGCATTGAGGGCAAGACAGGATGGGGGGAGCTTGTTGAAAATGTTTTAGTTAATTTGGTTGATTTTGAAAATGAGATGTTACTCAGCCAATTATTTCTCAAATACATATCAACAGCACATATATATGCTTCCAGTATAGTGATACTTTACTATATTGTGTTTTTTGGCTCACTTCAAACCAATAATCGGTGTATATTTCAGTGCTTCACGTGAGCCTTTGGGTTCCATTGGCAACACTGGCAGCTAAATCAAGTGGACAAGACCTAGTGTGTTGCTGTAGATGAATGAGGAAGTAGCATTTCATACTCACATATCAGTATGAGTACAAAGTGTACAGAAAATGTAATTTCGTGCTCCAGTGGCTGTAATGGTACAGCTAGCAAGCAACACATGATAAATCGGCCCACATAATATTGCCCTCGACCTACACGGACAAGTTGGTGTGTCACAATATAAATATATAATGAGAGTTAGCTTAGATAACACCTTTATATCCATATGTTTGGCTATCACCATGTACATAGAGGAGGAGGGGGCAGGTAGCCAGGCACCACTGCATACTCACAGAAATGTAAACCATGCTTCACTCTCATCATTATATTCCTGCTTAAAAAGATTTTATATGTATTTTTACCATTTATGCCAGGAAAATCTTTGGCCAAATTGCTATAAATGTGTTAGGTCTAGGAATTGTACTGTGTAACTGAGCTAATTCTGGTAGAGACCATCATGAGTCTGATGAATGGGAACACTAAGCTCACCATCCTAAGACAGAGTCAGGAAATCACATTAGGTTTTTCAAGTATTGATGAGAAAAGCAATGCAACATTATCACCCAAATGTTACATTTTTATGGTCAGTTAATTGTACTTTTGTTGTACTGATTTGTTGAAATGGAAGAGTAGAAATATATATGTACATTTATCAGCTATTTTATGATTATACTATGAAGCCAAGTGGGGTTGGCTGGGTTATGTGGATAGTGGATTAGTTGTGTCTGTGATAAAGGAAGATCCCAGCCTCTCCACTCATTTTACACAGTAAAATCTTAAACAGACGTGTGTATTTTTAACCTTTGATGCTACAGTGGCTGTTGTTGAAAAGATCTGTGTACAGCTATTATACTTTGACTTCATTGGAAAGATAGTGTTGTATTGTAGATCGATATGGATGAAGTAAGATGAATAGGAAAGGTGAAGGCTGCAAAACTGAGTGCAGATGACTGAAAATTTTCAAGTGAACAAGAAAATAATTTGAAAAGTATGTGACAAATGATAGGAAGATATTGACTATGAGGAACAGATTAAACATTCTGAGAGATTGCAGAATGTAAAGAAAGATAATGAACGAGAGATATTAGTACAATTAAGTATGAAACTGATGTGCTTAATGAGTTAACTAAATTACAATTCTAAAGCAATAATATAGTTTGCATGACAGTCATGCTGGCACATTCTTGTCAATCTCTATCATTATTTAATTTGAGAAAGGGGGGAATGTGCAAGTAAAAGACTAACAATATTAATAATGGACAAAAAGTACACAAAGAAAATGCACAGTGACAGAGAATGAAATTATTCTGTGGAAGATAAAGTGAAGCAGAGGATTGTTTGTTATTGGTACAAAGGTAGTGTGGTGACATGATGTCTGATGGGAAATGAGAAAAAAATCAAAATAAGGATGAGAATAACAAGAGAATGCATTTAACATGAATATACAAAAAAAATAAATAAATAAAAAAAAACTCAATAAAGGCAAGAAAGAGTTTGGGGAGAACGTATGTTTGGTCAATGTTGTTGTATGGTGTGGAAAGCTGAACACTAATGATGATGAGAAAGAGGCTGGAGGAAATGGAAATGTGGTAATGATGGAGGATGATGAAGATTCCTTGGATGGTGAGAAGAACAAAAGAGACAATGATAGAGATGCTTGGGGAGAGAAGGGATGTGATAAGGCCAGTGAAGGGAAGACAGTTCAAATTCTTTGGCCATGTGACGAGAAGAGAAACGCTGGAAAATCATACTGTGATGGGAATGGTGGACGGAAGGAGAGTTAGGAGATAACCAAGAGATGGACTGGTCAAGCTGATGCTGGATGTAATGACACATGTTGAGTTTTCAGAACTAAGCAAAACAGAAGTGGATTGAAGTCCATGGATGATTATGGCACAGCATCAAGATAAGGTAATAGATTACATGTTAGAATAACACAGGGTGAAAAAAATAAGGGAAGTAGTAGGGCAACTTATGTAGAGAGATAAATAAGACTTGGTGAATGTATATTGTATGAGCAACATAGTAATAAGAAAACTGAATAGTAAAAACCTGTTGTTCTGGTATGACTGGGCCTAATTGACACCATGTGAACACCTCCATGGTTGTGACTGTAGACTTGGTCCAGTTGCAAGCAGTGCCCATCAGGCTGTACTTAAGTCTTGTGGATGGCCCCTAAAAGGGAAAAACATGAATAAGTAAATAAAAAATGCATATGGAGGTGTAACAGATTTTGCAGAGGCCTAAGGTTACAAAAACTTAGAAGAAAATAACCACTAATATGTCAGTCCTTAATGAAATGCAAATGCAAAATTAGAAAAGCGTCTTACAATTTCACAACCAAAAATTCATAGCATAGGAGAGGGGGAAACATAGATGTAAACTGGAGGCATTTGGAATTTACTAGTGAAGGGATAACAGATGTCTATGAAAAAAAAAAAAAATGCTGGCTGGCTCTTGCACTTGGAGATGAACAAAATAGGGATGAAAAACACAGAAAAGCTTGTATAATAACAGCGTAGGAGGAGAGTAGTTATGCAATTGGCAAAATATTGAATATAAATATTAGCATATTCGCTTTTGAGTTACTTAGCTACTCAGATTACATAATACACACACACACAAAGTTTACAAAGTTTATTAAGAAAAGGTGGGTTACAAAACGGAGGGAGGGGGGAGTGTACCGTGACTGGTACACTGATGAAGTTCACAGGGCAGTATGTTTCGGGTCAAGGGGGTGGAAACCGGAGTTCCCGGGGGAAAACCACCCATACTGCTGCGAGGGTTACATTGTTTTACTGTTGATGTTAACATAGTAATAGAAATAATAGAAATAAAACATACATATAGATTTAGCATACAAAAACAATATATAGGGAACCATGCAGCATGGATGCTTCCTTGGGTGGAAACCGGAGCTCCCGGGGGAAAACCACCCTTGCTGACATGGTAAGGGGTCACAAGTCATTGATTCATTAACGCATAGGATGTTAAACGTTAAAAGTTTTAGAGAGAACGTGTAAAGGGACAGGAGGATAAGTTAATATAGGCAGAACTAGGGCTTTTATTAGATGGAGTTTAAGACCAGTGGCCAAATCCCTGAAGTGATAGAGCTTCGTGAGAGCCGCTTTCGCTCTTGACATCCGCTGGGACACAATCATGGCCAGTGTATCCCCTCGAGGATACCGAGAGCCCCAGGAGGGAGCCCCTCATGCTGAGGCCGACGTCGTCTCCTTCAACAATCAGCGGTGCGGGGGTCCTGGTGGCAAGCGGGATAACAGAGAACTTGGCCAAGTTGGTCCAGATCCTCCACTCCTTCTCAAAGTTGTTGATGCGTGCGATCTCTCTGCCTGTCCGGGCATTTGTCATGCGGCTTGAGCGACCTGGGTGGAAGACTATCTGGGAGACCATCTGCGTATAGTACATTAATACCAGCATCTGAAACAGGGCAGTCGCTGGTATAAATACTGTAGAGGGTAGGGGACAGCACACTGCCTTGCAGGACTCCAGTGGCAAGGGGGAAGGCTGGGCCGAGATGGCCCCCAACTCTTATCCTTGCTGTCCTGTCATCAAGAAAATCACAGAGCAGGCGCTCCACCGGGGCAGGCAAGCCTAGGTGAAGGATTTTGTACTTGAACCCAAGGTGCCATACACGGTCGAACGCCTTGCTCACGTCCCGTAGTACTAGGTTGCAGCAGAACCTTGGTGCAGGGCCATGGTTTCGGTGGCCAGTGCAATTGCATGCACAGTGCCTTTACCTCCCCGAAATCCATACTGAGCAGGATGAAGATGGTTACCGGTCTCCAGATATGTGCACAGCCGAGAGTTGATAACCCGTTCGAGTATTTTCCCAGGAACCTTGAGAAGGGAGATGGGACGGTAGCTCTCCGGTCGAGTGGGAGGCTTGCCGGCCTTGGGTATCATCCGCATCCCGGCCTGTTTGAACCCGTCTGGGAAGTAGCCGGCAGAGAGTGCTGCATTGAGAATGGCCCGTAGTCTGGAAAGTGCGGAATCTGGAAGATATGAAATTATAGTTTTATTTATCTTACTTCCCCCTGGGCAGGTCGGTCTGCCGCGTTTTATAGCGGCAGCCAGCTCGCAGGAGGAAATAAAACAATCCATAGGAGAAGAACCGGTGAGACGGGCAGGGTCAGCTTGGTTATAGGGGTAGGTCCTCTGTACGGCAGCAGTCATGTAATTCAGCACCTGGTCATTGTCATCAAAGTCATTGTCGTAGTCTTCACTGTAGACGTGGTCCCATATGTTGGTGAAAAGTCGTTCTTTGTCGTTGTTGGTGAACAACTTCTCGCCTGTGTGGTCTAGTAGGTAGGTGTCAGGTTCCGTTGTACGTACCAAGAGGCATTTTATCTCTTGCCAAAACTTTCTGGGGTGCCGGTAGTTCGTAGCTAAGCTAGCCAACTTCCTCCCCTAGTGTTCCTTGGCCTCAGCCTGTCGTGAGTCTTGTAGTGCAACCTTTATTTGGTTGTACTGTCTGTAGTCGTCGTAAGTCCACCCTCTAATTGTTGCTCTGTCACGCAATTGCATTCTGAGCAGCTGCATTGTCCGGGAAGGCCTTGGGGCCACCCTGAGTCTGAAAGCAGTCTAAGGTATATGTCGGTCCGCTGTAGTCTTTACCGTGGTCATCCAGGTCTCGAGTGCTTCGTCAATTTCCTCCAGGGAACCATAAGTAACGTCGGGGAGATTAGTCATCTGTAGGGCATCGTCTCCCTTGAAGGTGTCCCAGTCTGTTCTGCTGAAAGAGAAAGTTAGGGGAGAGGGAACTAGCAGAGGAGAGGTGTAAATGTCGAGAATGATGGGGATGTGGTCACTGGTCGTCAGAGGTCCTGGTGAAAGGGCATAATTAAAAAATTAGCTCTATTGGTCAGAGCAATGTCAGGTGAAGAAGTATGATGGTTGAAGAAAGTAGGAAAGTAGGGACCAATGTGGTGAGCAGTCTGCCGTCGGAAGTAATCTGTTATGTCTCTGCCTACCTGGTTGGTGGCGGTGTACCCAAGATATGGGTGTTGAGCATTTAAGTCCCCTACCAGAAAAACTGGAGTCTGTCTTCGTAAAAGGCGAAGGAAGTCTGGGTGGGGTAAGTAAGGTCGGCGGGGGGGGGAAGGTAGCTCATGGCTATGAGTAGAGGTCCGTCTGGGGTGTCAATCTCTATTGCGAGTGTCTCGGATAAAAAATCGTCCTCGAACCTATGTCGGAGACGACATTTTACCGCAATAGCCACTCCGTCGTTCTGGTCATTACTATAATTTTGCTGGTAAACTCTAAAAACCGAAAGATGAAGAAGACGACTTATGGTTTTCCCAGGAGAGAACATTGTGCTGAATTACACGTAATCGTGCCATTACTCACAAAAAAGAGGCAGTCTACCGTGGAGAAGGTCGCCGATGATCTGATGGGGATCGTTCATGGCCCTTTCACAATCCTCATTGGAGTGTATGATCCAGGAGGGGAGGGAGGCAAGGTTTTCCTTGACATAGTCAAGTACTATTTGTCTCACCTCCTGAGGGCCGGTGTGGCTCAGAACAAGGCTCCCCTTACGGAGAGACTGCTCGAGCTCGCTAGACGTGCTGGGGATCTTTCTTCTTTTGTTCCTCGCGATGAAGCCGAACCGTACGTTTTCATGAACCGTTGGGCACGTGGACTCCGTGTCGTCGTCGCTGGTGGCGGAGGCAACGGAGGAGGCGTCGTTCGAGGGGGTCGAGACATTGTCTTCTGGGGCTGAAGCTGTTGCTGGTGATGGCACGGGCTCTGGAGCAGGTGCAAAGGCCCTAAAGAGGGACTCTGGGGCCCGAAGAGGCGGGGGGGGGGGGGGGGGAGGGCAGCTTCACATCTGGAAGGCCATTCTCAGCCAAGCTTGCTGAGAGGGTTTCCTGGAAACAGCCGGGGGCTGAGGTGTTGGCCAGATGTGCATGGAAGAGGCACATGAGACTGGCGAGTGTCTTGGTGGGATCAGCCGGGATGGGGGCGGCAGAGGCCGGAGCCGAGTGTACGGCTTGTGCGAAGGAGACACTTGACCGCACTCTTGCCTGTCGGGCAGCTTTTTCTTTGTTTTTGAGAGCCTCCTTACGCATGGGACATCGCATGGCTCTGGCGCTGTGTTCCCCGCCGCAGTGGAGACACTTCTTCGCAGTGGCCGTGCAGGTCCTGAAGGAGTGATCCTCGCTGCCGCACTCTGAGCAGAGCACATAGCCGGCAGGTTTGGGGCAGGTCTTGGTTGGGTGGTCTTCCACGGCATGGCACCTGTTGCAGGTGAGCAGAGGTATAAAAACCTCTTGTCTCATTTGGTGGCCGGGGATGTGGATTTGAAAGAGGTTAAGCCCTTCCAGAAGTGCCTTCTTGGCCATTTCCACATCGTCGAATGTGATCTTGATGGTGGGGGAGCGAGGGAACTTGAACACACTTTCTACCTTTGCCCAAGTGTGTTGCACTCCTATTTCTACGGCAATGTCCTCCACCGTGTTCTCACAGACCAGATCGTCCAGGCCTGAGCATATAACTGTACGTTGGGCGCGCAGCTCTGGAGGGACAATGGGGGTGAAGCCACCCGCTGCCAGTTGTGTGGGCTTGCCATCTTTGAAGACGGCGTCGGCGTCTTTATCGGTGGGGGTTAGAATAATCACCGCGTCATTGGCTGGAATGAGCCTGGTGACCTTTATTTCGGGAGAAAGGATTTCTAAAAGCTTTCTCCTCACCCGATATCCCCGTGGCGGGGATGCTTTATTCTGACTCGTCCCATGGTGCCGGTCAGAACATGGTGGTAGACCACCTATCACCGCTGGAAAGGAGCACAGTAATGCACTTGGGAGAAACACTGGTGGGGCGCACTTTCTTGGAAAAAAAGCACTGCACTTCCAAGCACTAAAAACACCGTGGATACACACACACACACATATATATATATATATATATATAT
>CM035199.1:4728848-4749795 GCA_020233015.1 Callinectes sapidus | reverse complement strand
CTCCTCCTCCTCCTCCTCCTCCTCCTCCTCCCTTACCGTCGCTTCATCCTCTTTCTCCTTTCCTCGTCGTCACTTCATAGGTGGCAAGAACAATAACATGTCTTGCCACTCAGAAAATACTGCTTCACCGTCCCACAAAGCTTTCCTAATGAACATCTGGAAAGGGTTATCCAAACAGTACATCAGCTTTACACACACACACACACACACACACACACACACACACACACACACACACGAGGGATTACTATTTTTTTTTTCAGTCCTCTGTAACTTAAACACTAAAAGATTACAAGAAAGTCGAATCCGTTAACTTTTCGTAGCATTAGCAAGTGTTCGTTTCTCATTAGCGTATGAATCCTTTAGCAGGTTACCAAAGAGAGAGAGAGAGAGAGAGAGAGAGAGAGAGAGAGAGAGAGAGAGAGAGAGAGAGAGAGAGAGAGAGAGAGAGAGAGAGAGAGAGGAGAGGAAGAGAGAATGTTGAAGAGCTCTACTACCATACTACATCCATATGCTTCTCTCACCGCTGTGGGTCAAATTTTTCAAATTATTGTCAAGGAGAGAATTTGCATCACATGTTTTTTTTCGTCACTCGCCGCCTCTCTGCTTTTTCCTCAATATAATACTACTCTTGTTTAGCTTTGTCTTTTTTACCCTTGTATTTTATTTGATTCTTCTTGGTACGTAAATTTCATGTATTTCTTTTTCGCATTTTGTTATTTTGTTACGTGTGAAAAGTACAAATCTCTATCTTTATTCACGTGTGCATGTGTGTGTGTGTGTGTGTGTGTGTGTGTGTGTGTGTGTGTGTGTGTTTGTGTGTGTGTGTGTGTGTGTGTGTGTGTACAAATCTCTATCTTTATTCACGTGTGCATGTGTGTGTGTGTGTGTGTGTGTGTGTGTGTGTGTGTGTGTGTGTGTCTGTGTGTCCGGCTATGAAGCTCCACAATACAGGCCCCCAACAAGTCTTGGACATGCAACTTCACTACTCCTACCATTCCTACCACCTCCACTACCACCACCACCACCACTATCACCACCCATCTCCCACCACCACCACCACCACCACCACCACCACCACCACCACCACAAGTACTGCTACCCGAGTGAATTGTTCCTCCCGGATACTGTATCCGCCGAGAATCCTTTGTCAATATTATTCAATTTTCCATCCACACGAGTTGTTTGATCGGTCTGCGTGAGAGTTGACGATAGGCCGTAGTTGAATAGATTTGGCTCCGCTGAAATTCATTTAGGGAGCCGCGCAAACAGTGGTTATGCAAAGGCAAATATTGTTGTAGGCTGAACGCCACCCCGGCTTAATATTAGCTCGCACCTCTGGAGGGTGTGGGATGTAGTGCTTGAAGCGTGGCGGCGCGGGACAAGCCATTTACCTGTGTGCGCCACCTCCACTCTGCTCAGGAGACACACACACCACTGGCGGCTTTAACGAAGGCCCACTTCTGCCTATCTCAAACATTACTCTGTTCGTCTATTCCTTCCTTTGCACCTCAGAACATCGACCCGCATACCTGACTAAGTATATTTTGGTATAACTGTCAGTGTTTTTAAGGTCTTTTAACATCTTCCTCACTTACATTTTTTTCTCTTTTTTCCCCTATCTCTTATCCTCAATTCATCGCCTATTGCTCTCTTCCCTTTTCCTTTTCGCTATTCAAGAGTTGCCTTTCCTCCCCTCCCAAGTGTTGGCTTTCTTATTAACTAGAGGACCCGACCGTTTCCCCTTACCCGTCAAGGTCAGTATTGTCAAATGAACAGAATAAGTAAAACTCCCACTTTTCCTCGTCATATCGCTGTGTTACATAAGCAACTCAGGTACTTTGAATGTCAGCGAACGGTTTTTGGTCTGCCTTATAATGGGTCATGTTTCGTTAATGCTGCCTGGGCTGAAAGGTTAATTACGACCGTGTTAACGATTAATTCCTCTTGCTAATGACTAATTTTACCTGTTAATGATAGAGATAGCTCATGTTAATAGATAATTGTCACTGATTTATTCCATCTTTGTTAGTGTTCCCAGCCTGACTAATTACCACATTCTCTCTCCCTCTCTCTCTCCCCCTCTCTCTCTTCCCACCCCCTTCTCTCTCTCTCTCTGCACCCAGTGATCGAATACGTTACGCGGCGTTGAAGGGAGATATGAAGCCAATTAAAATCTATGCCTGGCGTCGATCAAGGGTGGTGTTTGCATATCTTGACTGACCAGCAGCGAGTATGCAGATTGAATATTGATCGTGTGATGTATCGTCATTCGCGTAGAGTTAAGCGCCCGCCGTCCATCCCGCTGGCTTTTATCTCGTGCTGATGAAGGGAGGTTGGTGTGGCAGGCCGGCAGGTAAGTAAGTCGGTCCCGGGTACATTCTGTGGCTCCAGGCTTTGGGCTAATCGTCTTTATTATGTATATGAGTGGTGTATTGAAAGTAAATTTTGGAAGGGCTGTGGGAAATGAATATGTGTTTGTGTGTGTGTGGGAGGGGGATGGTTTGAGGTGTGTTTGTGTGTGTGTGTGTGTGTGTGTGTGTGTGTGTGTGTGTGTGTGTGTGTGTGTGTGTTGTGGAGGAGGGCGGGCGGCTCAGGATAGATGTGAGGTGTTTCAATAGTTGTTTTTTCTATTTTTCAATGAATATCCAAATTACTTTCCTTCCTTTTATATTGTGTTGAAGTCAAATTTTTAAGCCACATCTATTTATTTTCTTACCGTTCAAGTAAATGTTCTAAATAAGCTTGATTTGTAACTATGACCGCCAAACTCTAAAATAGCAACTCGAAATATCACATCTTTTATATTAATAGCCGAATACGTCTTGAAATTATCGATTAGACAGACGAATTCCATATTTTTAACGTGATTTGAGAGAGAGAGAGAGAGAGAGAGAGAGAGAGAGAGAGAGAGAGAGAGAGAGAGAGAGAGAGAGAGAGAGAGAGAGAGATATGATACAAAAATTTCTCCTTACTGCATTCAAAATAAAGTATGAATGAGCGCACTTGGAGTTTAAGGTTGCATAGCTGCTTTCGTTTCAATTCTCCAAAAGCATGCACGCGTAATTAAGTCAACTCGCGAATGACCTTAATCATATTAGGGCGTATGATAAACTAATAACATGTGAAAGTGGGGGTGTGTGTGCTAAAACGCATTAAGTTCATTAGTTACTGATTGCTGATTACATTAACGATGCGGATCCCGGGGCTGGTGTGCGTGCGTGCGTGCTTCTGTGTGTGTGTGTGTGTGTGTGTGTGTGTGTGTGTGTGTGTGTGTGTGTGTGTGTGTGTGTGTGCATGAGGATGTTTTCATTTTCGTTTGCTTATTTGCTTGCTCGCTTCCGCGCTTGTTTGCTTGCTTGTGCATTTCTCCAAGCTGTTTGCTCTTCAGGCTCATATTTGGTGAAACAACGAAATTTTCATCCCAAGAATTTATCCTCCAAAGACGCGCAGAAAAAGACATGAGATATGAAAACGTTCCATCCCTTCCTCATTCCCTCCCTCCTTCCCTCCCTCCCTCCTTCCCTCCCTCCCTCCTTCCCTCCCTGCCTCCCTTCCTTCATTCTCTCATTCTCCTTCTCCCTCCCTCCTTTCTTCCTTCCCTGCAGCCACGGTATTTGAGTTTTTTATGGATGAAAGAGAGAGAGAGAGAGAGAGAGAGAGAGAGAGAGAGAGAGAGAGAGAGAGAGAGAGAGAGAGAGACAGCGTGTTGGTTGCTCTTAGGTAGAAATGGAAGAGGCGTAGGAAAGAAAAAAACTACAAAGGGAAAAAGTAGATTTGTGAGAGAGCGGAAAACGTGTTGATCAGGAAGGAAGTAAGGAAACAAAGGAGTGGGGAAAGGAGGAAAGGAAAATGAGAAAGAGAGTTGTAATGGTTTGAAGGAGAGACAGAGAGAGGAAAAGGGGGTTGATATAAATTGTTCAGAGGTTCATAGGTGTCAGTATTATGCTTTGTTCTACTTATCTAATTGCATGAAGTATCGAGATCTATAAATGGGAAAAAATATGAAGAATGATTGGACTGATGGCAAGTCAAGGAAGAATATAAGTAGATAAACAGGTAAACATATTCTTTGTTCTACTTATCTTATTGCATGAAGTATCGAGGTCTATAAATGGGGGAAAGTATGAAGAATGATTGGACTAATGACAAGGCAGTGAATTATACAAGTAGATAAACGTACAGGTAGTAGGTAAACATACAGGTAGATTAGAAAGTCACAGTTAAATGGGGACTTGTAATGTAACCTCTTCATTTTACAAGCTAGCTATTAATAAAGATACGAAGGCTTCACAAAGTCTAACTATTTTATCCCCGTGTGAGATGAAAGCCTTGGTATGATGGTGTACTCTTGCATTTGAAAGAGGGACAGGTGTATAGGGAGTGTACTCGTATTGGAAGTCCTGTGTTGGAAATGAGAAGGCAACACACATATTAATGACAGGCAAATGTAAAAGTTTCTCTCATAAGTGTCTAGTTGTTTCTCTTGTATATTCTTAACTAATTTCTTTAAGTGATCAAATTTTAGTGTGTTTTGCCAATTTTTTCCTTTTCACGCCAGATCATCTATTTTCTATCGTTAGTTTCTCTCGTCTAATTCCGCCCCTTTTGTCTGTTTATTTATAGTTTCTCCACAGTTTGTGTTCTTCCCTCTGTTTATTTGTACTGTACCTCCAATCACTCTTGTCCCTGCACGGTTGTTCTTCTTTCGTTACTTCCTGCTGCTCTCTGTCTCTCAACTTTCTTCCCACTTTCTTCTTTCCTTTGTTTATGTACGCTTTTCTCTTTAGTTTGTTTCCTTTTCTGCCAATTACTCTATTTTCAAGTTCCCTCCTTCGCTGTTAATTCCTTGTGGACCCAACCAGATGATTATTTTTGTTTAAGTTCTTTACTCGCTAGGTTCTTTTTTCCTCCTCCTCCTCCTCCTCCTCCTCCTCCTTCTCCTCCTCCTCCTCCTCCTCCTCCTCCTTCTCCTCCTCCTCCTCCTCCTCCTCCTCCTCCTCCTCAGGGTTCGTCTAGCAGTTAGCGAAACACAAGGAAGACGAGGGAACAGCTCCATACTGTCACTTGTCCCGCCTCTATTGGGTCGTGTTACCCAAGTCTTGTTTCCCCAATGCATGAACTTCTGACGTTACGGGAAGACTACAGTGAGTAAGCGATCGGACGGACGGGCCTTTGTTGTCAGTGGTCGTGGTGGTGGTGGTGGTGGTGGTGGTGGTGGTGGTGGTAGTGGTGGTGGTAGTTGTGGTGGTAGTGGTGGTGGTAGTGGTGGTGGTAGTGGTGGTGGTGGTAGTTGTGGTGGTAGTGGTGGTGGTAGTAGTGGTATCTCGTCTGTGTCTCATTTTCTTTCTTCTCTCACTCCCTGTCTTTCGATGAGAACTTGTTGCAGAAAAGGAAGTAAGTTATATTTACCGTCCTTGTTTTAGTTTTACGTGTTTTCCAGCGCCGTTCTCTTCTTCGCCACTCTCCCTTTTATTCCTCCTCTACTGTTTCGTCATTATGGCTTTTGTTATTGCGTTCGCCTTTGTTTACTTATTCAGAGTGTGGTATTTCTTTTGTTACAATATATCGGGCCTTCGATCCGCTACTTGAAATGCGTGGCTCCTAAGTTTGTTTTCAATTGCTGGCTTTGTCTCAGGAGCGCGGGGCCGGAGACGAGGCTGAGCAGCGGGTGGGCCAGGGTGGGGGTTGGGGGTGGGGGTGGGGGGTTGCGGTAGGGAATATTGTTGTGTGTTGCACCCTGGGAACTTGAATTTTGTAATTCTTTTCTGAAACAATTGTATTGGGAAGTACTGCAAACTCAAGTTAACTATTGAAAATCAATACTTGTATATTTTTCATTTTTTGTTTAATTTAGCTCAGCGTGCGTTGGCAGGCAGACAAATAATATCAGGTGGAATGTGCCAAGGTAGCGAGGGTCGAAGTGAACCTTGTGGATGAATAAATAATAAATGCCATAAGAGATGTTGACGTGGCGCTGCCTATTGATACACAACAAACATATCTGACATTCCTCATTTGGATTACTTGATTTTATTTTTTAAAATTATAACAAGTGAATAATTGCCGTAAACCCTAAAAAAAAAAAAAAAAAAAAAAAAAAAACTGAAGGCACACCAGCAAACAGTATCTGCAAATGAATAATTTAAGTTCACATTTTCTATCGCTACTAAAACAGTCGTGTCTAATTATGGCAGTGCAAATAAAGGGAGACTGAGAACCCTTTAAGAGGAGGAGGCAGTGGCGCCATGGTTACCTTTCCTTCACCACACCTCTGCTGCTCAGACACATTAGTTCACTCTTGCACAGGTCCTCTTCTCCATCATCCCTCCAGGAACCCTCGCCCTCATGGCTGCATCAGCGCGTCTCACAATCCTGCCCTTACTATCACTACACAATTATATTTATCTGTGCGAACTTTGGTGCATACATAATGTCATGTTTAGTTCCCTTCAGTAACAGGTGCCTCACTTGACCTTCACTGTTTGATAAGTGCAGGTGCCGCCTCCACATGTCACTGAGGGTGAAGGCTGAAGGAAGGGCGAGAGAAAAAACATGAGGATAATTGTGTGATATACCTTGAGAATTTAACGCTTGCTGCTTTAGCCATGCATCGTTAATATTCAGTCTGCTGTGAAAAAGTTTGTATGGGTATGAATAAAAAGAATGGAAACTCTATTTCGATTTTTTAAAGCTACGTGAGTGTTAATGATACTAATAAATAGGTAATTAAAAGCTCTGATTATGTAAAAAAATAATGAAGCGGTAGAAAGAGAAATTAATGTCACCCAAAAACCTCCACATTTGCAAACGTTTGCCTCAATTGATGCGAATTTCTTGCCATCAGACTCACTCTCTCTCCAGAAACGTTTGTCTTCTTATTATATTACTATTTTTAGAAGAAACGAATCATCTGAAATATCTTATGGTGTATACTAATTGAGATAGTTACTTTGTATATTCCATACCGCAATACTATATGATTCACGTACCTACCTTTACATTTGAAGGATATTTCGAGCCAGCAACCAACTCATTTGCTTTACGTTAGGAAGTATACTCGATTGGAAAACGCTGAAGCTGCTTTGCTGATTGGTTTAAACTTTTTTTTTTATCTCTTAGCGGGATAGTATTGCTTGGGCGCTGTGGTGAGGCTGGTAACTCACTGGTAATTCGATACTGTACCTTTGGATGAAGTGAGGAGGAAGGAATATGGTGGTGGCGCTGATCTTTTCTGCCGTACAAACCTGAAGTGGGAACAGAGGTGTCTATAAAACAATGAAAATATGTTTGCCTCGTTTGCCGACGCCGCCCACCCTTCTAGACCATTGTCGAAGAGGAGGAGCAGGAGGAGGAGGAGGAGGAGGAGGAGGAGGAGGAGGAGGAGGAGGAGCAGGAGCAGGAGTATAAGAAGGAGGAAGAAAGAGGAAGAAGGGAACATTGCGCTGTGAAGAAAAAGGGAAAAGAGGGTGATGATTACAATGATTTGATTCTATGTAAGCTTGACATATTACTAAGCAAACACCCTCACACCCACCCACACACACACACACCCACTCACACACACACACCCACACCCACACCCACACACACACACACACACACACACACACACACACACACACACTGTACTTGACCTTATAACCTACCCTGTGAGGTGAATGGTGAGAAGGAAGGTTGATAGAAACAGGTCACGATGAGAAAAATGATGTAGCGACTTCATCAGAGCTCTTCATGTGTGATTTTTGAGAAATGTAGCTTTGTATTATTGTTATTGTTCTTCTTCTTCTTCTTATTGTTATTATTATTATTATTATTATTATTATTATTATTATTATTATTATTATTATTATTATTACTATTATTATTATTATTATTATTATTATTATTATTATTATTATTATTATTATTATTATTATTATTATTATTATTGTTTTTGTTAGCTCTACTGATCTTGCTAATGGCATGTTTACCTTTCTCTCGCAACATTGCTGCAATAGGTTTTCTTCTTTCTCTCATCCCTATTCTATTCTCTTCTCTAATGCAGGAGTTAACCAGTACTCTCAATCATTCATCCCTCTCTCTCTAGCAAATTCTGGAACTCCTCGCGTACTTATTTTTCATCTTTCCTGACCAGAAATCTCTCAGGAGGAGGTTACAAAGACATTTATCGTCTTCATATTTTCTATACCATTCTCTCTGACATGTTATAGTAACTGGCAATGAATTCGCTTTTTTTTTTTTGCTTATCATTCCTTTATCCTTGGTCAGTGGCTATATATTTATATATATATATATATATAATATATATAATATATATAATATATATATTCATCTATATATATATATATATATATATATATATATATATATATACCTGCATATATACATATATAAGTTGAGCTTCTTTAATTGTTTGTTCACATTAACACTAGAAACCGTGGTTAAATTTTCATTACATTCCTGAAAACACAATTGAAAATCACCAGAGTTTAACTCGTATAGAGGAAGACTACATAGGCAGCTGTGCAAGGGGGCAGACAAGAGATTGAATATTTACAGTTTAATCTTGCACGGGAGTCGATTTTTACCCTTTGTTTAGGCAATTTTGCTGGATTGCTTGGCTGTGAGGGGGATGCTGTGAGGCAGACGGAAACAGAGGGAAGGACTTAAACATTCTATGTTTCTTACTGCCTGTTTCCACATCAACCAAGTCCTTGTGTTTGGCTGGTATTGATTATTATATGACAGGAGGAAAGATCTTGCGTGACTTTTACAACTACTTTTATAATCTTGCATTTAGTTGCTACTTTGGGGTTTCTCTTCCTTTTTCTTTCCTTTCCCGTTTTTAAAGTGGTTTGCTATTTTATTCCTGGGAAGATTCTTTGCAGCACAATGCTACTGCTCCTGTGTGGGTATTGGCGGGTCCACGGCAGACAGGAACTGGGCTGCGGCAGACGGCTTGACAGCCTATCTTACATTCTATGACATCTTTCCTTCCTTTGAGATGCCGCGAGAAATGATGTTCCTGTTAATTTTACTTGATATTTCGTTTGGTTTTATCTTTCTTGATGTGTCTAGTTATGTGAATACTTGGCATTTGGTGTCCTCTTGGATTACTTTAAACTAATTTTTCCTGTGCATCGTAACGTGACGCAGGTGACGTGGCAGTGAGATGAATAAAAATTGACACGCGTCATCCTCAGCAGAAAACGTAATGACATTTGAGGAAGTAGAAGTGGTGTGGAGTTTTGATCTTGGCGGTGTGTGACGTGACTTAGCGGACGAAAATGTAAAGACGATCAGGATCGTGACTTTGCTTTTGCTGAGTCACGGGTTGAGTGTGATAATTTCTATTTATGTAAGGATGTTCGTGTCCAGTCTTTTCCTGTATGGATTACCTTGCAGGGTAATGAAACTCACAAAGTAAAAAGACCGCGCAGATATCATCATGCATTCTTCCCTCGCGGTCTCAATCCATGTTTTAAGACTTGTTATCAAGGATACTTGCTATTCATGCGACAAACCCCATTTGAACGAAATAAAGATATCTTTCAGTGATGTCATTTACACACATATTTGTTGCATTTCAAAATACTGATTAAGCTGATGTTAGAAAAATTGGTAAAGTCTGAATGAATGTGTTATCTTGTTTGCTGTGTGTGGAAAGAAATCAAGGTAAACTCTTAGATATTGGCTTGAAGGACCTTCAGGATTAAAACTCAGGGGACTAAAAGCCACCACCACCTCGCTTGAAGAAAGATCTTGCCAGCGGCACAGAGGTTGCTGTCGTGGTCTTGAAGCAGCAGTGGTGTGTTGAAAGAATAGCGAAATCATGAAGAGAATACTACCAAAGCCGGTGAAGGCGAGGGAGACACCTAAGATGTTTACTGAGACGCAGCGTCAGGCAGTGGGGGTAATTGCAGAGGTGTTGCTGGGAGGGCATTCAACACGTGCCTCGGCCAGTGATGCTAAGCAGTGATATTAACACGCCACACGGTGGGCCTGGTGGAGGGGAACACTCCGTCCACTGCGGACATTACCATGGTGCTCGTGCACACGACACACAAGGGACCCGCGCCCTTCAGCAGCCAGGCGAGGAAGTAATCGCCGTTGCTGACTGCTTCAGAGCTCACAGATAGAGTGCTGCTATAAAATGCAGTGTAACGTATGCAGCTTCCCTCTCTTCTTCCCTCTTTCTTTTAACTTTTTCACTCCCATCCCCGCTTCCCCTCAAATCAACACGCCCGAGACTCAACTTCTCGATTCAGCTGAGCGTACGGTCACCAGGGACATGGATAACAAAACCTACATAAGTACCCCATCCGGTACCGCCCCGCCCCACCCCATCCCATCCCACACCCGACACCATACACAAGGGAAAACTTTTCTCGGGGCGTTCTTTTATTCACAGTGACGTCACTTGTGATTTTGACTCCATAAATTGTCTTCTGTCTGTAGGGAGACGAGAAGGAGAGGCGGAAAAGGGAGAAAGGAAAGATGCTGAATAAGAGCAGGGGATAAGGTTAAGGGGAGACAGATGAGAATTGAAAGTTGATTGAGTTATGGCCCTGAAACAACAAGGTCTTCAGAAGCGGGTTGGTGTTAAGAGGCAGTGCTTCCTCTACCACCCGGAAACTGCTATGAGCCAGAATCGAACACTCAACCTTTGTAGCGGAAGGTGAGCACTGCAACACTGAGCCACGCGAGCCACGAAAGAAGGATGAGAAGCAAAGCGAGAACATGGAATCTGCTGGAAAGAACAGGAAGAAGCGAAGTGAGGGGACCAGATATAGTGGAAGGGGGAAGTAAGAATGGATGAGAGAGGGGAAGAAGAGGAGGATAGTTTATGCGGGAGGGGAATATAGTATAAGAAAGAAGAGGAAGCGGGAGGGTTGGATAGTGGGAAAGAAGAAGGGGTGCAGGAAGGGAAGGAAGGGGAAGAGGTAGGAAAAGAACGTGTCTGGTGAGGGAAGGACTGAATGGAGGAGGACAGGAAGGTAGGCAGAGGAAGTTGGGGAGAAGATGGAAGTAAAGAGAAAAATGGCGAGAGAGAGAGAGAGAGAGAGAGAGAGAGAGAGAGAGAGAGAGAGAGAGAGAGAGAGTTGTAGAAGAATGATAACCGGCTGGGGAGAGAATACAGATGGTGGAGAGAAAATGGAAAAAGATGGAGTAGGGAATCGAGAAGCTGGAGGGGAGAGGAGAGGGTGTGGAGGAGAGGGGGGGGTGGGGGTGAGGGAGAATGTTCAGGGGCCCTTTGCGACGTCCTAATGAAGCGGAAACCTCCCACTCTGAACCAGAGGTGAAGGGACGAGACTCAGACAGTCAGCCAGCCAGACACATACACACACACACACACACACACACACACACACACACACACACACACACACACACACACACACATTTTCTCTCTCTCTCTCAACTCCGAATAAGAGAAAGTTATGAAAAATACGTTAGAGAGAGAGAGAGAGAGAGAGAGAGAGAGAGAGAGAGAGAGAGAGAGAGAGAGAGAGAGAGAGAGAGAGGACTTGAGCGGGACTTGAACACACAGCAAGTCAAACTTGCGGCCCACAGGTGGCGGAGCACACACCCGCCCACACTGTCACTCTAATGCGCTGTAATGGACTGCATTGAACTATCATGTAAATTTTTTGTTATACTTTTACTGTAAAACTGTATATATGTATATTGTGCACATTATGTAGTACAAGGCTCTTAAGATAACCCCACACCCAACGTGGGGTTTTGAGCCTCCTCCTGTAACCGTATGTTTAAATAAAAAAAAAAAAAAAAAAAAAAAAAGAGAGAGAGCAGTGTGTGTGTGTGTGTGTGTGTGTGTGTGTGTGTGGTTTGTATTACATAACATAGTATGAACAATTATCATGATAGTTGTGGTGGTAACGTCGTTCCAAAAAACTCATTATCATATGGTTTTCATCTTCTTTATTGCGTGTGTCAGGGAACAATAACAACAACAACTGTAATTACAACCACAACAACAGTAATAGCAACAGCAATAACAACATAAAACAATAACAGTAGCAGTAAGGAGACCACGATATTTGAAATTATTATCGTAGTTGAATCAACAAATGTACATCATAGATACACAACAACAGCAGCAGTAGCAACGGTGGATTTCAACAACAACAATAGAAAAAAAAGCCTCACGAACAACAGACACAGTAAACTTAAGTACCAACAACAAGACCAGGTAGCGAGAGAAACAACAGACAGCATGGGATTACACTAACATTACGAAATAACAACAACAGCAACAACAAACACTGAAAACAAATAGTGAATTAAAGTAACAGCACTAACAACGACAGAAAAATATATATACCAACCAAAACCGGAACAACAGCTCACAAATAAGTGTAAAGATGGTAAGGAAAACCAGGGCTGGATCAGGGACACTCTTTACTCTTACGTTTTCCCAGAATGTCTTCCTCAGAGAGTGAGTGACAGACATGGAAAGAACAGCAGCTTATATTCGCTCGTTGTGGATCGCCTGTGCGGACGTCTGCCAGGAGAGCGCGCTGATTGGTCTGTCGAAACGTATGAGTAAAGAGAGTCCCTGACCCAGCCCAGGGTTTCTTACTACTACTCAGCTTACGAATAGTAGAGAACAGAAGTAGAAATCATGACAGCAACATCAAAGACACAACAACACCAGTGTGAGCAATAGACAGGCGCCGCATTTGTTATTCATTAGTCGTGGCAGTGATTCATAATTTCGTTATATTTCTTCGCTAACTTTGTAATGAAAATTTCGAGACATTCGTCGTCTATGAAATAAACTTTTGACGATTAGAGCAGAAGTTCTTCTGGGATGTCAAAAACACTTAGAGAGAGAGAGAGAGAGAGAGAGAGAGAGAGAGAGAGAGAGAGAGAGAGAGAGAGAGAGAGAGAGAGAGAGAGAGAGAGAGAGAGAGAGTCTATGTATATAAGTACATTTACTTATTCTAGTTTACTTTTGCTCACAGAAACGATTCTTAACATTCCAATTGTTATTGTCGTTGCTGTCGTCTTCGGTGTTGTTGTTATTATTGTTGTTGTAATTACTGTTGTCACTATTCATGGTAGTGGTGTAGGTTGCTGTGGTGTTGTTGTAATGTGATTTGTTACTTCACAGCATTCGTTCTTTCCTTTGAAGATGACCATTTGCGTTAAGAGGGCGTTTACATAAGGGGCCGCAGTGGTACAATGGAACCGCTTGCGCTCTGGAGGCTTTGGGATCCCGGAGAGCATGGGTTCGAATCCTAGCCACGGTCTGAGTAGTGATTGGGTATGCACTCAGGGTAACAGTTCCAAAATGGGTGGGCTTTCAGATAGGTCTCCATTAGGTGGTCTCCCATAAATTCCCGTTCAAAACCCACGTTTTTTTTTTTTTTTCCAAGAAGGAACAGATGGCTTAGTAACGTGTATGAGGCAGCGCGTTTCTTGGATGTGAAGTTATTTAGTTATGGCGGTGATGTTACCTTTGTCACGGGGAGAAAGTAGTGGTGGTGGTAATGGTTGTGGTGCTGGTAGGAGTGGCAATAATGTTTGTGTTCTGTTAGTCGTGGTGATGGTGGTGGTGGTGGTGGTGGTGGTGGATGTTGTTGATGGTGGAGGGGGATGTGTAATATTGTACCGTTTTATTGCCATGATGTCACGGTTGTCACCACACACACACACACACACACACACACACACACACACACACACACACACACACACACACACACACACACACACACACCAAATGAAATCAATTAGTGGGGCCCCATGTAGGAGTGCCTGGCTGCTATATCCTGTGCGCGGTAGGAAACACGCATCGTGCTGAAGTGCTCGTGTAATATCGAGGTTCACTGCCTGGCCTGCATGGGAATAGCGTCAGCACACGCACACACACACAAACACACACACACACACACACACACACAGCACGACTCGGCCTCCAGCGCTATGTCAAAGTGAGCCTTCAACGAGGTAAAAGAAAAAAAAAGAAAGAAAAAGAGAGAGAAAGAAAAAAAAAATAGCCACCTGACGTTTGCTTTCCTCTTCCCGAAACTACTGTAGCTGGAGCAGGTCTCGTCCCAGTGTTGTGGCCCTGACTTGTGTTTCGCTGCACTACATTCGCTTCCCACGCCCTCCACCAGCTGATGTCTGACAGGCCTGGTGGTTTTAATTTAGTTTTTTTTCCCCTCTCTTTTTTCCGTTCTCTTTGCCGTGCTTAGGAAGAAAGTGGATGTTTTTTTTTCTTTTAAGGAAAGTGATGTTTTATTGTGCCTTTGGATGAGCTGAAATGTAGGAGAGGTAGAATTCCTACTGTAATTTTGCTGTAGTTGTTCTGTGTACATGTTTTAGTTACGGTGTCTATTTGGAAAGATGGTGCAGAGATAGTGTAGGAAGTCGAAGTTTTGTTATGTTTTTTGATATGAATAAAATATAGTGGACGTAAAGGCTTTATTCAAGTTACTTTGTTCATCCAGTTATTTAATAATCTATTGGGAGAAATTAATGAAGTCTGTGATGAAGGAGGAGTATCTGATATCTTAGCGGTCAGCTGAAGGAATGAGAGAATGATTAGGAATGAGATTTTGATACCCGTGCGAGTTAGAATGAATGGGAGTTATTGGACGTAGTGGAGAGACTGACAATGAACCATATGAAGATACCTGGACTGTCACCACTCTACTGTAGCCTGATCAGCACTGAAGGAGTGACTTCCTGAACCACCGGGAGGGACGATATGGGTATGCTGGCGGCTATCAGTCTCCGTATTCCTGGCAAAGAAATGCAATACTTTGGGGCAGATTGTCCTTTTTCTTCTTCACTGTGCTTTGATTTCTGCTGCATTGATAATAGTAATTATGATGATGATGGTAATGATAGGGATATTGATAATCATGATAATAATGATAATAATAAAGATAAAAATAATAGAATATAATTATATACTTCCTTACATTATCTCTTATTGGCAGTGAGCGTGCGTGTGTACATTATGAATCAATGTACTGACAGTCTGTGACGTTGCTAGGGTTCCAAAGCCTTATTCTGGACACTCAGTTTGGCAGCACACAGCGCCTCCCTCACCCCGTGCTGTGGTCCAGTAAACTGCTGTGTGTACTGAGGGCAGAGTATTGGAGTCAGTGCTGCTGCCCCCAGTGAACAGCCGCCTCGGGCGTGTCGCTGTGAGGGTGTCGAGCCGCGATGGCAGAGGAGGCGGCGTCAAAATACAATATCTGCCCAAGTCGACCTGTGATGCAATAATGTTTGTTCTTGAATCAGGGACGACCGTCACGTTGACACAAGACCCCTCCCCTCCATGGCTGACCTTCCCGCCGAGGAACAACTATCGCTCACCATTATCGGTGCGAGGCGAGGACACTTACTGTCATGTCTTTGCTTACCTGTCGAGATGGATGTATTGGTGAAGAGTTCATTCATGTTGATGCAGTACATTTCCAGCCAGCGTGTATGGCGGAGGTGGTGTTGGTGTGAGGTAATGTGGACGAAAAGCAGCGAGACTGGCGAAAAACTGCGGCAAAGGAGGGGAGCCTCACGCCGTAATAGGCAGCCATCTAATAGAAAACTCAATTATTTCAATTTGGTGACAGGGACAGTGAAGACTCCAAATTCATTTTACGGGAAGCTCCAGAGAGAGAAAGGAAAATCTCGTCGTGAGGCAGTCAGGGGAAAACGGAGCTCCGGAGACAAAGATCACTGAGGATTTCTTCCTCCAAAAGTCGACCTTTTCGGATTATGCCTCAGGCTGGCGCGGGGGGCGTCCCTTCCTGGAGTGCTGCCTTCGTAGCGCCCTGTCCAGCAAGTGAGCACCGCTTCACAGCCTCCTCGTGGTGTTTCAATTGTGCATCTGATCTTTTTCCTGCTGTTGTTGCGTACATAAACAACAATTACTTGATGTTGAGCGTGCAGACAGGACGCTGTTATGTCACTTGCAACATTGTTCAGTCGCCATGCAGCACCAGGCGTCACTGCTGTCCCGTCCTTAGCAGGTCAGGGCAGGGACTCTTGCCGGAGGGATGGCAGGATATTGTGTGCCAATAATTCTGCTACCCCCAAAGTCCCTCTTTCAGCCGTGCCTCCGCTATCTCTGCTTATATTGCACACATGAAATCAATGTTATACCTTTAGCATTACCTTTAATCTGTTTTCTCATAAAGCGAGGTTGTACGTGTCTCTGACAAGCGCTCCTCTCATAACCTGCGGTATTTATTCTTAGTGTTTAATTATTCCTTTGCTCTTCTGGAGCGGCCGCAGGACTCTATGTGCCGTGCTCCTTACTAACACACGCAACACACAAGGCCTTTCAGGGGACAGACTAACATTATGTAAGTAAGAGCTTAGTATTGCCGAGAGCTATTGACGCCGACTGTGGCTGAGGTAGACTCCTATCTCCGTAGGTGATTGACACGGGAACAATTGGGTAAACTAAACAAGAAAAAGAGAAGGAAAGGATTATTTCATTTAGCTATCTAAATTTCTACCGATTTCTTTTTTTAATCAAGTCTATCATTTTAACTCCCTTTATCTCTGCAGTTCCTCCCTCTCTTGTACATTTATATCAACAGCCACACACATGAACATATCACAAACATAAAGTGCAAGAAGGCGGTGCAGGCATGTGTGTTGCAGTCTCTGTGTAAAAATATGTATTATTGATTTCCACTATTTTATTCATAGATTCATAGATTTTCTTGAAAATTCCTTGCCCTAACAGTCTGATAACTGACTCTTCCAAATATACATCATTCTACTTGAAAACCTATTCCTTTTCACCTAACAGAGTGTAAGCACGATTTTTCCTTTCTTATCTTGATCGCAATACATGAGGATCGTGTCAACATCACCAGTGTTACAGCCTTTATGCCTTTTATATGAATTCTCGCCGTGTTGTAACATTTCCTCTCAATCTATTCCTCTCTAACGAATGTCGCCATGTTTAAAAGCTTCCATATCCTCTGGTAAGGATATTACACATCCTTTGTTAGGGTTCTTTGTTATATGTCTCTCTCATGTCCAAGTATATGTCAAAATGTCTATTATCATTCCCTTCTTAAACTTCTCTATGAATAATGAAAACATCGTAAGGCAAATACTATTCTTCCTTCTTTCTTTGTATACGTCACGTCATACTTTCTCCCTTCCATATTTGCTATTCTACTTCCCTTCCTTTTCTTCCCCCCCCCTCTCCCCCTGTTTTTATTCTCTATTTATTCCCTATCTCTCCTGCTAGTTCCTGTCCTTATGCCTTGCTATTATCTATCCTTACCTTCCAGTACCATACTTTCCTTGCTATTTTTCCTGTCCCTCTGTCCCGTCTTCTCTTCCCTTATTCCTCTCTTGTATCCCTTTCCGACTTGAGTATTAACAAACACTTATCATCGTCGCTAACAGTAACCATACATTAGCTACTCCCTCTCGTGTGTGTGTGTGTGTGTGTGTGTGTGTGTGTGTGTGTGTGTGTGTGTGTGTGTGTGTGTGTGTGTGTGTAAAGGTTGAAAGGAACGCAAATAATTTTCATTTACTTTTTATTCAGATAGAAGAAAAGACGGCAAGAAAGATACAACCATTAAAAATTCAAATACAGTAAAAATGATCATCTTTTGCTCACAAAAATAATGTAGTTTTCTTAGTTCAATCTGTGAAAGACGGTTTACTTTGCCTTCCCGATAAAATAATTCCAATTTGAAAACCTATGAGATGACAACATTTTCCTTTCCTTTTTTTTTAAATTTCATTTCTTCGTTCCTTTTTTGTTTCTTCAGTTTTTTTTTTCTACCTTAATATTTCATTTGTCCATCCATCCATCCATCCAGCAATATACTAATTCTTCACTTCTTCCAGCCTTCCCCCTTCCTTCCTCCCAATCTACTTCCTTTCCTCCCTCCCTCTCTCTCTCTCTCTCTCTCTCTCTCTCTCTCTCTCTCTCTCTCTCTCTCTCTCTCTCTCTCTCTCTCTCCCTTCCTTGCCTTGCCTTGGTTTGCCTTGCCTTGGTTTGCCTTGCCTTGCCTTGCTTTATTTCTTCTTAATGTTTTTCCTTACAGTTTACTTATCACTGGTCATCCATTCTCCTTTCTTGTTCATTCCCACTCCCTTCATTCCTCTTTTCTTTTTCTTTTACTCCTTGCATCTCACGTATGTTATTCTATGTTATTCCAGCATTTCTTCTCCCCTTCCTGAGCGTCACCTCCTGTTTCATCACATCTCACCCACTCCATTTTCCTCCCCTTCCCACTGACTCAACCTTGCTATAACTATGCTTCCTCTTTTATTTTGTCTTTTCCTCGTTTTGGCACGTAAGTCATTCTCTTTCTCTGTCTCTTTGCCGTCTTCTTCCCATTTTGTCATCTTCCCAGCTTTCTCCTCTTCCTCTTACTCTTGCCATCTCTTCTCTCCCTCGCCTTTTCCCTCATCCTTGCTTTTATTTATTGTATGTCTATCGTCTTTTTTCTTCGTCTTGGAATGTTTGTCCTTCTCTATCGTTCTCCATCGTTTTATTCTCTTCATTCTCTTGTCTTCTAGCCTTCGTACATTCCTCCTTCTTTCCCTCATTCATCTCTCTATTTCTGTCACATTTTCTCAACTTTAAATAGTCGGGTAGCACAGAAAATATAAACGAAATGAACGTGGAGTGCAAAGATGACAATTTTGCTTCAAAGACAAAATCTGTAATGAAGCGGAGGAATTTCGTGGTGTGGTATACAGTGTGTGGCAGACTCGCCCGGCAGTGATGCAGTCCTGTCTGCACTTGAGTCCCAACAAAGTGTGGCTTTCCCTCCTATTCTCTTTCATCTTTTCATTATGTATTTTTTCTGCCATCACTGTTACAATCAAAAGTGTATTACATCGTTTTTAAAAGATGGAATCAGCGGCATGCAACATTAACTTCCGATAGCAAAGATATTTTTTTCAGTAAAAGATATAATAGATTTTCACGTCCATGCTTTATATAAACTATGTATTTCATGAAGGAGGAATTAGATGGGGCTCAATAAGGATGCCAACCATGCACTTTAATTTTTGAAGTAAACAGGTCACTCTAGCCAGCCAATGTGGAGGTTAGGAACACACATCACCTACTCTGCATGACTCCTATGTGATGTCTTATTAGGCACCAACGTTAGGCAAGGGTTTGGCTTGGTGAGGGTGACTAGAAACAGTAGGTCGTCCACATGCTCTAGCGTCATTTTGAGGGGACCAAAGTGACAAGCCGAGCCCAAACCCACTTCGAAGAAAGGAATTGTTATTGTGGAAAGAAAGAGAAATAGAATAAACACTGACAGACACATACAGACAGACAGACAGACAGACAGACAGACAGACAGACAGACACACACACACACACACACACACACACACACACACACACACACACACACACACACACACACACACACACACTCACCACTTCCATCTCCTCCTCTTCGTCCTCCTCCTGTTCCTCTTGCCGTACCATCGTCCCTCTTTTCCCATCTCCCTTCGCGTCCCCGACAGTCCCATTGTCTCGCTGATTATGTCTGTAAACCTCTCTTCGCTTTATAAACCTCTCTCCGTGTTGGCATTAAGGCCCTGCACCCCTGCCTTCCTTCCCTTCCCTTCCCTCGCGTCCCTTCCTTCTCTCCCCTCTCCCCTCGTCTCTTGATATTCCCCCTGCTCTCTCTCACACTCTGCCCACCCCCCTCTCTCCACCTCTCTCTCTCTCTCTTGGTCCCCTCCTTATTTACTGACTCATAGAGAACAGGTTCCTTATTTCCAGTTGTTCAAAGCTTTCGTAATTAGTGCTCACCTGGAGATATTGTGACACCCTTCCTAGCTACCTGCCCCTTTATTTAGGTGGCTCTCTGTCTCTCTGTTTTGCTGCTGTAGTATTGTGTCTTTGCTGCGTCAAAGCGAGTATGATGTATTGATGTATTTGGCAATGAGAGGTTTATACTCAGTAATCATTATCACTATCAGCACCATTGCCATTACCCCGTCACCATCAGAACCAGTAATGTGACTCTTACTGGTGTCTAGCCTCTATAGGACCTCTGTGGGGCAGGATCGCATGGAAATCACCGGGCAATAGAGTTTTATGTATAGGTTATGTAAGGGGGTGGCTGGCAAGGTGCGGAGTGTGAGAATATACTTGCATTTTATTCTATGTAAGAGAGGGAAGTTGGCCAAGAGAGAGAGAGAGAGAGAGAGAAAAAAAAAGACCCCTCCCCTCCCCCCCCAAAAAAAAACAATGAAAACAAAAATCCCACTAAATTCAAAGTCCCCCTAACATTGAAGGATATTTAATGGTATATGGGGAGTGTAAAACGGCAGAGTGGCATGGTGGCAGGGTGGCACGGTGGCAGGGTGGCATGGAGGCAGGGGGTGGACTTGACAGGCGATGGACAGAGAGAGGCAAGTGCGTTCAGAAGGCGTGTGTTGGCGGCAGGGCGTGGGGCGGCAGGGCGTGGGAGCCGAGTCATCCATGCACTAAGTCAACTTCGGTGCCACCCCATGTTGACTCTCGTGTGTGTTTGTGTGCGCGTGTGTGTGTGCGCGCGTGTGTGAACGTGTTTGCCTCTTGGTTCATATATGGACACTTTATCGCTGTGTGTGTGTGTGTGTGTGTGTGTGTGTGTGTGTGTGTGTGTGTGTGTGTGTGTATGTGTGAAGGGATGCGTTCTTGATTCTCTTCTGGTGGTGGTGTTGGTGGTGGTGGTGGTGGTGATGGTGGCGGTGGTGGTGGTGGTGGTGTCATGATGGATGGGTGGGGAGAACCTTGGTATATTTACTTTATATAATTTTTTTCTTACCATTTCCTTTTAATCAATTTGTGTTTATTGGATTAAAGAAAAGTTGAAGAGTTGAGAAAGAGAGAGAGAGAGAGAGAGAGAGAGAGAGAGAGAGAGAGAGAGAGAGAGAGAGAGAGAGAGAGAGAGAGAGAGAGAGA
>CM035199.1:4686178-4700756 GCA_020233015.1 Callinectes sapidus | reverse complement strand
GCCAGGATATACGTATAAGACCAATGATATTCAAAAGGATAATTCTTTCAAAAGTATAAGATTTATATCCGCATGCCATGAAGGTCATTTGATAATGATTTCTCATTTTATTTAGTAGCATTATATTGAAATTTTCTGTTTGAATTCTTTGATGACACTCCGTATGGGCGACAATTGTTAAGGAAAAGCTCTTGACCTTGGAAAGATATAACTGTGGAGATATGCAGGAAGTTCGTGTAACATAACACACCGACAATGATACTGGAGAATCAGCAACACATCAATATCAACATCAACCTTACGTGAAAGATGAATATCCTCCTTCTTCTCCTCCTCCTTCCATTCAGTGATGGATGAGAAGACGTCCCCTGCACTTGATTCGTCTGATGGAAGATAATCACTTCACCTACTCGGCTGCACATCGTTATCGTTACCTGGTGATGGCTGTGCAGGACATAGGACCTTGCAACACTGTCCGTGTTCAAGAAAGTTCACCAGCGCAGTCTCGGCCCCGTCCCAGTGCCCCACCACCCTGCCTGCCACTGCTCCACAGTCCAGGCCACAACTACCCTCACTAACACTGCCACACAAGTCGTCTGAAGACCAAGTTCGCTACCTTATTCCAAAGAGAGACGTGGCTGGCTGGCGAGGAACGTGTGTACGAGCTTTCCTAAGGTTTGCAGTCACTCCGGCCGGTTTGTCAGGCGTGTTATTGCAGGGAATGTCACATAGAGGCAGATCGCAGTCAGCATTATGGCGCCAATGTTGCTTCCTTAGAATACGAGCCAGGGATTCGCTAGCCTTCACCCACAGTGCTCGCCGTGGCAGGAATGGGCGCTGCTTAAAGAGGTCGCTGGAATGTTATGGCCACTTGCCTAACTGTTTGCAATTTATATAGAATCTCTCTGATGTTACTGTTGTCATTAATGTGTGTGTGTGTGTGTGTGTGTGTGTGTGTGTGTGTGTGTGTGTGTGTGTGCGTGTGTGTAGGTGGATGAATAGGCGATGTATAGAGGGGATGAAAACGCCACTTTTTCCTTTCGTTGACAAAATCTTTACTCACTTTTAAGAAAGAAGAAAGAATGACAAACTGAAATCTCACTAAAGTCACTCCTTCCACTTCACGTCAAACCACGTACGAGATTCCAAAAACTTTTACAACGATCATAAAACAACCTACAAAAAAAAAAAAAAAAAAAAAAAAAAAAAAAAATTCCAATAGCAAAAAATTTTACAACACAAGTTTAAACATTTATAGAAAATCGTAAACAGAACCTTTGCACACTTCATACATTTATCTGAGCTTCATGCAACAATACTTCTCTGACGCAGACACTAAGCCAGTAAGTAACCACGAGCCACGAGCCACGAACTGACCACTCAATGACCATCCGTCTCCTGCTCTGGTCACTCTCCCTCTCGCTTCAATGCACCAGATGGACACCTCCCCATTACTGCCGCTCATTACCTGCTTGTCGCCGCTTTTTTCAAACAGTACTAACTCTTGGCATAGGAGGAGGAGGAGGAGGAGAGGAGGAGGAGGAGGAGGAGGAGGAGGAGGAGGAGGAGTAGCGCCAAGTGGTGTGGGAGTTGATGTGTGGGGCAGCAGGTGGCGGCGCTAAAGGTTTGGCAGTGCTTGTCTTTTCCTGCGTCGTTGAAAGGTGCTTTTTTTATTTATTTATTTTTATTGTTCGAACTCCGCTGTGGTAAACATGAAAAGCTGATTTATGGACGACAATATTGAGAGTGCACTTAGCTTTGTGTGTGTGTGTGTGTGTGTGTGTGTGTGTGTGTGTGTGTGTGTGTGTGTGTGTGTGTGTGTGTGTGTGTGTGTGTGTTCCCCCCTCGGCTCTCTCTCTCTCTCTCTCTCTCTCTCTCTCTGCTATAAGTTCTCTAACGACGTGACGGTGACATTGGAACAAATCGGGGCGTGAAAGAACGGATTCCGGAGTGTTGCCAGAGTGTGCGGTGTCTTCCCTCGGTCCCTTCCCTTGCCTTGCCTTGCCTTCACGCCGTCTTCCTTCCCTTTCCCGGCCGCTTTTATATCACACGGCACCGGTTGATATTTATGGAGTAGGAGCTTACTGTGTCAATATATATGTGTAGCTTTCAAGGCCATGCACCCCTCCACCCCCCCCACTCCCCCGCCACACACACATATGCAATGTACAAGTTTTCTCTCATAAATTTGGTTTGAAGAAGAAACATGACGGGGCACTGATTTGTGTAATACTTCAATAAATCACTGCTTGTTTATCTACTTAATAATGCATATCATTTTCTCCTCCTCCTCCTCTTCCTCCTCCCCTTTATTACTCTCCTTTTCTGATTTAAAACAACATTCTTGCATTTTTTTTCTACTAACCTATGCATTTGTGAATAAACTTCAAGGAACAAGTGGATTTACGTGCAATTCTCCTGTGTAAGTCAGTAACTAGTGGCATAAATTGTTTAAAGTCTGCGTCAAGTAAATCAGAAGTGAGGTGGGCGGTGCAGGGAGCTTGAAGGGCAGGGAGGAGCAGAGGGGCGTGAAGGGAGCAGGTTGGATTTGTGCCACCGCTTCAAGGCCCGTATTCTAAAACGTCTTGCTCTCTCACCATCCAAAGGCTCTAACTGAAGATCCTACAATTTTAAAGGATATTTCTGTGGTTCTAGTAATGGATTAGCAAGATTTCTGGTTAAAAAGAAAAGAAAAGAAATGGTCTTGAAAACTCAGCTAGTTGTTTCTGTGACCTTCGAAAATAGTAGTGGTGAGAGAGCGGAGCGTTTCTGACTACAGGCCCAAAGACGACGGTGCTATCATGCAAGGTTGCCATTAACTTTACGAGCTTGTCATGGGAAGTGGAACTGGGCTGGGCGGTGGCCGGGTCAGGAAGGAGTCGGGAGAGGGGGAGGGAAGGGGTTGGAGAATATAGGGAAGTAGGTAAGGATGGTAGCGGAAACGAGGACATTTTCAGAGACATGTACTGCTTGGGATAGGGATTGTGCTGGGATAGTGTAGGGATTGTGAGGTGACGGTGAGTGGCGAGAGGACTTACTATAGGGATGGTGTTGTGGGTTTACTCTTTGTTTTTCATGATCGTTCTTTCCTCAGGTTGGGAACACGTTGGTGTTTGGGATAATGTGGTCTTTCATTAGCGTGATTTCTGCCTTATCACTGTGTGTGTGTGTGTGTGTGTGTGTGTGTGTGTGTGTGTGTGTGTGTGTGTGCATGTGTGCGTGTGTATGCATACAATTTGCACGTCGCTATCTCCATGTCCTTGTTTGCTTCACCTGGGCATCTCTCCCAGCTTGATGAATACTTTATGTACCTTTCTATTCACGCTGTGATTTTGTGTACTCATAACATTCCCCGGAGCATTAAGGACGGCTTTCACCACCCCACTACCTTTCTGCCTCGGCGTACCCACTCTGCACCTGAAGCACTAAAAATATCTACCAATAAAACACCTTCAGGTCCCAACACTTAGCAGCAGAAGGGAAAAGACGTAATGTATAAAAGGGAACAGGTTAAAGAGGCCGCCATGAAAAGTGTAGTTGTTATAGAGGTGGTTGTGGGCGGGTGGGTGGCGGTGCAGCGTGATGCGTGAGTGTTTTCAGAGGGAAGGAAGGTAAACATGGGCTTTAGTGGCTCAGCGAGGGGAGGGAACCGCGTGAGGATTGAGGCGGAGCGCTAAGTGACCGCCGAGAGGTTTACGGGGCCTTGGGGCGAGGGGCGAGATTACAGGGCGCGCCGGGCAACACTGTCCAGGACTCGTTGTTACCTGGTGAGGGAAACAAAGGCTCGCTCCCACGTGGGTGAGCTTCTGCCAAGTTGTGCTTGCTTTTCTTGTGAACAAAAAAGTGGGTTATAATATTAGGTTTGTTGACTGTTTAGTCGTAGAGTCGTAGTCGTGAGTGTTGGCTGTTTAGCTTTACACACACACACACACACACACACACACACACACGTTACACACCGTGTACTGTTGTGGTTAGCACGCTCGGCCGACAACCGAGAGGGCCCGGGTTCCAGTCCCGGGCGCGGCGAGGCAAATGGGCAAGTCTCTTAATGTGTATCTAGCCCCTGTTCACCCACATAGCAGCAAGTAGGTACGGGATGTAACTCGAGGGGTTGTGGCCTCGTTGTCCCGGTGTGTAGTGTGTGATGTGGTCTCAACCCTACCCGAAGATCGGTCTATGAGCTCTGAGCTCGCTCCGTAGGGAAAGGCTGGCTGGGTGACCAGCAGGCCACCGTGGTGGTGATGAATAACACACACACACACACACACACACACACACAGACACACACACACACACACACACACACACACACACACACACGTGCCCCATGTGCAGTGGTACATGGTAACGCACTCGGCTCAAAACCAAGAAGGCTCTGGTTCGAATCCCAGGCGCGGCGGGGCAAATGGGCGAGCCTGTTAATGTGTAGCCTCTGTTCACATACCAGCAAATGGGTACTGGATTTAACCTGGTTGTGGCCTCGCTTTCCTGGTGTGTGGTATGTGAGTGGTCTCACTCCGGCCCGAAGGTCAATCAATATGAGCCCTGAGCTCTTTCCATACGGGAACGGCTGACAGTAGACGATCGTAGATGATTGACATACACACACACACACACACACACACACACACACACACACAGGAACACACACACACACACACACACATACACACACACACACACACACACACACACACACACACACACACACACACACACACACACACACACACACACACACACACACACACACACACACCATAATGAGTAATGAAATTATATGCCTGGAGTTCCGTTTTACTTTGCCTCTTTTACCTCAGAATTAAGATGTCTTCCCACTCATACCCACGCTTACTAACCTCACTCTGGTCGAAGAGGAATCACATCCAAATATAAAGAATGGTTGCTTTGTACTCGTAGGGTCTCCTCTCATCGTCGCAGGTAGGCCAGAGCTGGAAGAAGTGATATACATAAGCTTTTTAAAATTGTAAGACTTTTTGACCACGAACCTCACGATATGTTGATGAGATGACTCTGTGGGTGGTAGCTGTCTGGAATGTGAGTGGAGATGCTGGTGTCATGTATACCGAGAAGGTGAGCTCCACAGTAACTTGTTTCCTGGCGCCGCCCGCTAATAGAGATAGATGCGCCGGGGAAGAATGGCAGTAATTTTGCTTTGCTATTTCGGAACATGCGGTGATAAATTTTTGTTTACTGTCAATTAGACCGACTTAAACTGTCCGGCATCTTTTGTCGACGTTGGCTGGCGTGTGTCTCCCCCACGCCACCCCCTTACCCATCAGCATTGGTTCTGGGTCCCTTTTTAGAGAGAGAGAGAGAGAGAGAGAGAGAGAGAGAGAGAGAGAGAGAGAGAGAGAGAGAGAGAGAGAGAGAGAGAGAGAGAGAGAGAGAGAAGGAGAGAGGGGGGGGGGGGGGAGACTATAAATCAGGTCTCCATGGGGAACTCTTGCTCTTTCACATTCCTGGTGGATGGCGGCAGTGCAGCGAAGGTAAGGAGCGTAGTGACGGTCCTTTCATTGCTGGTCGCCGCGCTGCTCGCTGACGCTCCGACTCGTTCTGAAACTGCAGACCCGATCATAAATCCCAGAGACGGTGTGGACGGCAGCGTGAGTCGCGCTGCTCGCAATGGCTGACGCTGACGGCTGTCGGCAGTTGGTAGACAGCAGGGAAGGGAGTATGGGGAGGCGTGAGGCAAAAAAGCCCCACCTCATAAAACTGGCACCGTTCTTGTTATCTCCGGAAAAAAGCCATGCATGCACACTGGTCATTCTCTTTGTTATCCCTCACAGTTATATTTTTGTATTCATATCTTGCATTATTTTCTCGGTTACAGGTCACGCTGCAAATTGGCTTGTGGCGCGACGCTTTTCTCTTGTGTCTATTCATGAATGCAGACACATTTTAGGGATCACTGGTCAAAAACATGTAACCCATCAATGTATTGTTTTGTGCATTTCACGGGTGCAGTTTATGGTATTAGCATTGTCATTAATACTGACCAATTTGCATGGAATATTAAGGTTCTTTCTTTTATGCATAGCATAAGGCCTTGATGCAATATTCCTGTGTTAGGAGGCCGGCTTTCACCCCACTCGTTCATCCAACGCCAGGGTGACCTGAAGCGCTGACACACAGAGCCTCGCGTCTTAGGTGTGATCGGCTGACAATATTGTTTTTATAGTTTTTGATAACTAATACTGAAGATAAATTTAAATGAGACAATTATTTGAGATTAATTTAGAAATATATACCGTGTCTTCTTCATGATTGTATCTTTTTGAAGACTTGTGGACATAAAAAAAAGCATTTAGATTTGGAGCAAATATGCCCAAATCTCCTCCAATAGAATAACATATATATTGTGATATGTCGAAGGTTGACAGGATCAGGAATAATGATGCTTGCTGCGAGTATCACAAAATGTAGATCAGCATGCAAGAAAGTTTATTTCAGTGATGCAAGGAGCACAGGATGCCTTACTCCCGCTCAAAGGACACTAATGTGCTGCTGAAGTGTTAATTTTCCGCTCTCAAGAACTAAAAGCAAAAGGCTCAGTTCTTTTGTTGGCGTCGTCGCGGATGTAGAGATCTTAAGAAGCACTCTACCTTCACGAGAGGCGGTGGAGACGTGGTGGAAGGAAGACATGAATAGCATCTCTCTTTGATATTACCTCGTAATTTCTTGTACAGTGACTTTTTAATACTTTGTTTTCCCAGTGTGTGACGGACGTGTGATGGGCTGCCGGGAGGGGGCGAGAAGTGAAGTGTGAGGGAATAACAGAGGTGGGAGAGGGCGTGGGGTGAGGCGCAGGGAAGGATGGGACAAAGTGTGGTGTTTTCGAGGTTTGGTGGACCGTCCAGCATCACCCAGCTAATCCACGTACAATTGTAAAATTTTACTTATTACATGTCAAAATGCATGTCAAAATAGAATATCCTCGTCTGACTTATTTTTTCTTTAATTTTTGTTCGTAATTTATGCATTCTGTATTAATAACATATTAATATGCTCATAAATTGTATACGAGGCTGCAGCACAGAGCAATTTTTAACAATAAAAAAGTAATTAGAAGCCCCGGTGACTAGGACGAAGCAGGAATAGGGGAGGGAGGGAGGGAGGGAGGGAGGGAGGGAGGGAGGGAGAGGGGGAAGGAGAGGTGAAGAGAAGTTGGTTACACATGACATTCATATTCACATATTCATACTACATACATTTTGAAAAAGTTAGTATATATGGACCTCATTTTAGAGAATATAAACATAAAAAATTCTTTGTTCGCTTGTAGTATAATTATGATTAAAACCTAAAACAGAAAATATAGGAATATGCAAGAAAACTTTGGACATTACTAAGGTGTGATAAATTTAGGAAACACCACGCTTATGATGCATACTCACAACAAAGATTATGTTCATTGATATATTTATGTGTGTGTGTGTGTGTGTGTGTGTGTGTGTGTGTGTGTGTGTGTGTGTGTGTGTGTGTGTGTGTGTGTGTGTGTTCAGTATTTTTTTGGAATGTAACACAAGAAACAGATCGACATGCAGGAAGGCTTGAATATATTCCTATAAACCACAGTAATGATTTAAAAACACTCTATATAGAAGCAGTATAATATTCACAAAAACACAAAATAACAGGCTCTGACCATCACCAAGAACACTCAAAATAGCTCGGAAGGACACACACACACACACACACACACACACACACACACACACACATACACATACACATACACACACCAAATTATACCCTTAGCAATACATGTACCGCTTGGAAGAGTCTATTTACTGAACCAGAGACAGAGAGCAGAGAGAACACCGCTGGGATTGCCTGAGTATTTATATAGAAATCGATGGTGGACTTCAATACGAGTACCTGGATGAGAACTCGCTGAAGGGGAGAATCCAGTGCAATGCCTGTGTGATGTCACCTTGGATTATTGAGGTGCTGGTGGCGCTGGTGGTGGTGGTGGTGGTGGTGGCGGGAGGGAAGGGAGTCCGGTGAAGGGGAAGGTGTGTGGTAGGGAGAGGCAGGTACGATTAAGATAAAGGTGAGCTCAGAGGTGAAAGGTTAATGTGTAAAAGGAAAAGGGGAGGCTGTTATAATGGTGCTGTATTTATAGTTATGTAAGGTGGATATGGGGAGGAAAGTGAAGGTGATGGGAGGTAAGGGTGTTTGTGATGGAGATATATGAGACTGTTTCTTCTTTTACCTTCTTTTAACAGTCATTTGTGGTTTTCGAACGTTTTTTTTTTTTTTCATTATTCCTGTGATAGTTTAGCGAATTAATCTGCATCGTCAATGGGAAAAACCACAAATGAAACTCCACTAACAATTTCAGTGATCTTTGTAAATAATCCGTGTGATATTGCAATACTTTTTAGGCTCGTATTAAACACACCTGTACTTCACCTCCTCTATTTCAAAAGACTTTACTTGCATTTATATGAGTTTTCAAAGCGTTTTTTTTTATGGCTCTAGAGGCAGAATGACAAGATTTCAACATTATTAACTGGAGAAACACTTAAAAAAACGTGCTAATCATCTTGAAAAATAGTCGTGGTGAAAGAGCAGAGTTTCTTAATACGGACCTTAGAATGCTGGCCACAAAGGGATGGAATTGATGGTGAAACGAAATGATGGTGATGAGGATGGCGGGAATGAGTCTGGAGGAGGTAGTGAGTACTAGTAATGTGACCGCTAGGAACGAAAGGAGGATAGAAGATGAAGGCTTGCTTTGTTTACTGACTTATCATGAATACGTACTTACCTGAAACAGGAATAGAACATTTACTAAGCCCATTGTGACAAATTACTATTGTGGTTTATACTATCGCTGAATATGATGACACACATAAAAGTTCTTTCTGACTGTATTAGCAGGGTGTATAATGGAGGTACTGGTGAGGGTGAGGGAAAGGAGAGTCGTTTGATCCGAACAGCAAGTCACTTCCCTGGTGTCGTCCGGGTGGAGCAGGGCTGTGGAGTAAGTCAATATCCAGTCACTGTTTTCAGGAAAGAGTTGCAATGACATTTTAAGCGTCGCTCCGTCACTGACTTTCATTTTCCGGAGATTACGAAAGTGATGAAGGAGCCAAAATGGGTATTTAAACTGTTTTCTTTTTGTCCCAGGCTATCGCTGCCATGGCTGATACATTTTGGCCAGCGTAATACGAGGAAAAAAGGAAACACGAAGCCTTTTGTATCACAGAGGATATTAGAGGATGTGGAATACGAAACTTTATCGTAAAAGATATCCAAGTCCAGAAGAAATTGATTAAAAAACGAACGAACAATCAAAGAAATAACAAATATGAAACAGGATGATGATGATGATGATGATGATGATGATGATGGTGATGAGACAAGATCACAAAACCAACAAGAAATTTTAACAGTATTTGCATTGAGATTTATTGGACGTTGATGGAGAGTCACATGTCATGATCGTGTTTAGAAGAGACGTGGAGACAACTTTGATCTTGGAGGCAAGGTGACTTCCACTTCATCAGCAGCAGCGTTACGATCAGCAATAAGCCAAAACAAGCTGCGGAAGTAAAAAAGTCGATAACTGCCACTCAGCGAGCCAATTACACGGCGACAACAACTCTGGTCTCCTTGGTGTGTGTGTGTTGCTGAAGGCTGAATTAAATGTCCTTGTGTATTGATTGCCGTCTGTCTAACGAGATTGTATCATCATCCTCTTAATGGGTATAGTCCACTTTAACAATATAAGAACGTATGAGAAGTTATATGATGCCATCAGCGTTCATGTTATATCTTTAGCAATAAATTCTACTATTCTTTTAAAGCTTCTTATTGACTCATCACTGAACAATCCATATATTGAGTATAATTGCAAGATGCTACCACTATTAGAATGGACTCCTTTTGAAAAATACCGTTTAATCAAGCTTTAACACCGAATTTTTACTACTACTACTGCTACTACTACTACTACTACTACTACTACTACTACTACTACTACTACTACTACTACTACTACTACTGCTATTGCTGTTGCTACTGATGTTACTGTTGTTGTTGTTGCTGCTGCTGCTGCTGCTGCTGTTGTTGTTGTTGTTGTTGTTGTTGTTGTTGTTGTTGTTGTTGTTGTTGTTGTTGCTGTTGTTGTTGTTGCTGTTGTTGTTGTTGTTGTTGTTGTTGTTGCTGTAACTACTATTGCTCTTATTATTACTACCACCACCACCTTTACTACTACTACTACTACTACTACTACTACTACTACTACTACTACTACTACTACTACTACTACTACTACTTCTACTACTACTACTACTACTACTACTACTACTACTACTACTACTACTACTACTACTACTGTTATCTTTAATTTAAATGATGTTTCTGTATTAAATGTCCTCTATCTTATGATTAGTGTCCGTGAAGGATGACTGATGGGACGCACATTGCATGCTTCTTTTGTGGTACGATTTAGAAAAAAAAAATAAAAATAAGACTTGCTTTAATTACCTAAAAGTCCACAATCTTTACATGAGGTAGTGAAGAGTGAAGGGAAAGGGACATCTCTGTCAACCAGCGGGTGAAAAAAAAGAAAAGAAAAGAAAGAAAAGGAAAAAAGAACATTGGAGTACCGAATGAAACTGAACATAAAAGAAAAGGTAAAAAGAAAGTGAAAAATAAAGTTCAAGAAATCAACGGAAATAAACTAGACAATATAAAAGAAAGTTTTTAGAAAGACAAAAAAAAAAAAAAAAAAGGGGGGGAAAGAATGAATGAAAAATTGAAAAATAAAAATGCGAAAGTTCTGAAACAAGGAAGAGAACAAAGAAAGAAAAAACAACAACAACAAAAAATGCGTGAAAGATAAGAAAGAAAATGAAAATGAAACAAGGAAACACATAACAAGAGAGAGAGAGAGAGAGAGAGAGAGAGAGAGAGAGAGAGAGAGAGAGAGAGAGAGAGAGAGAGAGAGAGAGAGAGAGAGAGAGAGCAGAGTTGCTGTTTTGCTCAGGTCAGTGTAATCAGCAAGTCAATGCGAGAGACTTAAAACACACACACACACACACACACACACACACACACACACACACACACACACACACACACACACACACACACTGAAGCCACTGTTTGTCGGAAAGCACAGAAAGGAAGCACAAAAATAATCCCAAGAAAAACAAGGAGAGAAAGTCTTAAGTTTTGTTTTCCCCAAAAGGAAGAATTACTAAACAAATGTGACTTTTGTGTCTGGCAGGTGTGTGTGTGTGTGTGTGTGTGTGTGTGTGTGTGTGTGTGTGTGTGTGTGTGTGTGTGTGTGTCGAGGGAGGAGAGGGGAGAGAGGGGGGGAAGTTAGTGGTGGGTGTGTTAGGGTGTGAGTGAGTATGTGTTATGAGACTTGTACAGTATATTCACATTCACTCATACAATATTTTAGTACCAAACTAGATACCAAGAAAGATTAATCGATGAGGCAGCAGTGGAAAGCGGCAACAGTAGAAACAAGTCGGGGGAAGGTTGTGTAGGGGGACTAGAGACGTGACCGCGGGAAGGAAAGTAAGCAAGAGGCGCGGACGGCACTTCTGGGATCGAAAAATGGATCTATGAATGTATTATTAGGTCTCAGGGACGGAGAGCATCGCCAACCAAGACTGTAGTACTTCCTTGGTGTTTTATGCATGCTCAATGAGAGAGAGAGAGAGAGAGAGAGAGAGAGAGAGAGAGAGAGAGAGAGAGAGAGAGAGAGAGAGAGAGAGAGAGAGAGAGAGAGAGAGAGAGAGAGAGAGAGAGAGAGAGAGAGAGAGAGAGAGAGAGAGAGAGAGAGAGAGAGAGAGAGAGAGAGAATCAGTTTGTATTTCCTCCTCGATATGGCACTCTGAACTTTCCTTCCTGTAGACTGTGAAGCGATTCTGTTGTCAGGGTGAAGCATATGCAATAAAATACTTTGGCTGTGAACTCGGAAGATTTATTGATGGTGTCGGTAAGAGGAAACTGTTCCCTGTAGCGTAATAGAGTCAGGTCTTCGCGCTCGTGTTGCTTTTGTATGCATTGGTTTGGTGGACTATCCGGGGCTGGGCTTGGTGCGCGGCCATGTCCCACTCTCGATGTTGTAATTTTCTCCGTGAGAGATTAAGCAACTAGGAGGATGTTCTTGAAGGCGGCATTAGAGGTGCATTGGGAAAGTTTTCGTGCGTCAAAGTGGGCCCGGTAGTTCACGAAAGTTCAATTGAAAAGACGCGGAACTTACTTTTTTTTTTCTTATATGACTTTCTTGGCTCTCGGTGTAATGGGAAAATTCACAGCTTAACTTTATGTGATTGGTGTCCTTTATCGCCGCACAAATGGATTGGAATATTGTAATTGGAGACAAGAAAAGCGCTTGCAGATTGTTAGTATTGTAAAGGCATTGAAGTTATTAGAAGGAAGAAAGGGAGAGACCAATTTGTTTTTCTGTCTGTTTGTCTATCTGTCTTTCTGTCTTTCTGTCTATCTGTCTGTGTGTCTGTGTGTGTGTGTGTGTCTGTCTGTCTGTGTGTCTGTTTGTCTGTTTGTCTGTGTCTGTGTTATTGTAGTACCATTATGTGTTGTTGGATGTGGAGGGAGCGGCGCATCAAGGCACGATGATAATGTATGAGGGTCCTCCAGGGAGACTGCCGAGGAAAACACTGCTGCAGGAACTTACATGGGTAGCTTCCCATTATCTCTCACTACTTATTTATTCTCTCTCTCTCTCTCTCTCTCTCTCTCTCTCTCTCTCTCTCTCTCTCTCTCTCTCTCTCTAGGTGAAAATAGCTCGCTTTATTTGTTTTCTGATGTCAAGACGCTTCAAAACAGTTTAGTCAAGGCGATCTACTATGGCTACCACTTCCTCTGTGTTTAATGCATATAATGTTAGTGACTTATTTGTAGCTTTGTTCTATTATAATAATGCGACGAATAGGTAGAAATTATGTCCAGCGTGTTATCCCGGGAGACGTAGCTCTGTTCTGCCAGACTCTTAAAATCAGGCCACAATAATAAACGGCGCAGCATAGCATCACAAGAACACTGGCCATGCTTGGGAAACATGCTGATTATTAAAACACACTGGCATCATTGGCATCTTCATTTGTTAGCAGTAGGAATATGTTTTCCTTCTTTTTTAATCATTCATTGTTTCCTCTCTTCCTTATTCCCAACTCAAGTTTCTTATGTAATACAGACGCGGTGTGCCTCGGGTTTAGCTCAGTTCTCAGACGGTGTTATCAATAATGTCAGATAAGGAATTAGAGTGAACTGAAGGTGATGGGTCGCTAATGCATTATGTTGGATAACGCTATTGATCATTCTTCTCAGAGCTGACACTCAAGTTGGTCTTCTTTTCTTTCTTTTCGTTATTTGTGTTGCCTTTAGCCTCTGCACCTCCTAAATAAAAGAGTAGATTTGATATAAGTACAGGAGCAAGACGCATATACTGACTGTTTTGTGAATTTTACAATATACGGAAATAGGAACAATAACATATCAAATAAGAAAGACATGTATCAAAGTATTAACTCATATGTTCAGACGAGACCGCTGTGTTTTTTCATGACATGCTCGTATAAAATGAGATGCACTGATGTACACCTTTGAGGTTTTCAGATGAGAGGCAAAATATGTGATAATGAAAGCTAGGTTAGGAAACTTGATAAGTATTACATGGTTTCAGTGGTAAGGGAGGTAACCAGGACGCAGAAGGGACAGCCGAGCCAAGGAACACTTTAAGATTGATGAGTCGTGGGTATTTCTGTTTCCCTTTGATGTCTTTTCCCGATCATGATTTTCTGATTCCACTAACACTCTTGACTAAGGAGAGTACAGAAAAACTGTTCACATTTTCTTCTTTTATTCTACTTACTTGTATAAAGAGACAGCTCCATTAGAGTCAGATATTTCATTTATTGTCACTTGTGGATAATGAAGCAATATAGTGAGAGACAAGAAAGAGTGCGAGTTATCTCACACATACTGAGTCTGAAAATGTCACTCTCAAGTTACACAGTGAAAATTATTTAGAAGATGCGACTCTTTCTGGATTACAATAACAAAACTAACATAAGTATCTCACATTAACCTCCGCGTGAAGTTTTGTAGATGGTGTTGATGTTCGCGTGGAGACAGTTAAAGCAATCAGTGAGAAGAGGCCTGTTTAGAAGGTATTTTCCACTCTGCATCATTCAAGACCACCCAACACAGCATTCGGTGAGAGGCTAACCCCAATAACGGCCTCCTCGGACCCCTACTAACTAGCTCCGCCGCAGCCTGTAAATTGGTTCGCCCCGACACAGTGCAGTGGGTGCCGAGGAACACATTTAGGTGAGAAAAGAAAGTCGGATACATATTTGAGTTTCTTTGTTCAAGTTAATAGCTCTTTAAAGGGGAAATAGTGTCCCGGGTAATGTGGTGAGCAGCAATATTGTGTGGTAGTGTGAGAATACTCTGCGGCAACCCTCCTCGCCTCCCGGACCCGCCTCCCGCCACCATCTGCTCCGGTGAGCCAGGATAACGAGGCGACTAGTTCACCCAACAGTGCACACCTTTTTTT
>CM035199.1:4650637-4667859 GCA_020233015.1 Callinectes sapidus | reverse complement strand
CCCCTCCTTCCTTCCTTCCTTCCTCCTCCTCCTCCTCCTCCTCCTCCTCCTCCTCCTCCTCCTCCTCCTCCTCCTCCTTATGATGAAAGATGCTTAATATTTTTTTTTTCTCCTTTTTCGTTAGCCATTCAAGTAAACAGGAAATTCTAGGATACGGTTCTGTTGATAAACATTGTAACAGGGAGTGTGTGTGTGTGTATGTGTGTGTGTGTGTGTGTGTGTGTGTGTGTGTGTGTGTGTGTGTGTGTGTGTGCTGCCACCGCCGCCGCACCGTCCCGTCATTTCCCGTGAGTGTGGGCGCCGTATTGCGTAATTAACTCCTATAGCATCATACTCTATTACTGACGCCCAGATTTCCATGCAGCGCTATCCACTGAGCGTCATCATCATCATCAGCAGCACCATCACCACCACCACCATCATCATCATCATCATTGTCATTTTAAAGCAGACACCTTTCGTAATCTTCACACATGCCTATCGGCGGCCTGTCTATTCCCGGTCACCAAAGCAAGACTCCTCATCTCTCTCTAGTCCTCAGCCCATCGTGTCTACTCATCCACTAATTTCAAGGGGATGAAGAGCAGCGCCTTTCATCTTAAAGCGAGCACAGGGATAATTTTCCGCTCACTGCATAGCCTCAGCGTTCGTCCCCAGAGCTGTGTGTGTGTGTGTGTGTGTGTGTGTGTGTGTGTGTGTGTGTGTGGACGTGTGTGTGTAAGCCAGGAGACTCCAACCCAGGATGTCCCAGAAAAATAGAGAGGAATATATTTATCAAGTATTCCAGGAACTGATTTTATTATTATTATTATTTATTTTCCTACGCATTGATAAATGACCAAGTTGTAGAAGATGTATGATGTAACTGGCATTGAATAATCTAATGTATCTTTTTCTATCTTTTTTTTCTTCTTTGGCTTGGCTGGTATCTAAATCTCGGCCTGAAAGGTACCACAGTAAAAAATGAAATGGTAAAAAATAACGTCAAGAAAACGCTGAATTAGAGGCAATCTAGAAACTTATTCAATACGAAAAGTTATGGTCTACAGTTTTTCTGGCGGTCCCCTCGTTGGAGGAGGAGGAGCCAGAGCCACAGCGGAGTCTGTCTGGAAAAAGAAAACCATCAGTCTGTAATTCAGGGAGTGGAAGTTTTAATCTGGCAAGTTTAAGGGAGCAAAAAGCCCCGCCTGACCCTCCCACGGCTGGTCTGGGCGGGAGGAACGGTGCTGACTGGTGGAGCTGAGTCAGTGCTAAGGAACGTATGGAGTACAACACTGTCTTTTTTTCATCTTTAAGGAACCATGACTTGACAGTGTTCATGGGATACTGAATACTGTCACTGGATTATGCTGAGGAGGACGCTGGGAAAGACGCTGGAAGTTTGTTGCTCTATTCCTATTGACAACCAGGAAATTAATCTCTTTCATTGTTGAATACTTTTTTTTTTCATAAACCCTTGCATCGTCATAGATAACTTTTTTTATTTAAACAATTTGGGCTTTTTGTATGGGAATTTATGGGTTAAAGGAGATCACCTAATGGAGACCTGCTATCTGAAAGGCTATTTCTATATTTCTCTCCCTTAACTCCTTTACTGTGATACGAGACAATGATTTATATCAATAGCAATGCATGAGATCTTTATCAGCTTCTGCGAAAAAGGATTGCATGAAAAGAATATATTTTTCAATTTCTACCTAGTTTAAAGACTTTGGGTCAGAATTAGTAAAGTAAAGATGTCGTAAAGTGATCAACTACTAAGGAAAGATGGAGGAGATAGCAGTGAAAGAGTTAAATAGTTTTGTAGCGTAGAGGATACCAAAACCTTATATTACGCCTTTCTATCTCAGTGCGTCTCATGCAAGAATATATCTCGAAGTACTCTTACGTTACCAAAGGACGCTCGTATCAATCAAAGGGTACGGTGACCTGACAAGAGAGACCACACGCTGCTCTTAAGGTGGTAAGCTCTGTCCCTGGAAAATGCGGACGATTTGAAACTATTAGAGATGACAACGCTGTATGAAGAGGTGTTGGAGTGTGTATGGGATATGTGTGCCTATCTGCTCTAGGGTTACTGTGAGACATGATCGATAGAACAGCGCTTTAGCCTTTAAAAGAGAATGTTCCAGCTAATATAAGGCAACTGATAGAATGCTTTGAAGGATTACTGTTGTGGTGTGAGTATGACTGTAGTTCTTTTTATTTTAAGGAAACTGGGATCGAAAAAGATGATGATGATGATGATGAGGAGTTAATGTTGAGTAATGTGTGTCTCTTTTTTGATTGGCACAAGGAAGAGGTGTATTGTGTTTATATGTTAGGGGGGATTATAGTTTACTCTAATTTAAGGGAACTATGACTGAAGAGGCGCTGTTGGCTAGGAACTGTTAATGTTGGTGAATACGTGGCTCCTTTTAATTGGAGGAGGACAAGAAAGGAGGGGTGCATTGTGGGGGAGTTACGCTTCGTGGAATTGGGATGATGGATGACGAGGAGGAAGAAGATGAAGTGTCCAAAGCTCATTCCCTGGAAAGTTGGGTCTTGTTACTGTTGGTTAAGCTGTGTTGTGGCGATTCGAGGTGGAAAGACGTATAGTAAAGTTTTCTTCCACCTAAAACGGAATATTTAGTAGAGATAAAATTTCGCGCGCACACACACACACACACACACACACACACACACACACACACACACACACACACAGACACGTCCGGAAGAGTGTGTACAAGCTGGGTATGAGCTGGGCAACTGTGGTATAATCATTCTTAATTCTGCATGATTGTGTTGTGGTCCTTGGCGGCGGTGGTGGTGGTGGCGGTGGTGGTGGTGTGGTGGTGGTGTGGTGGTGGTGGTGGAGTCGCTTCATGTTTACAGCGCGAATTATGTCTTGAATATACATGAATGTGTGTGTGTGTGTGTGTGTGTGTGTGTGTTTACGGTGTTGCTGGTTGAGATGGAAATTTACACTGTTAAGATGATGATGATAGTGTGTGTTAGTGTGTGTGTGTGTGTGTGTGTGTGTGTGTTTGTTTGTGTGTGTGTGTGTGTGTGTGTGTGTGTGTGTGTGTGTGTGTGTGTGTGTGTGTGTGTGTGTGTGTGTGTGTGTGTGTGTGTGTGCGCGCGCGAGGGAAGGTATGAGTGCATGCTTGTTTTCGAGTGTTTACTTAAGCCGGGGAGGGGGAGGGGGGGCAGAGGGTCAGCTGGGAGGAGATCAGCTGACCTTGAAGGGGCAGATAGAGTGAAAAAAAATAGTGAAAGGAAACCACAACGCCGAGACACTGCCAACTGAACAGCGTTACAGCACTGAACAGCATTACAGCACCACTCCACCACCCCACCACCCCACCACCACTTCACCAACACACACCATTACCCCTTACACCACAACACCAATCCAGCACAGCCATAGCAGCACATCACCACAGCGCAAACACACCATTCCTCTATCAGCCTTTCTTCACAACTACAACACCACCACTGTGACTGACACCTGGGGCGGTTGTGGGAGGCAGGCCCCGCCCCCTCCATCACTGCGGTCCCGACACGGCCATCAGTCGTGGTTCCTCACATGACTGAGGACGTCCGGTATGAGCCAGGGTGTCTCTGATGGCCCTAATAGTCGTCCTTTCACAGTAGCCCACCGTTAAGGGACACGGGTATTTCATGGCCATTATTGCTGCCAGGAAGGGCTACTGTGTGGGTATAAGGACTTTGATTTCCTCCTGGGATAAGGCAGCCAGTGGTAACATATGCCTCACACTCCTGCACTGCCTCTGCTGGTGGACTAGTGAACGTGGAGTAGTCTTGTATGAATTAATAGGGACTTATTCTGTTAACAGGTTGGTAGTGTTGACTAGATGACTGGTACTAGTGTGTGTGTGAGTGTGAGTGTGTGTGTGTACGTAGGTAGCGTGGGAGGTTCGGTGGTGTAGGGCAATGTGTGTGTGTGCTGGGCATGTGTGTGGTGGGAAGGGGAGGGAGTGAAGCATGACTGGGTGTTGGGGAGAGGGTAGATGTTTGCAGTGTTGGGTCGTATAGCGCAGGGCACAGGGCAGCTAAGCGGTTGGGCAGCTTCCCACCAAACCTCCCCTTCTGACATCCCTCTGGGCACGCAGCCTCCCCGTCGCTCGCTAGGAAGTAGTAGTCTCGCTCACCACGGCACTGCACAAGGCACTGTTGGGCTTGAAGGGAGCCGACTCACGCTCTGTGGATTATTAATGTAGCCTTCATCGTGTAGTCAAGCATAAGTGTGCGGGTGTGGGGGAGGGGCGTGTTGTGGGTGCAAACTAAAACTGCCTCCCACGCGGCCATCTGAGGCACGGGAAGGCGCGGGTGTTGCCTGGGCACGGCGAGGGTGGCGGCAGGGCAAGGAAACCAGTCCACTTCTCGTCCGTGCTCTAGGTGGTGATGTGAAGTGTTGCATGAAACAGTGGACTTGTATGGTCTGAAAACCATTTGTGTGTTAAAGTAATTGAAAAATTGCTGTTGTTCTCTGTGAATGTTTCGTGGAGTGTGCTATTCACACCCCGTCACTGTGCTGGTAAAGTAGTGTGACCACTGACCAAAATGGAAGAGGACAGCTCTGAGAATCCTCTCTCCTCGCTGCAGTACCACACACTCATGGTCCTCGGCACTGAGGACTACGCCGCAGCCAGGACCTTCCAGGAGCCTCAGCCGCTCCCAGAGAGTGGCGGGAGGAACGGTCAGGAGGCGCAAGGCGTGTCTGGTAAGGAAGATGAGCAGCGAAGCAAAAATGTAATGTGCAATACTTTACACCACGAGGAACCAACTCCAAGTGTTTCTAGCAACATGTTCGATGCACTGCGGCAGAACGAACGCCAGTTTGGCCTGGAGTGCAATGAGGGTTGCCTTGTATCTCCACAAAATGGTAATCCTGCTTCAAGTTTCATGGTGACATGCAACCAAGGATTTGATATCGGCAAGAAGTCATCCGTAGTACCAGGGAGCTCTCCTCCTGTCAGTCTGGAGTACTGCTCGTCACCCGTGCCGCGCCTCATCGACCCATCATCATACGACCATGTCCGCCCTGCGGCAGCGTCGTGCTTGTACCCGCCGAGAGGAACAGTGGCCAGAGACATCCCCAGCCAGAGCGCTCACCTGACATACAGCTTAGCCGGTGTTATTCTTCCTCCTCTGACTCCGCAATCCTCGCTGAGCTCAGGGTCACATTTGGATTTCTCGTCTCCCGCCTCTTGGTCTTCTGCGGGATCGTCGAGGACTCCGTGTGTGTCATCTATCTCATCAACTGAATCTGTATGGCCTTGCAGGCGAGACCTGATGTCCCATTCCCTATACAGCCACGACAAAGTTCCTTTACCTATTCCTGTGTCCGGGGCTCTGGGCCTCCACCCGGCAAGACTCCGCAAAGCTCGCCTCGCGGAGAGCACGTCAAGCTGTAGTGAGAAGACGCTTGTTGGATCTGAACCCGATTCCGCAAGAATACTCGGATCAAGCAGGAATTCTGAATCTATTTCACCGGATACAGCAGACTCCAATCCAGTTTATGAAAATCCCTCCGAACTCGATAGCGAATACTACTATAAGTCTCCCAAAGGTAAGACAACAGCGGTGTGTGGGCTGGCTGCCCTCCAACGCTGTGTAGCCAACAGGATGAGTGATGTGGTAAAAAAAGTGGAAAAAAATCATCCTTAGCTTCATAACGCAGATATTCTAAGAAAATTTCAGAGATGCCAGGACGTGAATCACCTTTCATCTTTGTTTGTTTACAGGATGTGTGTGTGTGTGTGTGTGTGTGTGTGTGTGTGTGTGTGTGTGTGTGTGTGTGTGTGTGTGTGTGTGTGTGTGTGTGAGCTGTAAGTGAAGTAAGAATCAGACACCTACGGCACTTGAACACGCCATTTGCAATCCCACTCTACCCTAAGCACATATAGTGATAATGAACAGTCGAATAACACACAGCACATCCCTCACACACACACACACACACACACACACACACACACACACACACACACACACACACACACACACACATACACTCTCACACACACACTAATGCGCGTGTATATGTTGAGCATGCTTGTTACGTTATACCGTCCTTTAACATCACTCCTGCCCTCCTTTTCGCACCCTCCCTGCCCCGCGCGTCACTGCTCGCGCTGACAAAGGCCGCCCTACTAATGAGTTGTCGGCAGCATGTCATTAAGGGAGTCAGCAGCAGGTGAATCAGATCGGCAGGTGATTCATTGTGTATAAAAGTGAGGCTGTGAACTTGCCAAAGCCTGTGGTAATGAGTCGCATACAGAAGGAGAAAGAGGAAGAGGAGGAGGAGGAAGAGGAGGAGGAGGAGGAGCATCAGTAGTCTCTATAGTGTTCCCTCCCTTCCTCCCCTCCCCTCCGCTCCTCCCTTCCAGTATTTGACCGCTGCCTCGCTCTGGCCGCTAAACAACTGCTTCTATTATTACTGTTATTACGCTGTTGCAAACGTAAACCCAGTGTGATTTTATGTCGCTAATTTTCAAGAGATATCATTACTCTATATCATCGTTGGCAGCACGTGTGTGTGTGTGTGTGTGTGTGTGTGTGTGTGTGTGTGTGTGTGTGTGTGTGTGTCCGCACGCGCGCTCCACTTGGTCTGAATATTCTGCCGGGTTTGATAATGACGCAACAAATATTTGCTGTTGTATATAATGCTTAATGCCATTTCCGATCACTCGTGACAATTAATATTCCATAAATCGGCGGAGATAAGTGTGGGTGTGTATAGTTATGAGCCACAGATTACCACAAAGCCTGGCTGGATGGCTGGTGGTTGGTTGGCTGGCTGGCTGGCTGGCTGGCTGACTGGGTGGCTGGTTGGCTGGCTGGATGGCTGGTTGGTGGTGCTGCTGTCCTGATGGCATGGCAGTCTCACCTTTTATCAACATGCATTTTCTCATTATTTTCCAGGTAAGGTGTTGGTCAGGTGTTCGCCAGGTGCGCAGCAGAAAGTAAGGTAAGAAGTGTCCTCATCCTTGCCAGAGTCCTGTTTCAGCATCTTTTCCCCCTCTTATTTCTTTTTGTGCATTTCTTTTTATCAATGTCCTTGTTTTCGTCGTTATTTTCTCAGTCTTATTGCTCCTTCTCGTCATTTTGTCTTTGTTCTCGATATCCTCGCCCACCTCCCTCGCAATTTCATGCTTTTTTTTCTTTCTATCATCGTATTCTTTGTGATATTCTGAGTCTTTCCTCTTCTCATCCTTTCTTTTCTACTTTCGTCTTTGTCTTCGATTTTCTTCGTTCTTTTTTCACATTCTAATTCTTTTATTCTTTACTGTCATTATTTTCTGCGTGGTCCCCCCTTTTTCTTGCCTCCTTTGCATCACTTTCCTGTTTCTTCTTCGTAATTTCATACCTTTCGTCCATCTCTGCCACATTTCTCTCGTTTTCTTTGCGTCTTCTTCGTCCTGCGCTCTTTTTATTTTTATTTTTATATCTTTATTTTTTTGCATCCTCCATTTTCGTCACACTGTTCTCCCTTCCATTGTTCGTGTTGTAAAGGTCGCAGGTTCCCGGCGATGATGCTTTACCTATTTGCTATGTGCGTCATTTCTTTTTTTCTTTTTCTTTTTTTTTTTTTTTTTTGCACCTGTAATTAAATCCGCTAAAGGGGTTTCATCATGTATCTAAAACGTGCGAATTCACTTACCTGTCAATTCTTTCTGCAACGTCCGTGTACCTCACTAAGCCGAGGATCATGAGGCGAATGCTGAAGGCTTAACTTTGTCACACATACACACACACACACACACACACACACACACACACACACACACACACATCATGGGAAACGTCCGACGCTGCTCTATTGAATTAACGAAAGTGTATTTACGACCGTATTTCTGTTTTTCACTCTTTTTCCCCCTCTTTTTTTCCCTCTCCATGATGAGGAGGACGATATTCTCTCTCCGGGTCACTGGAGGGAGAGGGAAGAATGGAAAAAGGACAGGGAGTGAGAGGAAAACAGAAAAAGAGAGAGAGTGAGAGAGGAAGGAGAGAGAGAGAGAGACAAAAAAAAGTAGGGCATAAATATTAGGATCACCAGGTGGAAAGATATATGGAGCGAGGGTTGAGGGGGAAGGAGGGTGAAAAGTGTTCCATAATAGAGAGTTTTTGGTACACATGTACGGGCCGTGTTCGTGAGCGTGTTTAGAGACGTACATGTGTTAGCCATAGCGAGAGAGAGAGAGAGAGAGAGAGAGAGAGAGAGAGAGAGAGAGAGAGAGAGAGAGAGAGAGAGAGAGAGACAGTGGTAGGACGGACTTTCACATCATTAATCGTGCCAGTAATTTATCCTGTTTGTGACGCTCGTCCCGCGCCGCCACACTCCTAGAATTACCTCCCTCCTTCTTTAACCCTGATTGATTTTCTTCCTTCTAACTTTCCCGTCCCTCCTTTCTTCCCCCTTCTCTTCTTTCTCTCCCTCTCTCCCTCCCTCCCTCCTTCGGCTTCGTTCCTGTTCTCGTCTTTTGCTCTTTGATTTCTCTTTCTTCCTGGTTTCTCGTCTCCTACCTTCCGCCCATGTCTTCTCTTATTCTTTTCGTCATTCTTCTTTTTTCTCGTTTGCCTCTTTCGCCTCCTCGTTATTTTCCATTTTGTGATTCCTCCTCCTCCTCCTCCTCCTCGTCCTTCTTCTATTTCTCTTAGCTTTCTTGTCTCATTCCTCCTCCTGCCTCCCCCTCCTCCTCGTTCTTCTCCTTCCTTGTCGTTCTCTTACTCTTCTCTTTTCATTTTGATCCGTCTTTTGTGTTATCTTATTTTCTTTTATGGATTTAACTATTTCTTTTGTCCCTCTAATCCTTTTCCCTCATTCGTGTAATTTTCCATTCTGGTTTCTCCTTCTTTCATAAATCTCGTCTCATTTTTTTCTTCTTGTATTTTGTCTCAGTGTTTTGTCATTTTCATCCTCTTTCTTTCTTTCTTTGGATGTTTCATAAGAAGAAAACAGCAACAACAAAAATAATATTAAAAAAATAACTATAACAACACGAACAACAACAAGAGCAAGAACAAGAACAAGAAGAAGAAGAAAAACTATTACTACTACTACTACTACTACTACTACTACTACTACTACTACTACTACTACTACTACTACTACTACTACTACTACTACTACTACTACAACTATTACTACTACTACTCCTACTATTACTACTCCTACTACTACTACTACTACTACTACTACTACTACTACTACTACTACTACTACTACTACTACTACAACTTCTTCTTCTTCTACTACTACTACTACTACTACTACTACTACTACTACTACTACTACTACTACTACTACTACTACTACTACTACTACTATTTCTACTGTCTGTTCATAACTACAACGACACACTTTCACTAGTATTCCCTCTTATTTCGTCGTCGGCATTCGGTGTATCTTCTTTCCTCTCCAGTCACCGCCGTATTGGGACACACCGGGTGATGTTTGGGAGTTGGGGCTGGGGGGCGCCTCACTGCCTCCTGGGGCCCTTGATCCTCCTCCCTCCTGCTGGTTCTGGTGATTTATGTGATCGTATTCCAGGAAGAGACTTATTAGTGGATATTGTTTTACCGTTTTTTTTTTTCTTCCTTTTTTTATATATTGGAGTGATTCATTGACATACGTACGTGTAGCATATTAATCCTTGTTTGTTTATTATTGTGAAAGGCGAGAGTCTCTGTGTCACTTTTTGTTGTGTCATAAGGAAATATATTAGAGATGGAAGGACGGAATCGAGAATGAGAGAGAGAGAGAGAGAGAGAGAGAGAGAGAGAGAGAGAGAGAGAGAGAGAGAGAGAGAGAGAGAATATGTGTGTACATGTGACTATGACTGTCTGTAAGTGAGTGTGAGTGGCGTCCCAGTCCTTCACCGTCCACCCTCACCCTCGCCCCACGCCCATCACTCCGCCCTCCCTTGCGCCGCCCACATTTTTCACGCCCTACCTAAATCTACATAAATCTCTGCCGCCCTCTCTGGCTGTCCCTGCCTCTCGCCTGCTCCATAAAAGGCCTCTCTGGCACAGCGCGGCGCCTCTGCTGCCTCCATTGCCATAACACGGATGACTGAAGGGACTGACTGAAGTGCCTGACTGAAATGACTTAAAGGTGAGAGAAAATAACTGGGGAAGGAAAAAAAAAAGAAGAAAAAACCGAAGCACACTGAAGCCAAGCGGAATGACGGGTGAAAACGACGAAAAAACGGGTGACTGAAATGACTTGGCGGTGAAAAAAAAGGTGAAAAAAAAAAAAATTAAAAAAAAAAAAAAATTAAAAGGAATAAAAGAATTGGCACAACTTGAAAAATAACTGAAATAATTGTCTCTGTAATGAAAAGGGTGACTGAGTGTAACGCAAATGACTCGATGTGTGTAGGGTGGAGGGGGGGCAGGGGGGTTAGGTAACAGGGGCGAATAAAAGTAAATGAAATAGTGAGGTGCATAATTCCAGCGGTGTTCACTGGGATAAACTGTATGACGGACTGACTGGTGATGGTGGTGGTGGTGGTGGTGGTGGTGAAGACCCCAGGGCATAAGGGCGCCTAGAAAATCTCCCTTCACAAGCTGCATATATACGAGTATGAATTTTAGGTCTGTGTGTGACGGGGTTTGTGTATCATTTTGCTGTGCTGTGTTTTTGGTGGGGAGAGAAGGGCGGCAGTGGTGGTGGTGGTGGTGGTGGTGCCTTGTATTTTTTGCTGTCTGTATATTGTGTGTGTTGAGAGAGAGAGAGAGAGAGAGAGAGAGAGAGAGAGAGAGAGAGAGAGAGAGAGAGAGAGAGAGAGAGAGAGAGAGAGAGAGAGAGAGGGGGGGGGGGCAGACAGACAGACAGACAGACAGACAGGGTACGCTATCCTGCTTACCTTGTTTTCTACCTCCCCAGCCTGGCTACCTGCCTACCAACATACACACTCACCTACAAATAGACAAACAGAAGGACAGACATAAACAGGAAGCCTACAACGTACAAATAAACACCCAACAAGTACAATAAATTAGTGTATAACTGAACCCGGACTAAAAACGACAGAATCCACCAGTTTTGAAGCGTAGGTATGGACTTGAGATGCGGTCAGAGTCTCAGCGCACCACAACCAACATAACGTGGGGCTAAATAGATAACCTTACAGACAACAATGCTGCAGACAAGGCCACGGTGGAATGAACGGACCAGCTACTGTTATCCCGGAAAGAGAAATGTAAAGGGCGAGGCATTGCGTTGAGCGTGGAACGGAAAACAGCAGATGGGACGAACCGGAGGCTTGTACACACGACACACACACGCACACACACACACACACACACACACACACACACACACACACACACACACACACACACACACACACACACACACACACACACACACACTATACAAAAGTACAGATGCATACTAGTGCTAAAATTACTAAACCCACTTTTGATAACCATAGGAAGCCGTGGTGAGGAGGGGCGATCAGGTATCACTCTAATTAGCCATACGTAATTTTTATTCTAATACTTACGTTATTTTTTAAGGAACACTGCCTGCCCTGACTTTCCCGCAGTTTGTCATGTTGAATCGTATTAAAAGTGCATCGATACTTTTTTTCCTCTAAATGTACTACACGAGGAAAATGTTTGGGACTTACGATGTTGAACCTTTGTGTGTGGGAGGAATACTTTTTGTTATATTGACCGTAGAGAGATTATAAGTTAGGTGAAGGGGAGGAATGGAGACAGTTGTTATTAGAAGTCGTGGTAGTGAGGTGGATGGAGGAAAGAGGTTAAAGTCTGAGTGGATATTGGACATCCACTCGGGGTAACGGTTCCAAAACGGGTGGGCTTTCAGATAGGAGGTCTCCATTAGGTGGTCTCCTTTAGCACATAGATTCCCGTAAAAAGCCCACATTGTTTAAAAATAAATAAATGAAGGCTATTGCATTGGTTTTTGGAGATGATGTAGTGAAGGGGAGGTTATAGTAAGTGATGAATAGTGGTAGTGAGTGGATAGAGGTGAGTGGGAACAGAGAAAATAGTGATAGTGGACTGAATGGAGGATATGGAAGTGGAGGCAGTGGGTTAGAGATGGTGCAGTTACTAAATACTAGAGAAGTAACTGTAGAGAGAGGAAGATAGATAAAATAGATAGATATTTCATTGACCACAGCACAATTTAACAGAAAAAAAAAAACACCTAAAACTAGGGAATTAACTGTAGAGAGAGGGAAGATAGATAGAATAGATAGATTGATATTTCATTGACCACAGCACAACTTAACAGTAAAAAAAAACCTAATACTAGGGAATAAACTGTAGAGAGAGGGAAGATAGATAGAATAGATAGATAGATATTTCATTGACCACAGCACAACTTAACAGTAAAAAAGAAAACCTAAAAAAAATAGAGACAGCATGTTAGCAATGGTGGTGATTTGGTTGGAAAGTATACACATAGTACATTGATGGAAGAAGAATACTTTAATTGGAAACTCTTACTCTACTAACACAATACTGCATCGTCACCAAACCCTTCACCTCTCTCCTCTATATAAAATTCTAACCTCACTCGGCACCATATGGGAATCTAACACTGGACAACTCAACACCGTCACACAACACTGCACTGTCACACAAAATTTGAGCCTCACTTTACAGGACACGGGAAGCTTACACCTCATAGGACTTCACTCCCATCGCACCGTCACACAGCACTACAGTCACACACAAAATTTAAGCCTCCTATTGCATGACAAATACTTATGTCATTCTAGGAACCTCCTTGCACTTGCCCCTCATCACTACCTGTTGTGTTTGTGTTGCTCATCACGGAGATAATTCATTTCTCATCAAATGTGACTTTTTTTTTGTGTGCTCCCCTTTTCGGATGATTACACTTTACTCTGGGGTATTAGTGTTTTTTGCGGCATTTTTTGAATCAATGTTTGATTTATGGTGTGTGTGTGTGTGTGTGTGTGTGTGTGTGTGTGTGTGTGTGTGTGTGTGTGTGTGCGTGTGTGTGTGTGTGTATCTATGAGAAGGCTAGTAATAGTGGTGTCTCATTGGTGGCAGTACTTACCTTCTGTAGGCCTCGTTGCTACAAGGAAACGTGCGCCAAAGAGAAATGTGTGAGTTAATATCTTGAAGAAATGAGTGCGGGGAGTGTGTTGGGGGAGGGTGTGTAACGCCACGGGGAGCGAATGGAAGTGATAATAGAATTTCTCTTTTTTGAGGCAGAGAGTAAAGAAGGGAGGGAGAGGCTGGTTCACAGCTTTATTACATGGGCTGAGCCTTCAAAGTCTCCGAGGCTTCTCGTGCTGCTGAAGAATATTACTTTCATGATGAAGTCTTCAGGGAGACGAGTATGCCTCCCCAAGAATATTATTAATATAATGGTCGCTTAATGAAGGGAAGAGGAGGAGAGAGGATGTAAAAGTAGCACGTTAAAAGGTCGAGGAGGAGCAGGTGAAAGGTGTTGGGGCTGGCGGGGCTGCAGGGCGCGGCTGAGGACTGGGATGCTGCACTGGGATATTAGGTGAAGGATGCTTATGAAGACGACGAGAAGATAGGAGGAGGGGAGGGAGACAAACATGAAAGACTTGGTGCCAGCTCATGATGAAGATGACTCTCTCTCTCTCTCTCTCTCTCTCTCTCTCTCTCTCTCTCTCTCTCTCTCTCTCTCTCTCTCTCTCTCTCTCTCTGAAATAGATCAGTTGGTAATTTAGACGAGTAAATCAGAAACTGAAGATATTTATAACAGTGAGAAGGAAGGCGAAGGGAATATTGAAGGTTTCAGGAGTGGAGAGGAAGGGCGACTCACAAGGGAGAGCTGGTGAGGTAGGAAGGCCAAGAGAGAGAAGGACAATAGATAACAAAAAGTGAGAGAAGGAGGAGAGCAGGGAAGGACGGAGAAGAGAAGAGAGAGATGGAAGGGAGAGAGGGAGGTGGGGGGGAGGAGGAGTCAACACAGCCTTGGAGGGGGAGGAGGAGGTGCGTGGCCCATCCTCCTGTCATCCCAGATCAAAGAGTCTCTTCCCCTCTGTCAAAAATATTGGTCTACTCTTCACATAAGTTGCAGGTAAATTTTGGCCACCATAGAGGAGGGGGAGGCTATAGAAAATCCATCCATCTACAAAATCGTCTTTTACCTTCACCTCTCCGTCTACCTGGCTGTCTGTTCATCTATCTTGATCTATCTATCTATCTATCTATCTATCTGTTTTATCTTCGTATTTATTTATTAGGGTGACTTCAGTTTCCATTCCTATATCTATCTATCTATGTGTGAGTATGCCTCTGTTTTATCTATCTATCTATCTATCTATCTATCTATCTATCTATATATCTTTCTATCTATCTGTTGATCTTTGTATTTATTTATTAGGGTGACTTTTGTTCCCATTCCTATATCTATCTACCTAAGTTTGAGTATGCCTCTATCTATCTATCTGTCTTTTTATCTATCTGCTTATCTTTGTATCTATTCATTAGAGTCTCTTTAGTTTCCATTCCTATATCTATCTACCTAAGTGTGAGTTTGCCTCTGTTTATCTATCTATCATCTGCGTGTATATGTACCTGCCTATCACCCACTTCCTTTCTCCGCCAGTCTGTTCCCGCACCCATTCCTGTAAACATTTACCTCTTTCCAGCAAACCCAAACGCGCCTTGGTAATCACAGCAAAATTAACTCCGTGTGTCTGTGCTGCTTTGAGTCGAGGCAGGAATTAGAGGATCAAGGAGACTCTTAACGCAACATTGGATGCGGTCGTATTATGAGAGAGAGAGAGAGAGAGAGAGAGAGAGAGAGAGAGAGAGAGAGAGAGAGAGAGAGAGAGAGAGAGAGAGAGAGAGAGAGAGAGAGAGAGGGAGAGGAGTGATCATGTTCCCTAAAGTGTAAATGGCTTCCTTGGGTGTTTTTTCAATAGTGGCAGTGTCCAGGTTTTAATATGTTTACGCTGCTTTACCCTGGAGGCTTAAATTGCGCCTCCCACTCCACATACTTTCTCGGCATTGTGTTTTCATTAAGACTTACACCTTTTTTCCGCAGTGAAGTTCTAAGTATCGGCTGCCAAGTGTGCTGCAGCCTCTTCGTTTCGTTACTCTGGCGACGACTCTCTCTCTCTCTCTCTCTCTCTCTCTCTCTCTCTCTCTCTCTCTCTCTCTCTCTCTCTCTCTCTCAATAAAGTCATCCTTGCCTCGACTTCCACGTCTCTCGTTCAACTTTACTTTTATTACCGGTGACAGTTGAGTCGGAATTTCCTTTATTAAGCTAAAGATTTTCTGCTCCCCTTCCCCGCCTGACTGATTCCAAAGGCTTCAGTTTGTGGTCTTTGGTGGGCGTTCAGGCGTTACCTTGTTAGTAAAGAGGCTCGTCTGTGTTCTTCTCTGGATGATGTGCAGCTTCCCTTCACAGTGTGGGTGCTGTGTTAGTTTGTGACATAAATTCTGGTAAAAATGTGGTGTTAGTCTGTGAACTGAAAAAAGGGAAAAAAAAAAAAAAAAAAATCTTGGTGTTTCAGCAAGTTCATTTATTTATTGTTTTTCTTATTTGTTTATGAGTTGGATTAGTTTTTTGTTCTTTTGTTTTTGCTTATTCATTTGTTTCCATGTTTGGAAGAGAAAGATCCGTTTGTTAAGCCTGGAAATATTCATAGTATTTGGTATCTTCGTGTGAAGTGTATATTTCAGAGTTCGTGGTAGTTATGTAAAATATTTTTATTGTTTTCCATGTTCAACTAAAGAAAACCCATAAAAACCCGGTCACTTTATTTGCTAACTTTCTTCTTCTCTAATTGCTTAAGTAAGGGACGTGGTGAGTGCAGATAAAACAAGAATACTTCTCTGAAAACATTACATTTCTTGATTCTTATGATTGCTCTTCATTCATTCTCTATTTGCCCTGTGATGTAATTTATGTATACTATTTTTTCCGATAACTTTACCAGGACTTGCCGTTGTTAGGCATCCTCAAATTCTATTTGCCCTGTGGTGGTAGTATGTTGTAAACATCTGTCATATACGGTACACATGTTACCTGCTGTAGTCCTTACTGTTGCCTTTAGGTCAGTATTGTTGAATGTTATGGAGTCTCAGCTGGAGCAGTTACAATACACTATACTGGAGCTTATAGTGACTTTCAAGAGTATTTTCGTGACTGAAGTGTTATTTTGTCAAGGATTCTACACCATGGGAAATAAAGATTAAAAAAACAAATTCTTGAGAACACGACTGATATTTTTATGGCTTTTGCAAATGATTTTTATGCGCAAAGGCTTAAGAATACTAAGACAAGTTTTATCTTTTGTCTTTACTGAAGGTAACGACGATTCTTGCACACCCATCACCTTTGAGTGTCGCAGGTAAGGTTTACGTATGAGTGCATCGTTATGATATTGATGTTGTGCCCGTGTCTCACTGGGGTAGTGTGTGCGTCAGCAGGTTTAATACCACAGTGCTGTCAACAAGCAACACGTTATAGTTCTGTACGCGCTGGCGAAGACAAGACTGGAACCCTTGTCCCAGGAGTGCAACAACGCAGCTTTACAATTAAGCCACTACTTACATTTGTATCATACTCGCACTGCATCCTCTCTCATACGATTCCCACTATTTCGAGAGATGAGTAGGAAAAATCACTCACAATTACCTTTTCGGAGAACAGCATTGTTTATTTTCTGATTTATATGCTCCTGGACTGACCTCGTAACCATTAAAAAACACGTTTGAGCTTGTTGTTGCCGCTTCTATATTCAATCAGTCAGTCAGCCTATCAATGGTATCAGTAGTAATTGAAATGCTAAAGATTTCAGAGATTCTGCAGCGTACAGTTACTGTCACTCTCAACTCGAGGCTGACAGTTACCAATTTTATATCAGAATTAGCAGATATTAGCTCCTTATTAGAATTAATTGTGTAGATAATGGTTGTAATACTTTGACATGTAATTGGTGTCTAAGGGTAGTGCGGTTCAGCCATCAGGGAGGAGGAGCAGGTGTGGGAAAGGAAGGGCTGGCAGCTCCTCGTCAGTGTTTTCAAAGTTGAATGTTTCACCAATTTTGCATCGTTTGGGGTCGTGTGCTAAGCCGATAATGGGTTTGCCTGCTGTCTTTAGGCTCACCGCGTCCTGACGCACGCGCGCACGCACGCACGCACGCACACACACACACACACACACACACACACACACACACACACACACACAGCACGCACACTCACAAACACAC
>CM035199.1:4562678-4583663 GCA_020233015.1 Callinectes sapidus | reverse complement strand
AAAAAAAACTTGAAAAAAAAACAGAAGTCATAAGTAGAAAAAGTCGAAACTGTTAAAAAAAAAAGAAAACAGAAAAAGCACAAGAAAGAAAAAACGAAAACAAAACAACCACGAGAGTAGAAAATAAATAAAAAAGAAAAGAGAGAAAAGAAGGTAAGATTTTACGACTAATCTCTCAATTTCAAACGAAACTATTTTTTCCCTCGTACATTTTGGTCTGTCTTGAAGTAACCTGCTTGGTGAGGTAAAAAAATAAATAAATAAAACACACCCCAAAAAGACCAAAAAAAAAAAAAAAAAGGAAGGAAAAAGAAAAAAAATGCCTAAAAAAAAACTACAGAAAAACATTCCTAAAAAAAAGAAAAAGAAAACATAATAAAACACCAAACAACACACGCAACACCCTGAACCATCCATCACCTTCTGGAGGATCGTGTTGACCTTCCTCTCCGCCTCTTCTTGGGTCTCTTGGTGCAGGCGTAACAGCAGACCTTCCAGTAGAGAAACCTGAAGGAGTGCGCCATGCCGTCCCCGATGTTGGCCAGACACAGCATCATGAGGGGCACTCCTGGGATGGCGTAGAAGATCGTGACCACCTTGCCCCAGTCCGTCTTAGGGGCAATGTGGCCGTAACCTGACGAAGAAACTGACGGTGAGATGCAAGAAGGAAGAGAGAGGCTGGGAAACATGGCTGCGAGAGAAAGGGAAAGGAAAATATAGAAGAAAAGAAGAAAAGAGAGGAAAAAGGATCGTGACTACCTTACCCCAGTCCGTCTTAGGGGCAATGTGGCCGTAACCTGACGAAGATACTGACAGAGAGATACATGAAGGAAGAGGGACGCTGAGAGAGAGAGAGAGAGAGAGAGAGAGAGAGAGAGAGAGAGAGAGAGAGAGAGAGAGAGAGAGAGAGAGAGACACACACACACACACACACACACACACACACACACACACACACAGAGACAAGCCTTCCCCTATGAACGCAGGTCGTATTGAGGCCCCGAAGCCTTTTGAGGATCTGTCAACAAAATAAGACTCCAATGAGCTCCACACACGCGGAGAAATCTTCTTACTCAAGTTATTAGTGGCCTTGCTTCCTGGCTTCAGGCGGCCTTCAACCCCGACAACAGTGAAGTGTGCTTGTTGCTTGCCCTGTCTAATGCGGTCATCTTTTACTCTTGGTGGCGAGTTTGTTCTTTAAGTATTGCAGTCAAACACATTATTCACAAATTTATATAGTGTTAGAAAGATGATTGTTGTTGTTGTTGTTGTTGTTGTTGTTGTTGTTGTTGTTAGCAGTGGTAGCAGTAGTAATATTAGTATCATTATTATCATTTCCATCTTCACCATCCTCATAATTTATCTCAAATTTCTTTTATCACAGTGTGCCTAAAATTGAGAAAAAAATATGTAGCGGGAAAGGCAATTACGGGAAGTGTAAATAAGGGAGAGGAAAATCAGTGTAAATCACGTGACAACTCTTGGGAGCCATGCCGCGGGACACAGGAGGGAGTGGGAGCCTCAGGGATTGATTGATTGGTTAACTTGTATCTATGTATTTGTCTCCTTATTGGCTTGCTTTTCTAATTTTATATATATGTTATTTTTTGTTCATTTTATTTTGCATGTACTTTCTTTTTCACCGCCCCCCCCCCCCCCCCCCCCCGTCTCTCTTCAGTTTCTATATTCCCATTCCAAAATTCCTACGGATTCAGAGGCCTTAAGGACAGAGAAAGTAGATGAGTGGAGGAGGAGGAGGAGGAGGAGGAGGAGAAGGAGGAGGAGGAGGAGGAGGAGGAGGAGGAGGAGGAGGAGGAGGAGGAAGCCACCGGTGAAGATGGGGGGAGGAGAAGAGAGGGAGGATAAATTGAGGCACTTCTTGTTCGATTTCTCTCTTTTTATATAATTTTTATTGTTAGAATTTGACTTCAGTCTGGTCTTTCAAGGTATTTTTATAGTGAAAGTAAAAAGAGTTTACGAACTCCGGACTGAGAAGGACATTATAAAAACTAAGGAAGTTGGTCATTCTCTCTTCGTAAAAGTTTGGAAAAAATCGCCTTGTGCCGAAATCAAAGCTTAAAAACTTGCAGTAAGTCCTGAAGTTGAAGTTCTCTCCTTTGAGAAGGCAAGAGCTGCAAGAAAAAATAGTGGAAAGGAGAGTGATTAAGCTTTCCAGGAATGGCGATGACTGGATGAGATCATTCGGGCCTTAGAGAAGACTTTGCCTTTACTCTCATTTACTCTGCTATACTCTTTCCTCTCCTGCATTACTTAACTGTCGTGTGGCGTTTATTAAGCATTTTCACAAGAGCTCACAAGGCTGGTGCTAATTACTCTAATATACATAATTCTTATTTAACATTGAAACAGAAAAAAAAAACCTATGTTACTTGGAGGATTGGGTGTGTGCGTGATGGATTGTGTGTCTTTAATGAGAGTGCGTCGTCTTCCTGGAAAACGAAGGTACTATACGAGGAAACGTCTTTTGGTATCAGACACACCTGAGCGGTTTTCCTGGCAACACGAACACTTAAAAAACGTCCGAGGTAATGAATGACACATATGAACCATGTTCCGTATCAACAGCCCGTCGGAATTTTTTATGCTAACAGTAACACCTCAAAAATGTCTGTAGTAGCGTTGACACTGCCACAGGAAACATCTTCCATGATAATAATACTTACGAGATGCTCAAGGTAACTCAAGCGAAACTTGCGGTGACAACTGTAACGTATATGAAGCAGCTCTGGTAAAATTATGACTTATAATCATCCACACCATCAATATCTTAAAATATAAGTAACGCCCACAAAAAATATATATAATAGCGAGATTCAATTAATATAAGAGAAGCTAAACGCTAACACCAGCACACACGATCGTAGTATGAATTCTTTACAAAAATAATGTAGTGAAGGAGACAGATACTGTATGAAAAGTGGGGAGATGATTGGCCTCTGAATGGAGTCTATCTAAAAATAGTGCCGAGTCTGCATCTTTTTTTCAGCGAGGCACTCCGTACTGGGGATTAAGATCAGCCGGGGAGGAAATGTTTGCCGATGACGTGAAATATGTAACTTTTAAGATTTTTAGATGAAAACAAGAAAGAGATGAAAATGAAAAAATAAAATAAAAGAAAGAGGGGAAAAAAATGTAGACGCATCCTCCCTCCGCGCACTGATTGTTGATGAAATGTTTGCGGGGGAAATATAAATGTATAACTTTTTAAAAATTGTATGTGTACGTATTACAAAAAAAGATAGGTAAAGGTTGTGAGGAAAAAGATAAATGCTTACATTCTTCCCTTGGTTCAGTGATTGGGTGGTTGGCGGGCTCCTTCAGCAGCCAGTGTGTATATGCAGTCTTGATGAGCCTCTTACGCAACCTCAGATTCGCTCTTTTCCTACTTTACTGTCCTTTTCAGCTCCATTCATTCACTCACTTTAAACGAGACATTTTATCCGCCCCTTGCCCTCACCGTCCAGCTAATTTCATCATTATTACAAGTTCATTTAGTTCTTAAGGGAAAGATAAGAGTAAGATAACCAGCCACTTCTAAAGGTCTCTGGTCCTCTGCTTCCTCGTTGTCCTCGTCCTTGACCTCACACCCGCTCTTGTCCTCAAAAACCTTATCCTTGTGGTCTTCTTTTCCCTTCTTTTTTCTTCCTTCATGTCTTTGTTCTTCACCTTTATCTTTTGTCTTTGTAGTTCTGTCTCCTTGTACATCTTATTCGGTATGTCGTCGTCGTTATGATACTTTTCCTGCTCTTCCTCCTTCCGTATACTTCCTCTTTCTCTTCCTCTTTTTCCTCCTTCTGTTTATTACTGGTAGTTAGTAAGTAGTCTCAAACAGCCCAGTAAGGATCTCAGGGTCTGTTGCTGTTTGTCCTCCTTTGTATATATATTCCTCCTCCTTCTTACCACCCGCGTCTCCCCCTGGGCTCTCCTTCACCATCCTCCTCCCTTTGCTCCCTTTAAGTATCTTACTCATATTAATTGGCAAAAAACTCGTGTCAAATATTCTATCCTTTAATTTTCTCTTTCTAGCGGTACCTTGAACTTTCCCATTGAACCCACGCAGTCAAGCTCAGTTCATGTTTTCATCTCCATTTTTTACCGACCTTCCTTCCATCTTGGCCGATTTTCCCTCTTGAGTCTATCGCTTATTTCTATTTTTTTTTTTTTTTTGCACGTTTCAATCTGACGAAAACTGAAATAGATGATGGGGCTACTCGTTGCCATTATTTTTTATATACTTGTTTATTTTTTTTTTTTTATCTCCACTCTCTCTCTCTTTCTTTTGATGAATTGGTTTTGAGTTCTCTAGGGAGCGTGAAGCATCTGGAAGGGATAATAATTTATGTATACGCTCGTGGCCTGTATGATAATGACTTAATACGCCTAATGTACTTACTTGACTGGGAGCCTGGTGTGGGGTAAGAATAAGTGTGTGTGTGTGTGTGTGTGTGTGTGTGTGTGTGTGTGTGTGTGTGTGTGTGTGTGTGTGTATGTGTGTGTGTGTGTGTGTGTGTGTGTGTAGGGGAGAATGATTGATTTCTCCATCGTAGCAAGTAAGTGTGAAACATTAATGTGAACAAAATAAATGAGAACGTTTTCCATTACATACCAGCAAACGTTTCTCAATATTTTTAGTTTATTAGTTTATTCATGCATTATTTTTTCTCTTATTTGTATTCAGAATTGTGTTTACATGTGTGTCTCCGGTTTGGTCAGCGTGTGGCCCTTCCTTCCTTCCGTCCACATTGTTTGACCGTAGAATAAAATGACAAGACGAGTAAAATCCTTCATTCATTCATTTAGCAAGTTTGTCCCATTTACATCTTGCCTCCCGACCGGCTAAATGAAGGCCGGAAATGTTGCACCGGAAATACCTCCAACGTCAACTTTAATTCACTTTTCAACATGTATAAAATGTTTCGGTACAATTCTGAAACTTTAAATTTGAATTCTTCTCAAATATTTTGGCGAAAATTCCCCTTTTAATTTTGCCCTGTTGACGTGGTGTCATTGGAGCGACAGGCCGTGAGTGTTGCCAGATTAAGCCTGGCACCGGCGTGATTACCGGGTAGGGGGACGCTGGGCAGCGGGTGTGTGCTGTAGCCGGGCGGGGATTCACAGTGCCAGAATGTGCCAGTCGGGAGTAGTGGCAGTAGGGGCGGGCGCGCTTGATAGGTGGGAGTGATGAGTGGATGCTTGTGGGAGTGGAGAATGGTGAGGCTGTGGCGCATATATCACAAGGTTGGGCAGAGGAAGAGGTATGGTAGTCGTTCGTGGAATGAGGCGTGGCTCGCATCATAACATTTGGAGCCATAGGGTGGTTAGGGGGAGGGGGGGAGTGAGGGACGCCTGGGCACTCAATGCAGACATGTAGAAAACTTGATGGGAACACTTACTCGTTTGGTGGTGAAAATGATTCCTACGCGTGTGAGACCTGGGGTGATGTGGTGTGGTATGAAAAGTTGATTAAAATGCAATCAAAATGAAAATATGGTGTTTTTGATAGTGATAGGTTTATAAATATATGTAGACTGATGGATAGCAGAGGGTTAAAGAGAGAGAGAAAAAAACTGGAATATATACCTGCTACCACGTCTTGTTGGTACAAAGTAATGCCAACAATTCCTTCATTCTTTCCACTGGCAGGTTACAGAACGCGTCATGTTGTGTAGTGATTAAGTGAACAAGCTCGTGCAACAAATAAATATGAAGGAGCGACAGCCAGACGCCCTTCACCCCCTCTCCTCTGGAACCGGACGGCAAGAGCCCGTTGACAAATCACCGAATTACACCTTCCATTTACCTTACCAGGAGGAAGGGCTCGGTGGCCGCAGGGCTGCTGGAGGAGTAAGGGGAAGGCTGCCGCAAGTGCCTGATCAAAGGGCAGCCAGAGTTAGTGTTCCTGGAGCGCATGGAGTGACTGACCCGTGCTGCTCGTCTCCTTTCGTGCAGGGAAGACCAGATCTTCGCTGGGGCCCAGGAGATGCAGATCCTCGGAGAAGGTCTTACCCTTTACGTGGCATCGCTACTGGAGGAATTGCTTATGGTCCGACACTTCGGTCATCCTTCACGCCCCGTAACGTTATGACCGCTCCCTTATACCAAGACAGAGGAGGACAGTTTCAAGGTTTTCCAGTGTATCAGGGCGGTAGTAGTCACCGTGCACCGGACAAGCAAACGTTCCAGCCAGCACCTCGCCATGCCCCTCAGCATTACTCTCGGAGGAGCGGGAGTCACGAACCTTCCTCTCTCAGTGATGACTCCCAATCAGATTCCTTCTGCACTGCAGGTGACACTCGCACAGGCTGCAGGAAGGCTTTCTTGACCGAAGCTGGTGCATGCAACACTCGGCTTAGTGACTCGCCGGAGACTCGCAGAACATCTCAGACAGAACCGCAGCTGCCGGAGGGAGCGTGGGATTATAACATGTGGAGGACGGCTCGCTCACCCAGCTGCTGCAGTACCAGCACCATATATGCCAACACATCGGATCCGGGGGTGTCGCAGCCGACTTACGAGAATGTTTTTGAGTGTTTAGTGCGTGAGGGAAGTACGACCCCCATTCCCTCCCACTGCTGGCCTGACGAGCCCATCTACGCCACTCTTGGAGGACAGGTGGGGGAAGAAGGTGTGACTGATTTCATGGGTGAAGCGTCTTATCCTCATGTCGTTCTGGAGGCATCGCAAGAGGCTGCGGGAAGACCTTACCCCAACGAAGACAAGGACGCTGACTCGTCCAGTACAGATTCTGGCGATGGGTTCAGCCAGTCAGCTTCAACACTGACGCTGCGTCCAGGTGGTGAAGGGCAGGCGTGTGAGGTCGGCGATCACAAGACTGAGGAGCAGGACACAACAGAGAGTGGACATGCTCATGCTCCAGACACACCACCTCCAGCCCTGCCTCCGAAACTCCTGAAGAAGAAACCACCAGGCCTAAAGCTCCACATCCCTGAGACTGTTCCTGCGACAGAGGATTATGGTCTACAGGTTCGTTTGCCAGTAGAGAGAGATGAAAACTTGACCTCCTCCTCCTCCTCAGGTGTGCCTCCTGCTCCTTCCAGCCTTGGCAGTGAGGTGGTGGTAAGGCAGGACCAGCCTGGGGAGTGCCGGCAAGGTTCTCTCTACGTTGTCGTGGGTTCATCATCATCGTCATCAACAGGTGAGCCTCGCTGCAAGCTTGACTAATTGCGAGTAGCTTAACTAACCCATGGCCCTGAGTGGTGGCAGGATGCATATTTAACTCTGACTTTACTATTTGTTGAAATTAATCAAATTTACATCAAATGTTTAATGATAAACATTTCTGCTGCTGTGCACATCCTCATTAAGAGACAAATTGTTCCTCTACGATTCTCCAAATAGAGTTCATAAAAGAAATGTTCGGCCTCCTAATGAGTTTTTAATCGAAATTTGTGTAGACGATAAGAATTGCAAACACTAGTCGAGCGGAACCAATTCCCAGCAAAAGTTTTCTTAGTTTATGATTAAAGAAATTAGCAGTTCCTTAATTAGCTGAGACTCAATGTTGACATTCCACACAAGTGGGTCGGGAGAAGCAGGATGTGCGTACGGGATGCCTTAAGGTCGATAGTATATGGTTGGATGGAGGGGATTTCCTCCTTGTGGCCTCTGTGGAGTAACACTTCCATCTGTCCGCCACACTTCCCACCACTTCATTGAGAGACAGTCACAAGTTTGCGAGATTTTTCCATGTCATCGTTTTTTCCCAACTTTGTTATGGTTTGGAGTAAGGGAAGCGTCTGGGCTCCTGTGGCCGCCACAGATGAGCCGCCACGGGCAGCTTGACAAGACGGACGGCAGGTGAGTGTTAACTTTATATCTCTGGGAGAGGAAAAGAAAAGAAAAAGGCTGGTGTCCTTTAGATGAACACAAAGGTGTTTTGGAAAATAATTCAAAGGCATAATCTGCATAACATGAATACTAATATACTGTACAGGAATCTTGCATGACGCTGCTGTCGGAATTTATTGTAATATTCGATATTTTTGTACATCCAAATGAAACTGTATAATATGAAGCAATGATGCCTGTTCACTGGTAAAACAAAAACTCCATTGCTGCGATCAATAATACTCAGCACTATAAAAAAAAAAAAATACTGGATGAGCAGATTGCAAATAAATTTTAGTCTGTTGTTTTACATCTGCTGTTCCATAGATAGTAGTGATAGATAGTTGTGCAGCGTTTTCTCTCATGAAAGGATATTGAGTAGATCCAATTATCTTTTCTTTTATGTTGGAGTGACGTCACAGATGACGTATTCCGCCTCCAGACGAAATATGAAGTGAGTCTACGGTGAGGACGTACCAACGAGAGGCTGAGAAACGTCCGGCCATGTGTTGTGCTGTGTTGCGGTCGAACAATTCTACATGTCTATAACACTGAATAATGAGTTTAGAGAAAGACAAAAACGGCAAGGAAAGCCAGAGGCCTTAGCGAGATACAGATTAACAGAGATCGATCAATCGATGGATGGAGGGAGAGACAAAAGGAAAGAGAAGAGAAGAGAAGAGAAAAGAAGAGAAGAAAGGGAGCGTTGCCATATACGTAAAGCTGGGCGGTGCTGTATTTCGTTGATTGGGGGGAGGGAGTGAGAAGTGATGGACATTAGTGTTATGGCCCACTGATTGTGGACCAGCATTGGGAAGGCTCTTATCACAAGGATATTTGATTTCTATTGAGGTTTGCCTGGTAATCAGCGCGACACGCCTATATATGGTGTGAAACCTTACGAGTGTTCTTTGCAATAACCATTAACACTCTCGTTGCGCGGCAGCAGCAGATGCAGTGATGCACACACGTCCATTAATTTGTGGAGCCTTTTTGTATGAAGCGAAATACGTCTCACTCTCTGCAGATGGATTAAACAACATCACAGGTTTTCCAATTAGTCTCGGCTCTACTTTCCCATTTAAGAGAAACCTTCATGGGGGGTCTTCAAACAGGTCTCGGGCCTCGCAACTCCCCAGAGAGCCTTTACACCAACCTTCCTGCCTCGGTCTCCCCCTCCTTTGACTTTTTTTTTGCATCTATTTTTCGACTATTCGCTTGGGAATGGCAGAGCGGGGGACAGATCCGTATAGCGTGTGGTTGTCAGGTCATTAATATCCAGGGTGGATAATGGATGATATGAAGGTTCCTCCCTTGGTGGTTTCACTCCTTTGCCGCGAACTGCTACTCCCAAGGGTTCCAGGGGGCGCTGCGCTACAATAGAATTATCCTGATTGAGCAAAAGACCTCCGTTGCGAGTATCATTAAGGTGGAAGGAACTGCTCTTCAGCCTCCTAATTGATGGCTGTGAGCGCCACCTGGAGCGAGCTAAAGGCAGAGGGCGCGACGCTCCGCCCCCTGAACCCGGCGTTGAAAGAAAGCATACATTATGTTAAGGGGAAAAAAATAAACCTTTCGTCTTGTTACTCCTTCCCCTGCATCGCTTTGACAACCTTGCTTTCCCCGTCCCGTCTTTTGCAGAGGAGTCCAGCTTTACCTTCCAGGAATTCTTTTTACCGCCAGTTTTTCACTACTCTGCTTTCCTCCTCCTCCAGTTCCACCTCCTTCACTAACACTCAATATTCACTCTTTCCTTCACATCTCAACAACAACCACACTCGCTCCTCGTCACCACTGCGCCACCTCCCCTCCACTGCTTTGGTGATGGCGTGGCAGTTGTTGGTTGCTCATGAGACTCACTTTCTTTGCCATAAACCAAGACCGTCACCTCTCTGTATTTATGATTTATTAATATTTTCGTCTTTTTCTATATTTCTTGGTTATAATACACAACACAGGAAGGTTCTCTCTTGCTGTGTCTTGACCTTCACGATCGCCTTGCTAAAACATTGCAGCAGTCACGTGTTTGCGCGACGGAATCAGGATATTGACACAAGACTCATGGTACCGTGAACCTGTAGACACCTAGTTGCACTTATCGTTGTTATTGTTTTGGTATTATTATTATTATTATTATTATTATTATTATTATTATTATTATTATTATTATTATTATTATTATTATTATTATTATTATTATTATCATTATTATTACCATCGTCATCATTTTTTATTATTATCATTACCATTGTCTTTCTACTATCATTATCAATATTATTATTTTTTACTACTACTACTACCACTATTACTACTACCACTACTACTATTACTACTACTACTACTACTACTACTACTACTACTACTACTACTACTACTACTACTACTACTACTACTACTACCACTACTACTACTACTACTACTACTACTACTACTACTACTACTACTACTACTACTACTACTACTACTACTACTACTTCTATTAACACTGCTATAATCACCACTACAGCTACCACATCTCCCACCACACCTATTTCTACAATCACTATCAATTAACTTAATGATATGTAAATAGTTGCTACTGAGAAAACAAAACAAAAAGCGAAGTGCCACTAAATACTCGTATAAAGGGTCGTTGATGCTGGTTACCTGTCCTGACCTCGCCACTCTGCAAGCACTGTCGCGGCTCTGGCTTTCCGAGTCTTTTTCTTGAATCAGGTTGCAATTTTCCCTCCACCTAAATATAAAAGTAATTAAGGTCATCTAATTTTCCAGAGGCACTAAATCCGCCATTGTCGTCAGAGTGCCGCAGTCTCGCCTCCTGTCACGCCCCCCTCCCCCCTCCAGCCCGCGACACACACACACACACACACACACACACACACACACACACACACACACACACACACACACTTAACCATCTCTCTTCTTGTATTTTGTAGTAATTTTGATTGTATGCAAAAACTTTTCTTTATTTTTTGACAGCTGTTTAATTTGAAAATTTCTTGAATATTCAAATTGGATTTTTCTTTGTCCACTTGTGTGTGTGAGTGTGTGTGTGTGTGTGTGTGTGTGTGTGTGTATGTGTGTGTGTGTGTGTGTGTGTGTGTGTGTGTGTGTGTGTGTGTGTGTATGTGTGTGTACGTTTGAAGCAGGTAATTTTCTGTTCGGTAAAAATAATTCAAAGAGATTCAGGAGAGCCACTCATGAATTACTGAAGCCGCCTGCCCACCACGCCGGAAAATTGCTCATATATTGGCCCGTGAATATATAACAGGTGAAAATATTGCTGTGAGCTGACCGTGAAGGCGCGGTGGGAGATAACTTGTGCCCCGCCACGCACACAGGGAGGGGCAAGGGGGGGAGCAGGAGTCTTTTGTCACCCTTGCAGGACGCATCGCCACCTACCTCACTTCAAGAACACTGCAACACAACGCAACTCCCTGATGGAAGCCTCACCCTTAACGCGCTGGAGGCTAAGGCACTAATAACACCATGACACTTTTTTTTACTTGATTTGAATAACCGTGTGCGATTATAATGAAAACTTCACTTTAGGTTAGCTCTTCATTAAGTGGCTGGAAGCGCTCGATTACCACCCTTGCTGTTAGTAGAGTTTTTTTTTATTACACCCACACTTTACATCGGACCATTTGTTAAGCTGATGGAGGAGCCAGAACAGAGAAGAGAACATTTCCTTCACGAGAACATGATGTAACGCGAATGTTATGAAGAACGGTAGGAGAGAACAGGTGGAAAACAGAAAGAGAGAGAGAGAGAGAGAGAGAGAGAGAGAGAGAGAGAGAGAGAGAGAGAGAGAGAGAGAGAGAGAGAGAGAGAGAGAGAGAGAGAGAGAGAGAGAGAGAGAGTGTATAGATACGTTTCAAAAATATCATAATCAATAAATTTTGAAGACTCACTCGTTCATCAGTCATCACCACACAACCCAGGTAGATAAAGCGGCAGGTGTAAAGAATACCAGTGACTGCATTTTGTGGAGTGAGGGACCACCACCACTACTGCAGCACAGCCTTACCGTCCACTCCCAACACGTTCCTCACTAATACATTACACTGAATCTTATAAATGTGCACGTGAAATATCTAATAATAGCGAAGAATGAAGGAGAGTGTGATGTAATTTCAGTTTCATCCTCAGCTTCTCAGGATGACTTTCAGATCTAGCTTTCCTGTGACAAGAGAGAGAGAGAGAGAGAGAGAGAGAGAGAGAGAGAGAGAGAGAGAGAGAGAGAGAGACTGTGTGTGCACGCGCGCTTACTCTACGCTTTTAGCTACAGGAGACTTGTCTTTATTAAAATTAAACTGTGCCTAAATATAATATCAGTAGAATAAATATTGTTAATTAAAAGATGCATGCAGGTCAGGCTGGATTTTATGTTAGACTTAGGTGTGCTTTATTACGGCTAGATCCACAGGAATATACAAATTATGATTGTGAATGTTTACTCTCTCTCTCTCTCTCTCTCTCTCTCTCTCTCTCTCTCTCTCTCTCTCTCTCTCTCTCTCTCTCTCTCTCTCTCTCTCTCTCTCTCTCTCTCTCTCTCTATCTATCTATCTATCTATCTATCTATCTCTATCTTGTAAAGCTCCCTACACACGCACAAACATAGATACAACCCCCCCCCACACACACACACGCACACACACACACACACACACACACACACACACACACACACACACACACACGTCTACACAAACATACACCTACACACAGCACAAACACAGTACACGGTACACCCAGCTGACAAATGCTATTTCTTTTTCCATTACCTTCCCCTCCTCTGCTGCCGCGGCCAGCCACTGTGAACCACTCCATCCCAGGCCACGTTTTCTCCCTTTATCCGAAGCCAACACCTGTACCACACCTGGGTAAAGGCGGCCACAAGCAATATTGTCACTGTGCACGCCCGATTTTTATTTTCACTCCAACTATTTTTCTGTTTAATTCGCTAGAAATACGTATATACATTTTAGCTCGCTGCATTTTCCTGTTCCGTTACAAAAGATTCTCACGGTTGTTGGCACCCTGGTGATCCACATGGAGTGTCTAAGTAATGGGAAATTTCAGGAAGAATGTTTCCAGTGAATGTGTTACGACGGGGATGGTGCTTGAGTCCTTTGTGTTTGGGTCAGTGTGTGTTGTGAGGGTCAGGGGTGGTAGCGGGGTGCCACGCACGTACACACACACACACACACACACACACACACACACACACACACACACGGTGGTCAATTCTCCCCGAAAAATTTTTCTCTCCACAGTCGATACTTTTTGTTCGTATCGTTGGGGTCGCCGCGTGTCGTGTCCTGTCCTTAAAAACTTGTTGGTGCCATGTTCACAGTATGCATTTTGTGTCCTGTTTGAGTGGCGTGCCGACGTGCCACCCGCCTTGTTACATGAGTCTGGACACTGACGTGACACTTCAGCCTCTCAAGTCTTCACGCTGTAGCAGTTATCCACGCGACTGACTTTTTTACTGTCATCGTCACCGTCAGAAGTAAAGAGACAAATATACCAACAGCATATCGCCTGTCCATCTGCCTGACGCGTGCACACACACACACACACACACACACACACACACACACACACACACACACACACATACACACACACACACACACACACACATACACACACACACACACACACACACACACACCTCCATCACTCAGCCCTCCCACCAGCACCCCCGCAGGTGAGGCTTGCCGCACACCTGCCTCGCCGCCCGGGGCCGTCACCATGGAGACAACGCTACTTGTCTCCGTAGTTCACGCCGCGGCCCTCGCCTCGCTGGGTCGGGCAGGAAGAGACGGGACGGGGCGGGGCGGGTCGGATGCGATGGGGCACTCTGCAGATTTATCTTCTCATCGTTATTGGTGGTGGTTGGTGTTGGAGAGTGAAAGGATTGAAGGGCATCAGGCATGGCTGGGGGAGTTGATTCTGCCTCCATCTAATGTTTAGGGGAAAAAATGTGGTCTTCTGTTTCCAGGTGGACTATACTGTTGTTATTTTTATTTATTTATTTATTTTCTCTCTCTCTCTCTCTCTCTCTCTCTCTCTCTCTCTCTCTCTCTCTCTCTCTCTCTCTCTCTCTCTCTCTCTCTCTCTCTCTCTCTCTCTCTCTCTCTCTCTCTCTCTCTCCTGTGTGTGTAGTTACTTTATTCACTACTTAAAAATACTGACAGGAAGACTGCCAAATAATAAAGCAAGGACTAGTCTTTAAGGCAAAAAATTGCAGCCACCAACGGGGTACATTTAAAGAAGCTGTCTGAGCATACCAGTGTGGAGGGAGGGGGTAACGTTGTGTTCGAGGCGAGGCAGGGCTATTGCTAAGCTAGGTCATGTAAAATAGAAACAAGGGGGAGTGATCTAGGTTAGAGGAAAGTGAGACAGGATAAGAAACACAGTGAAGAGAGAGAGAGAGAGAGAGAGATAGACAAGGTCAGAAGGGGTCAGAACGGGATTGGGGCTATAAGATATATATATATATATATTTTATATATATATATATCTATTATATATAATATTATTATATATATATAATCTATAATAATATTATATATATATATATATATATATATATACCATCGTGTTTATTCATCTTCGTCTCATTCATGTTTATAGTCTTCCTAATCTCCTTATCTAGATCCACTTGTTGTTGTCTCTTGTCTTCCCTTTTATCAGGTGCGCTCTTTGATCCCTTACTGCCCTGTGTCACGTGCATGCTTGTCAGTTGCGTGGGGCGTCTGTTATGTAGTCAAGCTATCTGGGACTTACTGTTCCATTTTGCATATTGTACTTCAGATAGTATTGCTTCCATATTTTTCTTTCTTTTTCTTTCAGTTTTGTGCATCATCTGGTTTAGTTTTGTGAATTAGATATATGTGTTCTGATCTGTTGAGTGATTCCATTCCTTTCTTTTCCCTGTATGATCCTGTGTTGCACGTGGCATTGGTCATAGTACGCAGTTCTTCCCTCCTCTCTGCCTCTCCGTCACGCAGTTAGTTATTCAGTTTCATTTATAAACAATCACTTCATATCTCTGTTTATGACACTTTTTCCACTTACTAACGCATCATGAGCAATTTATAAGAATGGAAATTTGCTGCTCGTAAGTAGGTGTTCCATCAAAGAGTGAGTAACAAATAAGGGAATGGTGCGGTGTTGTGTCAAGGAGGAGGATGAACCGTCCGCATGGCATCAGTGGTACGTGGGCGCCTTTCAAGAGGAGTCGTTTTTCATCCTTGGAAATGGATCTTAGTAAACTGTATGAAGATAATTTTACCAAACTTTTTCATTACGGAACTTTTTTGAGGATATCGTGTGTGTGTGTGTGTGTGTGTGTGTGTGTGTGTGTGTGTGTGTGTGTGTGTGTGCGTGCATGCGTGCGTGGGTGCGTGCGTGCTTGTGTGTGTGTGTGTGTGTGTGTGTGTGTGTGTGTGTGTGTGTGACCGCGCGCGCACACTATCATGGTGACAGTAGTAGTAATGATAGTAAATAATAATATTGATAATAATAATAATGATACTAATACTACTGCTACTACTACTACTACTACTACTACTACTACTACTACTACTACTACTACTACTACTACTACTACTACTACTACTACTACTATTTCTACTACTACTACAATAGCAATAATAGTAATGATACTTACATGCTGCCTATTTCCTGGCCTCCCTGAAGTACAACTGAACTGTTTGTTACTATGTGGAATGCTTGTTCTGCATTGTTCTCCCTTTCTCGCTATTGGGCAAAATGTCAGCATGCTTAAAATATAGAATAATACGTAATTGTCAGTGTACATTTCTCCTTAATCACCATTCTGATACTCATCTAAAAGAAAATAATATTAGATTGTCAGTATTTTATCCAGTAGATTTTTCGTATGACCTGCAATCTAATTTTCCCGGGCATGAAACAGCATCTCAAGAATTATAAGGAAGAGAACCTACGCGCTGCATAATTTTTTTTGCAGAATGAGCATGTTACGCACCAGAGACCTTCCGTACCTCTGCTGCTGCTCCTTGCTGGGGTCCTGCCTTTGCTCTGTTGATTGCTGAGGAAGGCGGTCAATTTTCAAGTCTGAAATAGCCAATTTGGTATTCTATTTTGCAGTTCGGTAAACTATTCATTCAATATCTTAAGATTCATAGCTTCCCAAACTCCATAGAGCTCTTGCCTGACGACATACTGTGATAGTTAAGTTTACTTTGCTCTTCCCAATCACTGTGGTAACATTATCACTTATTTTACTGCTTTTTTATGCACGGTCTGTTATACTATTCACGTTGCTACTTAATTATCAACTGTACTCATAATATAATGTCACTCAGTCTTAGTACCACTCAAATGCATAATCCCACTCGAGATGAAATTATTAATAAGTTTTACATTAGCTACTACAATGACACTCATTTTACCCATTCCCTTGTGTCATTCAGTCGCTGAACATCACTGAACGGCGGGGAGGGAGAGGACACTGAGATGCGCAAAACTTTATACGAGATAGCACAAAGCGAAGTGAGGGCAACCTGGCGGCAGGGGGGTGTCAGTGTGGTGAATGTGATATCTGGAGCGTTTGGTAAGATAATGGGTGGAAGCAAGGAAGGGGTAACCAAGGGATCTCCCATGGGAAACCTAACGTGCTGGAATACGTGTATATTACAAGTACATAGATTTACAGGGCTGAGTTTTGGTTAAGTTTCTGTATGAAGTGATGGAGGATTTATCATAGGGAAGATGTAGTTCATAACTTCTACATGGTCACACACACACACACACACACACACACACACACACACACACACACACACACACACACACACACACACGCACACACACGCACACACACACACACACACACACACGATACTTTTCTCACGTCTTTGGCAAACAGAAGGGTTGATTGCACGTTTGAAGATTTGCATTGTTAAGTGAAGCAGTGAAGCATTATGGCATTTTTTCTGAAGGTCTTAATTACAGAGCTTTGAATTAGGTAGTCGACCCTCATTCCATCCTCTCCTATCCCGCAGCTAGCATTGTCACCCTTCCTCCTGGCTGACTCCTGGTGATGCTCATTGCTATCTGCTTATGTTGTGGTGGTGGTGTTGGTGGTGGGGGTGGTGGTGGTGGTGATTGTGTTGGTAACAGGTGTTTTCTTTATTATCCTTAATATTAATCATACCTTCTTTCGGTTTGTATCCTTCTTTCTGTAGCTTCATCTCATGTTTTCTTTATAGTCGTTGTCTTGTTGTTGTGGTAATTGGTCACTGGTTTGTTAGCGTTTATTAGGGGGTAGTGTCCCTCATGGTTCTGTTCTGTCATCTGCTGTCTTTCAATTACCAATAATCTTCCCAGTCAAACTCATTGTCCTATCCAATTTTTACGCTGATGATTTAATTATGTACACTTACACGTTTTTCTCCCTAGACGTCTAGATATTTCAAGCACAGAGAACACCTGAATAGTGAATTTCTTAGATTTTCTTTTACTTAGGGAGAGCAAAATCATTCCTTTTAATATCAATCCTTCCATCTGTCGACTAACTTAGCCTTGGCTTTACTTTTCTTTCGTCAACAGTTCCTATGTTGGGCTTTCGAGAGTTTTCCCTTAGTTTTATTATCCTTTTAGCTGCCATCTCTATTCAAGGGCCTTATCTGTATGTATATGGAGTGTGACTCAGATTGGGGGGTTCATACCTACTTTTTTTTATCTAAGAGGGGAATCCGGCCAAAAGCAAAATAAAGTGTGATTAAAAAAAAGGCCCACTGGGGTACCGGTGCCTAAACAAGATTAATGAGATGATGTTTTGTTTTTGTCTTTCTTTCTCTCCATTTTTTTTCATTTGGCGTGATGAATGTATATGTGGTTAAGTGCATGTAACTTTTCTATGAAGGAAGAGAGTTGTTTTTGGAGGGCAGGCTGTGACGTTCATCTTTTATTGTGCGACACAAAGGGAAACGTTCCTTGAAGTCACAGGTGGCTTTAATTAATGAAAAGTCACAGGATTCCTTCAACCAGTGGTATTAGACCTCACTAGGAGTAATTACCGTTTCGGCAGGTGTTTACTGCTTCCTCTTCTTGTTTTCATGAACGGCATGAAACACGTAAAATACATTTGGTCTCATCATCTTTACTGCAAGGTTGTAGCTCTCCTCCCGTCACTACTTTCATATCAACAATTTTTCTGATCCTGCTAATGTTGTGCCTCTCTTTCTGTTCTGTTGCGCTGTTGCTGTACAAGACTGTTCTTTCATCCTGCTTTGTCCACAATTATGCCTAAATTAACCAGTGTTCTCAGAATTATATCTGATACTATTTAGCTTTGGATCGCCTCGCTTGCTTCGGATATGCGTGTTGACTGTTCGTTTTAGAGATTGTCACTTGATTAAATTCTTTTCCCCCTTTTATGCTGCTCATGATCAGAGCTTTTCTTTATGAGAAAGAAAAGCGCGCCAATTGTGTCAAAACTATCTGTAAAGGTAATAATTGTGAGAGCAGTGAGGAGTGATTTGCAATTGATCGCTATGGGAACTGTGATGAATGACACGACACTGTTGCTTGTATTACATAAATGAATGACTCATATACTTTAATTGTTTTTAGTCTTCCATTTTAACACATTGTTTTATATTTAATTGCTAACAGCTGGATAAGTGTGCAGCATTTTTTCCATTTAATAAAAAGAAAACTGTTTTAGAGTACTGTGATAACATTTACATATATTAAATGAATGTTTTTTCCTTCCCACAGGTAAGACCACGAGCGGTCCTCGTTACACTGGCCACTGTAAGTAAGTTACTTTTTTCTTGCTGTTTTACTGCTGCTGCCTTCCCCAAGAGGTCTGCTTCAGGCCCGCTGTTGACTTTGAATTAATTTCTTCTCATATAATTGGATCGGCGTGTGTTCTTTATGAGTATTTTGATGTTTGGCATACCACGGGGCTCGTGGGTGCTGCTAGGAACGGTAGTGCAGATTTCTGTGGGTATTGTATTGGTGTGGAATGGAGCGTTGATAAGTAAGTGATCATGGAATTTACGATCACTTGTGGTCTGTCACTGCTGGGAGTGTCTCCAGCAAGTGTTGTTAATTGTTGTCTTTTCCGTTGCCTTTCCTCGAGTAATTGAATCTACGAGGTTACTTTTACTAATGCATCTTGTGCTTGCACTTTTTTTTTTTACGTATTTTACTCTTATATAGTGTTAGGTTGAGCTGTTTTTCTTCTATTTCTGACAGTGAGTTTTTCTTATGGTGTTCAGTGAGCGCTGTGCAGTCATTCAGTTATATGACCTCGTCTTCAAGGTTTGTTGGCGAATCGAGAAGGCTGGCCTAGTTTTTTTTTTATCTCAAGAAGCGGAAATCATGTTTCATATCATTACGTAGCATTTATTTACAGGAAAATAATAGCAGTAAAGTTCTCTTTCAAGCCTCTTTATTGTGAATACTGCAGTGCATCAGAAAGGCTTGATGTTAGGTAAGCAATGTTGCGAGTAATCAAACAACTTCACAAATGTCAGTGTTAAAACGAGTTACACAGTTAATTAAGGCAAAAGATTAAATAATGTCAAACATTGAGCACAGCGAGTGCTGGAGTAGAGCCTTGCCTGGCCTGCCGTGCAAAGGGAAGCAAGGGATTATAGAAAAATACACAGCTTTGTTTGAAAAAGAATATTCTGAAGTGAGGCACATCATATGTGTAGGTTCTTTGTGAAGCTAAACATTTAGCATTACCAGCTTGTTGTGTGCCACGAGTACTGTTAGGGAGCGTTAAGCCTCCAAGACTGTAGTGTTACTAGACGTTATGAGTATGACGACGGCGATACAGAGAAACCAGACTGGGTAGGAAGACGGTGAAAGAATTCCTTCATCGTTTTATGAAACAGTGTGATGCGTGATGCAGCGGAGCGGTGGTAGTAAGGATGATGGCAGTTATAAATCTGGTGAAAAGGAAAAAAGAAAAATGAGAGCAGGTGTGAGTGGTGACCGTGGAGATTGTCGGGATGTAGTATTTTATTCTGGTTGTGTCCACGCACAGCGACCACCCTCCCGCTGCCATGGAGTGGCTTGGAAGGCTCTGTTTGTATTAGTTCAGAGATGTATTTTTTGTTGCTTATTGTCGAGTGAAACATGTCGACAATGCAAAATGGTGTTTAGAGTGTAGCACAGAGTGAGTAACATTTAGTTGTACTACCGTGAGCTATACAACTTGCTATAAAGGTGATTCGCTGGGATGTATGACGTGGCACTCTTGCAGCATTGAAATGAAATATATTCCTGCTGCGGAACACGGAGTCGTCGAGGGCAAGGCAGACAAAGGCACCGGGTCGTCGTGGAAAGAGAAAAAAGAGCCAATACTGAAGCTCGTCGCCACCTTTCCCGAGCCCTTTCTCGAGTCACCACGTTGGACTGCCCTCCTGTTTTCGTGGAAGCCAGATATTGCGGGGCACTTTTACTTATTAGAAATTTTACGCTTTCTTATTTTGGAGATGGAGAATTGTTCCCTGGGAAGACCCTCGGGATGAAATGTCCTGCCAGGGAATTTATGCCCTATGGTGTTCGACGGTGTGTGTGTGTGTGTGTGTGTGTGTGTGTGTGTGTGTGTGTGTGTGTGTGTGTGTGTGTGTGTGTGTGTGTGCGTGTGTACGTGCCTGCGTGTGCATGCGTGTGCGTGTGTGTATATGGACACATGCGAATAGCTACAGCAATTCTCGTGGCTTTTGTGTTACTGATTTCTTACTATTGCGTTTACCTGTTAATTGATTTTTTTTAATTGGATGTTTGGGAAATATTCAAGGTGTACCGCATTGCTGCCTGAAAGTAGACACCATGCATTGTTTCCAAGTCAGGATTTATGCTTTTGCCTTCCGTTGTATGCATGAAATTTTACTGAGATGCTTGTTGCTTGCCTTCTCGGAAGCCAATGATGTGACATGCAGGCCATCTTTGCGTTGTGGTGACTGGTGAGCTGCGATGGAAAAAAAGATGTTGTGGGAAATGATAAATTGCCGGTGGTGATAACGTTGTTGACGAACTGCTAGACACCGCACACACACACACACACACACACACACACACACACACACA
>CM035199.1:4531155-4542778 GCA_020233015.1 Callinectes sapidus | reverse complement strand
TTTTCTTTCAAGAGCCGGAACTGATAAAAGATTAATGTGAATGGTGCGGCAAATGGATGTCAAGGTTAGGATGGTATTGGTGACATTGACGGTGATAATGGTGACAGTGACTACAACAACAAGTGCTACACGGCATGTTAACATCGCAAGTCTTCTACTGCTACAAATAAATTCAACATGTGTCTATCAGCCACCAATACCCACATCTTGCATAAATAAACACCATATAAGAACACTGTATCAAAACATATATACACGGTCACCTCCGACGTATCGAATTAGATATATATATAGATCTATATAGATATATCTATATATATCTAATTATATATATATATTATATATATCTATATATATACTATATATATATATATATATATATATATATATTGTTTTGTTATGACAGTATAGTCCTTGGAGCTTAACAGTGAGTAATCCACTAATGACTGATACTCCTTTGAAGACTCATATACAACTAAGTTTTTGTGAGTGTCGTTAGCTGAGGTTGTGTTTAATCTGCCTCAAGTAACAATCAATCGCGACTGTCTGTATAAATTAAATATATGAATAAAGTACACTTGTCACCATCTCTGTCGATACCCAGCGCAGCCACATAAATGATTTCCTGGATTACTTGATTTAAACTTTTACTTTGATTCACCGTCTTAATTATTTATGGCCATGAATAAAGTAAGCGTTAAAGTTTGTTCCAGTCCTCACATAGCACGATCTTCTTTCTCTCTTCTTCTTTAGTTTAAAATTGATCATCATCTTGTTCGAGTATAAAGCTTCAGTATCACATTTTGAGTGTATTTGGTATGGTGTAGTGTTCCCCTTACGTCAGTGTTTGCTTTCTGTAAGGTCACGTATTTTTTTCTTCTCACACAAGTGCCATATTTTGCACACTTTTTCTCTCTCTCTCACTCGCGTCACTCACCCACCACACTCACACTGCCGGGTCACACTACTTACTGTCTCGTTTTATCCCTCTCACGCCACTCGACGCTTGTCCTCACCCTTCCACCAAGCAACACATCCTCGTCCATTCCCACCAGACAGGAAACACTTTGCTCTTCTCACGCGTCTCTTGTTAATCTAAAGGCAGGTAAGGCAAGGTGCGCGTCGGGTGCCCTTGGTTACGACCCCGCGTGTCTCTAAAATGCTTCCCATGACAACCTCACGAACCATTAAGAAGGTAATCGTCCTACTTAGAGGAATTAGATTGTCCTAACGTTCATTTGAATTCATTCGCTTCAAATAGTTTTTTGTGTGATTTATTTTAATGTTTTGTATTTGAGGAAGTGTTTTTCAAGGGAGTGAATCAAGTATGTTGTGCTTTAAAATTCAAGAAGCGTGAGAAATCGTATTATCTGGTGTTATTGACTAGTGATATGTTGTGAAGAGCGAGGGACGATGGTAGTGACGATGCTCTAGGCGTTCCTCTTCAGCCAGGACAAATAAAGTAGTGATTAAAGAACAAAAGGGATACAATTTACCGGATACATGTAACAATTCTCTACCTACCTCTGTATCTTCAGTTTCCTATGACTACTTCACATTTAGTATCTATAAAGAGGCTGGGAAATTACTAGGCTTTTTATTGTCCTATGTTGTCCTTGGCCAGCTTCCCCCTCCTAGATGAAAAAAATAACAATAACAACAATATGAACAGGAGCTTTAATTACTGCTACTATTAAAGATTCTATTGATTACAACTACTATCAAAATTAGTGGGCTTTTTATTGTCTTATGTCTTGGCCAACTTCTCTCCCTCTTACATAAGACAACAACAAAAATAACAACAATATGAACAATAGCTTTAATTACTGCTACTATTAAATATTCTATTCCTAAGAGTTATGTTCTTGGTCAAGTTATTTGTTGGACTTAAAAAAACAACAATAACAAAAATATCAATAGTAGCTTTAATTACTACTACTATTAAAGATTCTGTTAATTACTGCTACAATTAAAGATTCTGTTCCTAAGAGTTGTGTTCTTGGTCTTGTGTTATTTGTTGCAGGGTTTACATGTGGGAAAGTTTGAGGGTTTAACTACAGGAGATTATGGGGAGAGAATGTGTGTGTGTTGGGGTGGGGTGAAGGAGTTGCTGTTTGTGTGTGGGTGTGTGTGGTGTTCTCTCTTGTTTCCTTCCATTACTTCCTTGTCCCTGTTCTCTTACGTCTCATTTTTCTCTGGGCTCTTCCTGGTATTCTTTACCTTGTTTCCTCCCGCCGCCGCCGTCCTCCTTACGTCTTCCTCTCCCTGTTTATTCTTTCCTCTCCTCCTTTGTATCCGCTTTCTTATGTGTTCGTTTAGTCTTTTGTTATGTATTTTGTTTCCTGTATGTGGTTATTTTATGTGATCTCTTACCCTCTGCCTCTTTTATTGTACCTTTTTTTTTCGAATATATACATTTTTGCTGGATTATTTTTTTCTTTTTCCTTTATCTGTCCTCTTCAGTGCACTATCTTTTTTTTATTTTTCCTCTGTTGCATCCCTCTGTGTATGTTCTCACGGTTTCCCTTTTACTTTTGCTTCACTCCTGCCTCTCTTATTTTTTTTTCTTTCACCCCTTATTTTCTTTTTCCTCGTTTTTGTTTGCTATTTTCTTTTCAATTTCGACATCTGCACTAATACTTCCTCTTCCTCCTCCCCCTCCTTCTTTGCTTTTCGCCTATTTTTTCACCATAGTAGCCTTGTTATTTGTTCTCCTTTACGTTCCATTGTCACTGTCCTCTGCATCGTTCACTTTGGGAGGCGGAGCAGTAAATCCACGTTCAGTATGCGCTGTGTGCCTCGGCGAGTAGTGAACAAAATAAGGTTCTTGGAGTCATCGTTACCAGGGACGCGGATTACACAAAGCAGTGCACCCAGGCGAGCAAAAGGCCGGCCTGGTGCTTGGGTCTGTAGGGAGAAAGTAAATAAAAGACAGCGGTAGTAATCCTATCTCTATGCAAGTTGTTGGTAAAGCGCCATCTCGAATATGGTGAGCACTTAGGGTCTCCAGCCACACCAGGAACGTGGAATTACTCGCGGGCACAACGGCGCGCCACAAAACTAATTCCAACATAAAGGACCAAGCCTTGCTAAGAGAGGCTAAAACTTCTGTTCCCAGAGGATAGAAGTTTTGGCAGAGACATGATACTGCCATTCAGGGTTTTTAATAAAGTTGATAACCTCCTTGTTTTTATGCAGTCTCATCAGCCTTGGAATTATTATGACGGGAAATTCATGTAGCTTATTACTTTCATTTTATCAGTCTTTTCTTAAATCTTGAAGGAAATTTATTGTACACGTAATAAAAGTAAAATTAATAAACGAGTATATGTATTCAAATTACGTTTAAAAAATTAATATTCTGAAACTGTAGGGATTATAAAGATCATCCTTTTTAATTCTTAATAACACGAGACTACATTTACTTCATATCTTGCCTGTAGGAAAACAATTAACTTCTCTGTCACATCCAAGTTTTTTTTAGCTTTTCTTTTTCACTTGGCTGAGTTAGGATATGCTCTCCAAGGTGCAGAACTTGAAAACTTCCTCATCTCATCTTTCCATCAAATTGCTATACTCATTTTTCCCAGTGACGATTTGCCAGAGGGAAAGGGGGCAAGGAGGGCAAGGAGGGGTCTCTACCAGGACGAGTCTTCCTCACATTGGCCTTGTAGTATTTGTTTGACACCTTACAATGACAATGAGACATGAAAGTGGATAATTTTGTTTATAGAAAAGGAGAAAAAGTACCGCTGCTGTTTCTGTTTTGATGTCCATATCCTCTTCTTCAGTCCCCTGTGCCGTCTTTTTTTGTCCACGTTGTCGTTCTTATCGTCCTCTTCCTCCTCCATCTTTTAGTGTCCCTTCTTTTCCTCCTCCTCCTCGTCCTCTTCCTCCTCCTCCTCCTCCTCCTCCTCCTCCTCCTCCTCCTCCTCCTCCTCCTCCTCCTCCTCCTCCTCCTCCTCCTCCTCCTCCTCTTCCTCCGATCACTCAGCCCTCTGACGGCCAACATCAAAGCTCCCGGTCAGTGAAATTGCATTGTAGATCCCCTGTGTTGCTGCTGATATTAAGTTTTAGCCGGTCGATACTTTACTTTGGAATTACTGATCAAGGTGCCGCTATTTTTATGGTTTTCTACGTTATTTGCTAACTTTGGCCCACTGTGATAAAAATAGTTCAACTTCGGTTTGCTTCGGGTAAGGAAATGATAAGACATAGGTGGTTTATAATGCTTTTATATTGTATTATTTTTTTGGAACTGACATAAAGGTGAATAAAAGTTGTGATTGTGAGTTTCTTGATTATAAACATCAATAAACTATTAAATAATGTCCTAATAGAAGCAAAGACGTGTGTCAGTAGCATGGAGGTGAACAGTGTGGCTCTGCTGCCGCCGGGGCTTCACGCTGCGGTGGCGGTGAGTGTGCATCTTGAGTATTATCTCGCCACCGTCGCCCACACACCAGCCCTCGGTGCCCCAGGGATTCTCTTTCTGGATGAATGGAAATCTTGGTTGCGATGTTCTGTTTGACTCTTTCCCTGCATCACCGCCGCCTCCACATGAATGGGAAAGCTGCCTTTGGTGGGCTATCGACACTGGGAATACTCTGGCGGGGCATTGTGCACCTCTGAAAGCTTAAGCGAGCTCACACTTTTTTAAGATTAAGCACACATGAGGTGATTACAAAGCCTCACCACCGACCATCAGGAATCACCACATATGCATCAGGAGCTGCCGCCACCACGGGGATGTGCTGAGCAGCTTACGGTGCACTAAGAGTTGTTAAAGCTGTAGCAACACAAACAACGAAAGGCAATGGCAGCAGGTACTGCGTGCCGGCCTGTACTGGTGAAGGTGGAGGTGGAGACAGGGGGGAGGAGATGCGTCCGCCTTCCCCGTCCTCGTCTTCTCCCTGCGGCACCTCTTCTCACATTTAATATATTCCAACAATTACTTCCATTTCACACCAGAATTTTTAAGTGTTCTTGGAATGGTATTTTTTCTTCAGTTCTTATATAAAGTGTATTGAATTAGTCAGGGTAAGTGTCGTGTCTTAATGTGATGTGGAGGGAAGAAAACTGCTGCTTTGGAGTGACAGGGCGAGCATTTACATGGTAATGTCTCCACTCAGGTAATCAATATTCACCAGCGACAGGCAGGATACATTTATCTAATGTTAATTAATTTGATTCAGGTATGCAGGGAAACGTCAACACCAGGTGAAGGGAAGGCAGATCTAAGAGGAAGGTTCGCGCGTGGGCACACACACACACACACACACACACACACACACACACACACACACACACACACACACACACACACACACACATTGATTTTCGGTTTAATGATTATTGAGAAATGAACAGGCGAATCCAATAAAACTTCGTAAGAGAATAGAATCCCACGCCCTCAGTAAATTCATAGTGTAGACTCACATTTTCGTTAGTTAGCGATGGTAAGTGATATTTAGAGCGTGGCAGTTTTGTCTTAGAAATAGTCTGTGAAAAAAAATGTTCCATACCTTAGCGTTTCTTTCTAATTAGCTGCTGCTGCTCTCTCTCTCTCTCTCTCTCTCTCCCTCTCTCTCTCTCTCTCTCTCTCTCTCTCTCTCTCTCTCTCTCTCTCTCTCTCTCTCTCTGTGTGTGTGTGTGTGTGTGTGTGTGTGGGTGATCCGCATTCCCCCCCCCCCCACACCTAATTGTTCGAAAGTGTATTTCAGAATGTCGTTAAAGGAAGAGCCTTGACCTCTTTCCGGGGCGGGTTTTTTTTTTTTTTTCCTGGTGGCGGCCTTGATGTTGTTTATGGCGATGACGAAGCCGGGGACCCTCTCTTCCATATCACCACCCAACCCCCAACCCCCCCCACCGGCGTCCCCTTGCCCTGTCACGTCCTTCCCTTTCCACGCTCCCTTCGTCACGCCGCCCTTGCCGCGCCGCCCGTGACCACTTCTGCTTCTCGATGGGGTTTTCATGCAAATGGAGGGAAGGGAACTTCGCCTTCACGAAAAATATTCTCGTGAGATGACCTGAGCGTTCGCCTTTCCTAGCACTGGTCGCCTTTTCCACACGACCTTTAATTACAGTTATGTGCAACGCGTGTACGATAAAGTACGGTCAGCTCCAGCCATGCAGACACACACACACACACACACACACACACACACACACACACACACACACACACACACACACACACACACACACACACACACACACACACACACTTTGTATCACTGATGACAGTCACGCACAGCCGATGATGGAACCCCACAGAGGACAGAAAGGATTTACAGGAATATCATATCTTCGTGGACTTTTACGAGGGAGCAAACAATAGGCAAAATTTTTTTCTCTATCCCTCTGAGACTTTAAACGTATCCAGCAGGCGATACGGATGAGGGCAGAAGAGAGACGGCAAAACGGGGGCACTGGAGGCAGGCTAGGACAGGCATTCAACAAGGGCACTACTGGTGGAGAATCAAGGTGGGATTACAGGTCATTGTATACTTCTGTTTTTGATGTCTCTTGTTCTTAGCCACTTTTGTTACATTATAAGAAGTAATTGCTGACTTTTTTTCTCTTATTTTTTCCGGGTTAACCTTCTTGTTGATGGTTGTGGTGCGCGACAAGACGTGCTAAGATGTGTGTGTGTAGATGAGTGGGTGGGTTTCATACGGGGAAGAGTATTTGATAGGTTTGGGTAGACGCTGTTGAGTGCCTCGCTATGGTTTAGGTGACGCAGTTCACTGGAGGAGTTACAGCTGTGTGTTCCGCATTGCAAAGCAGCTTCATAATGTTCGTGCCTGGGCCTTGGTGTCCGGCCTTACTAGCTCCTTAGCCTCCACCCACAGCAGCGTCAGTGGTAACCGTTTTTCAGTGTTGTCTAAAAGTGTAATAGAAAGCACACACACACACACACACACACACACACACACACACACACACACACACACACACACACACACACACACACACACACACACACACACACACACACACACTCGCGCACATGCACCATGCACGCATCCGAGGTAATGTATTCGTAATGTATTCTGCCCTAGAGTTGAGGGAATACCTGCGCCACATTAATGACTGGAATACCTGTGTTGCTTGTTACCATCAGTGGCTCTTTGTCCGTGTCTTTTTATGTGTCAGTCCTTCATCCGTCAGACTCGTCCTCCGCCACCATGTCAGGCACTGCAGTCAGCCATTTATGCCATACAGCAAACTGCCATTCTCTGTCAGCCACGCCATATTCCTCTCCTGACACCTGGGACACGTCAATCGCTTAAATTAATTTATTATCCTGTCCATTACTTAATTTATTGATGCTGATTGGGCGCTAATGCAGTGCAGCGAGGGTTGGAAGGTGCCAGAGTGCCGCCAGTCTCAGCCAGTCCCTGGAGCACAAGTTCTTGTAACATAAAGGTGAAAAAATACAGTTATTGGTTGACACTGCAGAATTTTGACGGAATAACTTGCTTCGTCAACATGAGTCTGTAAGTGAGAGGGAGACAGGGCGTTTTAGCGACGCATAGGGAGACTAAGTGTTCCAGACAAGGCTTTTGGAGCGTCACCCTCTGTCCTCATCTTTTAGCTCACCTTGGCTCACCCGCCGCCACGGAGGGGAACTCGCTGCCTCTCTCATTTTGTGTCCGAGATACAGGAGTACGCAGACTGCTCAGAGTGACTTTTTGAGCTGGGTCACGTCCTGCTACGCCCTGCACAGAATGTTGACACAGGGATGAGGGTCGGGATGGGATAGTGGAGGAGAGACAGGAATCTTGAAGGAAAACTTTTCTTTTTTCGTGAAAATTATGCGCAATTTTAGCTCATCAGGCCTGATGTTGCCTCATTTGTAAATTTTGACGACAAGGCTTGCAAACATCTACACTGTAACACGCTTATCCCCCCTCCCTCCGCCTCACACACACACACACACACACACACACACACACACACACACACACACACACACACACACACAGACACACACAGACTGTGGCTAAGATTGCTCACGAATAAGCGTGTCAAATTAAACATGCAGATACAGATAAATGCAATATGAATATATAATCAAACATCAATGATACCAAATTCGACCTCCCCTTCCTCAAATTAAGTTCTATTTACTTTTAGCAACATTGCGTGGGTTTTGGGCCAGCAGAGGCGACGGTGCCGAAGAAGCCGCCCCTTGAGAGGACGCGATCTGCATACTCCAAGCTGCTGCTGCTGCTGCTGCTGCTGCTGTTAGGGATTGTGGCACAGGTGTGGCTTCTGCCTTAGGGACTTGAAGCTGAACACCACCAGTATGAGATGTGTTGACTGAGTTGAAGGTAGACCAACTCCAATAACTGTGGTAATTAGGTTCACTATTGCTTGCAGTCGTGTTTTGGCACACTTGCATGAGTTTCAGCTGCCGTAGTTAAAGCTTGTCTGTCTTGAGATGTTCTATTCTTGTTCTCCGTTACTCCTTCATTAGTGAGGAGAATGTTCAGTCTCTCGACTCATGCCTCAGTGTTCTTGACTTTCGTGGGGTTGAGGGATGGAAGACAGTCGAGTAGAAAAGGTGGTCCTGCCGCCTTCCTCCTCCTGTGGTTTGTGGGTTCTTTGTGTGGGCAGCTCAGGTAAAAAGAGTTGTGCGCACAACCTAGCGGTGACTTTGGCCAGGGCAGCAAACAACTGGTCTTTACCTTAGGTGTTATCGCTGTATCAGACAAGTTTGTCATGGTAATAACTAACACTTTCAAAGGAATTCTCAACACAATGTTCCTTTGCTCTGCACGCACTTTATTGTTTTTATGATGCCACATGTTTTTATAATTTTTTTTAATACACTAACACAACTTATTTCTTAAACCGTTGATGAGAGAGTTGGTGGACGTTATAACATCATTTCGCCTAATTTTCTTGATGGCACGTGTCTGTTTATCTTGTCTTCTCTGACTTCTTACTTACTTATCTTTTGTTATATACTCATGCTTGTCTTCCTACATCATGAGGCTCACGAACATTATTCTCATCACGAGTGTAGTTTTTTCCTCTCTAATTATAATTTGGGACAAAAAGACTCTCCCTTCAGACTCAGCTTGAAATGACCCGTATGTTGGCAGTGGGCAGGGGCGAGTGTGTGTTGAGTTGCTGGAGAGTGTCAAATGGAATAGGTTTATTTATTTATCCCTCTGCCCTCTGGTGACCCTTTGTCGTACCAGATCTCACTGCTAGCCTTTGGTAGGTAAAAGTTGACGTTTTTATCTTTCCTATTTCCGAAGTTTTTGTAATACCTTTGAGGATAATCTGGTTGCTGCGATAAAAGGTGTTACGGCGTTCTCAGCTTCAGTTAAAACATCCACCTTTATTTCAACCGCTTGTGATATGTTAACTGAATGCCATGATGATGATGATGATGATGATGATGATGATGATGATGATAAAAACGATGATAATAAAAATAATAATGATAATAATAATAATAATAATAATAATAATAATAATAATAATAATAATAATGATAATAATAATAATAATAATGATAATAATAACAATACTAATAAGTAATGCAGATGACAAAAAATAGAAGCAAGGAAAGCAATATCAACACCAAACACAAACAGTAATGATCAATCGTAATGACAGAAGTAATAATGGGAATTTTGTTTTAACTCCACAATTGTACAGCCACAAAACGGGCCTCTCTCTTAGAATGTCACTCGACAGCTGACAGTTCAGTGGATAGATCCATTATTAATTATCATCATCATTACCACCACCACCCCAGCCACCACCACCACCACCACCACCACCACCACCACCACCACCACCTCCACCACCACCACCACCACCACCATCATTACCACTACCCCGTCTGCAATATGTCAAAAAAACTTTCACAACTCATATTTCCTTACTATACATTTACGAATTTATTTCACCTACTTATTTACATTTCACTGAGTTCCCTGTTGTGGTGTCGGCTTTAAGTCAGCGCTAGCAGTAACTCGTATTTTGTCTTTATTTAAACAAGTTAATTCCTGCCATGCTTATTTCGGTATCTGAGGAGAGCAGCGGAGTGGAATGAGAGGTGGCGAGTGGTGACTGGAGAGGGGCGGGTTGCAAGGCTGTGTAAAGAGGATGGCGTGGCTGTGTAGGCGGAAGGGAGAAGCACAGTAGTAGTGACGTACAGGGGAAACAGAGGCACAGGAACGGTGGTGTGCTGGGGTATGGCAAGGATGGAGAGGGCGGGCGGCTGGGAAGTGGGAGGGTAAGGGAGGGTGAGGCCATGACAGGGAGAGGGGTGAGGGGAAACATGGGGGTCGAGGCAGCTCCGCGCTTCACTCTGAATAATTAGGGTGATGGAAGCTGACAGTTTGCTTCAGTCATCCGCGTAAATTTTTAGAATGATGCTCCCGAAGAAGTTAATTGCGTTTGTTTTCATTTGTTTCTCGTATAATCGCCCTTGAAGCGTCATTCTGGACTTTATGAATGAGTCCAGTGTAATGTTCATGACCCGTTGGTGTTCACGGGGTAAGGGACGCGCCTGAAATACGGTGGGGCAAGTTTGTGGAAATAACGCCACTAATACACGTGTAATGAGGAACAACTTACGGTGCAGAGTAATTAGTACAACAGTTATTGAATATCTCAAGTTTGAATGATGCGGAAGACTTTAGCGGTAAAATTTGTGGCCTAAAGTAATTATGTACATTTTGTTATGGAAAGTCTGGGTGAAAGCGTAGTTTGTTATCGCAAGTCTGAAAATTAATGATATAGAAAGCGAAGCGCCGACTGATCAAAATGAGCAGGCTTCACGAGGAACGACGCTCTTTTAGTACTCGCTGGGAATAGTTGCCCCGACAGGTGAGCCTTGTCTGCGCCTCTACATCCGCGCCGCACGCTCCCGCAACGCCTGACACCTAAATAAGTAAATGAAATCGAACCTCACAACATCGCTCCAACCCTGACGTGAACAAAAGAATTACAGCGTGTTACAAAAATCCTCGTCACACACACACACACACACACACACACACACACACACACAGCCATCAGTCAGGGCTGCCCATATGCATGAGGTCCACCACACAATGCACATCAACCTGCCCTGACCCCCTCCGCCAGTCCCCTCACACCACCACACACATATCGTACAGATTACCGCCAATTATCGCCGTCGCTCTTGTGCCGTGTGTTGGTGGGACTCTGCTTTATTCCCAACAATATTTTTGGGACTAAACATTGGAAAAGGGAAAGGTTAAAGGGGGAGTTTGGGAGGGGGGGAGGGGGGAAGAGGGAGGATGAATTTTTGGTCGCCGTGAGCCCCACTGGTTCTCTCCGTCCTTTCTTCCTCCCCCTTACCCCCGGTGCTGCACACGCCACCGGATGTTGCAAGAATTCCTTTCGTGTACAGAGTAAGAATAAATCTTTACGGCGTTGTTTGAGGCAAAGTAACAACGTGGACGAAGGATCTGAATGTGTATGCTGTACGCGTACCGGAATCCAACTCGGGGATATTGCTTTTCGCCTCTATTGTTATTTAATTTTGTATCACATTGGTCTGATGTAATGATGATAAAGAATGTACTCTCTCTCTCTCTCTCTCTCTCTCTCTCTCTCTCTCTCT
>CM035199.1:4495892-4498778 GCA_020233015.1 Callinectes sapidus | reverse complement strand
CTCTCTCTCTCTCTCTCTCTCATACACACACACACACACTTCAATATCTGACATTAACCACTACCGCTACCACCACCACCACCACCACCACCACAACCTTCGCCAGCTTCTCGTTATCCAATCAAGAAATTGTTGCTGGGATGCGGCAGTAGCAGCAGAAGGAGAGCAGCAGCAGCAGCAGGAGGAGGAGGAGGAGGAGAAGCAGGAGCAGGAGGAGGAGGAGGATGAGGAGGAGCGAGACGAGGGGCCTTACAACTTGGCAGCGCTGTATCGTCTCTCTTCATCAGCGGGAGTTAGAACTTTTCTCAAATTACTCTACGGTCTACCTTTGGTATGATTAAAACTTAGGACAGGAAGCCTTAGCATGATGATGGGGCGGCCTCCTGGCAACTTGAGCAGCTCGCCCTTCAACTTGTGTCGAGTTTGCAAAGGCGGCGGCTGCGGCGGCGGTGGAGACGCTGGCGATGGGGGAGGAAGGGCAGGGAGAGAAGGCAGGCATGCGCGGAAGAAATTTCAGTGGATGTACTTTAAGTGGTAATGTTTCCAGTGAAAGAAGTGGTGTGCTTGTACATGTTTTTTGTATTTCATTGAAGTTTTGTTTTTTTATGTAAAAGGGGAAAGGTGGCCGAGGGAGAGAAGGTAGACATCCACGGAAGAAATGTCAGTTGAAGTACTTTAAGTGGTGGTGTTTCTAGTGAATTAAGTGAGGTGCTTGTGCATGTTTTTTTTGTATTTCTTGATTTTATTTAAGTTTTTTTAATGTAAGAGGGAGAAGCTGGCCAAGGACAACATAAAACGATAAAAAAAAGCCCCACTAATTTGCCAGTCCCCTTGTAGTTCTGAAAGGTTTAACCAAAAGACAAGGATAAATGTCATGAAACCTCCATCTTGAATGAAGTCAGGTTACAGGTACATCCATCTCTCTAATTATTTGATAGAAGATATTGATTCTAGATATCTATTTGTGTTTTTATTCATGTGTGTGTGTGTGTGTGTGTGTGTGTGTGTGTGTGTGTGTGTGTGTCAAGTTGTCACACGTTGACATAAGTGTGTGTCACTTCTGTCTCCCTCCCTCTTCTCCATCTCTCCATTCCTCTTCTCTCCTTCCTTCCCTCTTCCCTCCCTCCTTCCCTCTTCCCTCCATCCATCTCCCCCCCTCCTCCCCATGGCGTCTCGGGGAGAATCCTTAATCACAGCCTCCTAATGAGAGCCTTGTATGTTTTCTCTCCCCCTCCGCTCTCCCTCTCTCCTTCCCTCCCCCTATCTTCTCCTCCCGTCTCCCTGATTGTCCCTCTCTCTTTCACCTTGTCTCTCCTTCCCTCTCCCTTTCTCTCCCACATTTCCCTTCAGCGTTTGTTTCAAGTTCATCTCCTGTTTGCCTCTCTCCCTTCCTCCCCTGACTTCCTTTTCTCTCTCTCTCTCTCTCTCTCTCTCTCTCTCTTCTCTCTCTCTCTCTCTCTCTCTCTCTCTCTCTCTCTCTCTCTCTCTCTCTCTCTCTCTCTCTCTCTCTCTCTCTCTCTCTCTCTCTTTAATTCTTTAGTCGCACATTTTTTCACACATGTTAAGTGCCCTCATTATCTCGGACCGGAATGCATCTCGCCAAATTAAACGTCTGTGAGTTTTTCTTTCACGTTCATTCCCCATTCCTCCTCCTCCTCCTCCTCCTCCTCCTGCTCCTCGTCTTCTTCTTCCTCCTCCTCCTCCCCCTCCTCCTCCTCCCGTTCTTTTCCCCGGTGTCCTTTTGCTAATTTCCTTCATCTTCTTGGGCCTCCTCGTTCCCCCATTCTCATTCTGTCGTGACCCTTAGAAAGAAAACCGTCGGTGTAGTCTGCGGGTGACGGTAATGATTTTAGTTTCCGTGGTGGTGGTGGTGGTGGTGGTAGTAGTAGTAGTAGTAGTAGTAGTAGTAGTAGTAGTAGTAGTAGTAGTAGTAGTAGTAGTAGTAGTAGCACCACCACCACCACCACCACCACTACTACTACTATTACTACTACTGCCACTACTACTACTGCTACTACAGATGGTATTAATTATAGAAAGGTTCTCTCTCTCTCTCTCTCTCTCTCTCTCTCTCTCTCTCTCTCTCTCTCTCTCTCTCTCTCTCTCTCTCTCTCTCTCTCTCTCTCTCTCTCTCTCTCTCTCTCTCACACACACACCAAAAATCCATACATTAATTTTATGCTGTGTTTCATTCCCATTTCTCTCTTGGTCTCATTGTCTCTCACTGGCCCTGTCACCGCCACCACCTCGTCCACTTGCTCTTCCCCGCTTGACGAATTGGATGGGTGCGATGTCACTGGCCTGGACGCTGAGTTGTGTATTTGGTGAAACTTTGGTGGGTGACCTGCGAGGCTGATCAGCGGTAGTGTGGAGTGGCTGGCGGAGCACTGGTCGCGTGGGACAACTTTTGTTTTGTGTCACTACCAGAGTATTCAGTTCTGTTTTGATGCCGCATTGTGATTCTTGTAGAGTTGTAAAAAATGAAGCCAAGAATGTTTGTGTGCTTTACGTTCAGTTAAGAGCACTGCATGCTTGTAAATTGCTAGAACTGTTAGAAAAATGAAAAGTCAGTCTTACAGCAAGATCCTATTTATATTAAAGTTTTATGATATTAAAACGGTTTGCCCCCATTTACCAATATGTACTGAGGACTCAGGCTTACATGCGGGCAGTGGCTGACCGGCCTGTCAGTTTCCATCCTTCAATAAGCAACACGCAGACGACAGGCCGGACCCCAGGCCAAAGTGCTCTCATTGAAATATTGACAGGTGCTGAGCGGCCTGCTGCCGGCCACTGTTTATGTCAGGATGTGGGCGAGTAACAGTGTGTGTGTGTGTGTGTGTGTGTGTGTGTGTGTGTGTGTGTGTGTGTGTGTGTGTGTGTGTG
>CM035199.1:4485892-4493392 GCA_020233015.1 Callinectes sapidus | reverse complement strand
CCAGCATGTTTTTGCCTCCCGTGGACAGCAGACCGGGGAGAGAAGGGGGTGGGCGCCTGGGTGGGGGGGAAGGGTGGGTCCGGGCGCCGTGATGAGGGACGAGATTGGGAAAGGAGGGTCTAGGAAACAAAAGATAAGAAATGTGGATTGTGAAGGACGCCAAGGACTGCAGAATAGGATACGTTTGAGTCAGCACGGAGGGTCAAGGAGGTTAGAATTTTTGATAAGAGTACGAGAGAAGAAAGGTTATAGAGTGGCAGAGGCTGGAAGCAAGATGTGGGTGAAGGGAAGGAAACAATGTCAGTAAGGGGGAGAAGAATCATTATGGGGTTGTTATGAGTGAAATGGGATGGTATTTTGCAAGTGTTTTAAGGGAAATGGGTCGAGAATGGGAAGTGGGGAAGGGGGAGGGACAAGGGGAAGGCGTCATGGTCGGCGGCGGCGCCACAAAAGAACATTGACAGGCCAGATGTGGGGCGACGGTGAAGCGGGCGAGGCTAACGCGCCGTGACCAGTCCTCCTCTCCATTACTCTCCCCTCGTGTCCTTCCCCATCTTCATCTCCCCCTTGTGTCCCTTCCCTTCTTCGGACACATCCCTCCCTTCGCCTCTATCTCCTGCCGCTTTTCCCTTATTTTTCTTTTCCTCCCTTTCCTATTCTTCCTCTCTGCTCCCCTTCATATTTCCTCTTCCCTCTATCCATCCCCTTTCCATCTCTCCATCCTTGTTTCCATCTTCCTGTCCCTCCCTTATTCTTCTTCCTCTTCATTTCCTTTTCTTCCTCCCTCTGTTCCCTCTTCCAGCTTCACTCCTTCACCGTCATAAAAACGCAAGCAATAAAAAAAGTCCATATATTTCCGATGGGGACACCAGGAGGAGCTCTGGCCGGACCCCTCCTCCTCCTCCTCCTCCTTTTCCCCCACCGCCCCGCCTGTTTATTTAACCATTTCGCAGTGGAGTCATAGATAATTTACGATACAGACGTGAAGTCGTGCCGAGTCCACTTTCTTGTGTTCCAAGGTGAGTTATGTTCCCGTCACTGCGACACGATAAACGACAATGTAAAGGTCTGTGTCTTCATCCGGGTACAAAGTTCTTGTCCGCCCTGAATTAGACTGGTCACCAAGATTAACTTGACTCAGCTCCCGCCGTAAGTGGAAATAAATTTGTGACCCTTGAGCTCCTGGCGTGTCCGTTCAGCTCTTCCACTTTAGCAGCGTGCCTCGGGCCGGGTTGGGTTGTGAAGCAGGAAGTCCGCCGCGTCATGTTGCCTCGTTGAGAAGGAACTGAGTAATATTAGTGATATGTGTTTTATGAATCCCCTGCATACACTCATATCATGAACTGTCCGCCTGAGTGATGGGGGACCTTGAGAGAGAGAGAGAGAGAGAGAGAGAGAGAGAGAGAGAGAGAGAGAGAGAGAGAGAGAGAGAGAGAGAGAGAGAGAGAGATCTGCATGTGTGTGTGTGTGTCTTTAGAAAACGCCACTGATAAACTATCTCTCCCAAACGCTGTGATTCCTTTCCGAGAACTCACTCCCACATGCGAGTCTGCTTTGATCCTTTTCCACCGCCGTCGAAGTGCCTCCATCTGGTGAGGAAAGACGTTCCCTACAAGGCTTTTTTTTTTTTTTTTTTTTTTTTTACCTCGCTGGCTGCTCCACATGACTCCTTCCTTAGGTTTCTCTCACTTATCACCGCGCCACTGAGTCGTCAAGTCCCCCCCCCCCTCCCCCTTCATGTATTCAGAGGTTTACATATTCCCAGCAAATGTCTGGAAACTAATTTTTTGGTCGTTATCGCGTCTCTCTGCCGTCTCAGAGCCATCCTCTTCCCAGCTTCACGTTTTTCACCTTTTATATGTCGGTGGCCAGAGTCGCTTCCTTCGCCATTTTTCTCTTCGGGAACCTCTCTCGGTATTTGGTCCGCTCTAAATCACTCAAGGTTATTGGTTCATTAAATAAACTGAGACAAATGTAGCCGTTTGTCATTGCCGCGAGAAATATGCCCGCCTGTGCCTCGCCTGACAATCACCTTCAACCGAGACAACCAACCTGCTCTACCAGGCAGCCACTGCTTGGGCGCCAGGACCCTCTTACTCGTCGGAACTCACGTAACTCAATGTACAGATCCTCTTCATTTTGACTAATTTTTTTCAAAAGGTTTTATATGTTTGACTGATTTCCTTTTTGTTCCCACGCTCCTCCCCATCTTGAGTGGTGTGCAGTCTTAGTCAGTGGTGGAGTAATTCACTTTATACACTTCAACTATGCTTTTCTGATCTAGAATTTCTTACTAAATTTGACATCTGATAGATTTTAGAATTAAATGTCGAAAAAAAATGATGAAGACGGTGAAAATAAGCATCGATTTCCGATCATGATGTCATCTTTACCTAATCGCTGCGTAAACTCACCGTTCCCTTTTATTATACAATTTACATTTACCACACGTGCATCACCTAACTCTTACATCAGTTTACGATTTTTCCTTCTTTGGTCCGCTGTGCCTTGTGTCTGTATTCCTAAGAGTCCTAAGAGATACACTGTGACACGTAACAGTTTTGAAAGAAACCCGACGTCCCAAAATCATGTCACGCATTCTGGACATGTCACCACCTCCTGTGACTGTATTACCACCAGTGACGACCGTGACCACTGTAATATGTAACAAATGGAATGTCCTATAACTGTGAGGATTTTACATAACAAGGGGAAGAGTTGTCTACCAGTATGTTGATAATCAGCGCCCTACACACACACACACACACACACACACACACACACACACACACACACACAAACAATCACAAACACAGATAGATAGATAGATAGATAGCTTATTGACCACAGTGTACAAGAATGTCAATTATAATAACGGTAACAAATTAACGCAGATTAAACAAATTATGAATACGCAATATCCCCCTAAAAAAAAAAAGCAACTATAATCCATAAATAAAAAACGAACGAAAAAAAACCCATGAAATACCGTATCACACACACACACACACACACACACACACACACACACACACACACACACAAAAGCCTCGCGGGACTATGGAATGACCGGAGTTTTGGGGAGGGAGTTGGTCTCTTCCTCACCACGGCCTCAGGTGCTGTGTGTAAAAGTTCAGGTTTGGGCGACGGTGGGGGGGTGGTAAAGGAGGAGGAGGAAGAGGAGGAGGAGGAGGAGGAGGAGATAGGCAGGGAAGGTTGTTGTTAATCTCTGTCGTGTTTCTTTTGTTTGTTTCTCTCCTATCTCCTTTTCTTTCTCGTGTGTTTTCTTTTTGTTTGGTTTGTTGTTTATTTTTTCTTTTCCCCAACGCACCCTCGTGTCTTCGTTTTTCAGTCTATGTATATACGTATTCTTTTTTCCAGTTTTCTTTCTCGTCGTTTTATTTTATTTTTTTTCTGAATCCGTGTATTGGGGTTTTTCTTGTTTTATTTTTTTCATCTTCCCCTTCCTTTTATACTTTCTACATATCTAATTTTTCTCCATTCATTTGCATCTTTTTTTCCTTGTTTCTTTTTTTATCTTCTTTCCACCCTCACTTCCTTCCAGGATCCTTCCTTACTTCCAGCCCTCTTTCCACCCCTCTTCCCTCTATCCGTTCATCCATTTTATTCCTTCCTTCCCTTATTCCATCCTTCCTTTTCTTCATTTCCCTCTTTCTACTTAATTCTCACTTTCTTATTTCTTTCATTTTTTTTGTTTACTTCAATCCTCTTAACGGTGTCTTTTTCGTCCATTCTGTCGGTCCTTTCTTATTTCTTGCTTTCCTACCCACCTTCCTTCCCACTTCTTTTTTCATACCTCCTTCCCTCCCTTCCTTCCATATTCTTTGGGTTTTTTTTTTAACGTTTCCTTCTCCCCTTTGCAAAACTATTCCTAAGGGAGGGAGGAGTAGAGAAATCATGGTGAGCCTTTACCCATCTCCCGTACAGCGCCTCTTTCTCCCAGATTTCCCTGCGTCACCTGCTGTCACCTGTCGCGCGCGTCACTCACCTCTAAACATCAGTAAAGTGACTTCCCTCTTTAAAAGCTTGTGATGAAAGTGTGTATAAAGCTGTGGCATTTTAAATACAAAGGTAGCCGTGGTAGCTTTATTATTTTGTTATCTTTTCTGTTGTCTTTTTCTCTCCTTTTCTGCTTCTAGTACGGTGGACGAGGAGATTAAAGCTCACTGCTGCATACAGAGCGACGTTTTTATGGCGTCATATTTATGGTGTCTCAAAGATGCCAGATGAATAATGCATGTCAATAAGGGTGGACAGAAGCGGCACCTGGATCCCCATAGTCACTCGCCAGTTTGCTTGATTTAATAAGAGTCGAGAATGGAAGTCTTGCCAAGAAAAGTGTTGAGTTTTGATATGCATAAAGTAAGCATGAGTTCAGCCAGTTTGGGATTTTATCGCGTGGAAAGTTTTCCCGTTAAATATTACACTTTGGTGTGGCCCGCCAGGCTTGGCTGAAGGGTCTGCCCATTGATCTCACAGTAAACGTATATCGAATAAGGTATGGAACGAGAACTTAAGAGTTATTGAAGTGACGTGCGAGATAAAGTTTAGAAAGAATTGAACTTATTAAAGTAGAGAGACGGTGAAAATATACATTTTTCATAGCAAACCCCATAAAAGGAACCGGAACACGATAAGTTGTCTTCAAACGTACTTTAACCTTGCAGATGGCAAATGTTTAAAAACCAGCGTAGCAGTGAGGCATAAATAATGATGCTGTCAAGCATATTGAAATAGAGGCAGGGGTCCAGACGTGCCGTGAAGCCTTGAAAGGGAACGAGTCAGGTCCAGGGTGAAGGCTGAGCTTATTGAGGCAGCGATGCGCGTGATTAGTATTTTGTGGAGACCCTGACGGCTGCGAGCAGAGACAGGCACCTCCTGACAGCACGTGACGGCAGCCTAAAACAGAGCGTCCGGCAGCCCCAAAGTGCCTTATATTCATGCCGTCACCGCTGGCACTGTGACGGCCGCGCTAAAAGACAGCAGCAGCCCGATATTCACACCAATTCCCGAATATGGAAATGTGGCGTGTGAGGCAGTCTCCCTTTCATCCATTGTGCGGCGCGTGGGTGGCCAGCCTCCAGCCTCAAACACACACACACACACACACACACACACACACACACACACACACACACACACACACACACACAAACACACACACACCACATCCACATTTACTTACACACATTCACTCATACATTTAGTAACCATCACCACCATTACCATCACCACCACACATCATCATCACTATCTTCACATCACCGTATATCAATTTACTCACCGTCGCACCATATTGCTTTAGCCCCGCCACACCACCACCTGCTGACTCATTACAATCTCTAATCACCACCACGTCATCACCGCACGTCGTTCATCACATCCACACCACAACACCACTACACATCACTATACCCAACCAAATCATCACCGAGCTACTGTACAACACATCACCACCAACACCACCACTGTAACGTTACCGCCACCACCACTACGATCACCACCACCATTACAAGTGGTGTGTGCTGGTGTGCGCAGCCCTCCCTTGTGTTTGCCTTTGATATTTCAGGACACCAGAACGCTGCAGGGAAAATGTGCTTTGGCATTGCAAAATAACAGAATTTTACCGAATTTCCTTTTCACTCTCGCTCTCTTTTCCTGTTACATTGCTGTGCCTGTTCATGCCTCGCTCACCCAAGAAGGTCAAACTGCCTCTGTTTTATCCCCGTCCTTTTCGTCCTTGACCTTGAAGCACTTAATGATGGGTCACTGAGATCGAGGGGTAGAGTGGAGGGTTGTGTTGGTCGTCGCTGTAGTCCCTTGAGTCTATCTGTGGTACGGTGTGGGGCCGCTGAGGTAAAGTGGAACCCCGTGCACTCTGGTTAGGGGGGAGGACTCTTGAGATCCCCAAGCGTAAAGGTTCGAATCCTGGGCAAGGTCTGAGGGGAGATTGGACATCCACTCAGAGTAACGGTTCCTAAATGGGTGGTCTCTTTTAATAAAAAAAATTTCCATAAAAAATCCACATTGTACAAATGAAAAAAAAAAGTAAACAGTTATAGGCCAAGCAGAAGATAGAAAAGACAGTGAAAATAGACAGCTGGACCAGGACACTCCACTCTCTAGATAAGGATAATAATAGAGATATACGTAAACATGTGGTAAATATGTGTCACGAAAGGGTGATCGCATCTGAAACATAAGGTGTAAAGGAGTGTTGAGGAAAAGAGTAATGAGTCCAGGCAGGAGATAAGAAGAGAGTATTGGGCTAAGGAAGAAGAGTGAGGGAATGATGAATCGAGGAAAGAAATGAACAAAAATAAAAAAAACAATTATAAGTTGAAGAGGAAGATGAAGAGAGAATGATGAGAGAAAAAGTGGTGAGTCAAGACAGAAGATGAGAAAAGAGTGGTGAACTGAGGAAAGAGATGGAGAGAATGATGAATTGAGGAAATACGTAGAAAAATAATGATAAATTGAAGACGAAGATGGAGTCAGAATGATAAGCTGAGGGAGAAGACGAAGAGAGAATGGTGAAATGAAGAAGGATATGGAAAGATTGTGATTAATTGAGGAAGCTGATGAGTGGATGGTGAGCTAAAGAAGGAGATGGGGAGGAAGTTGATGAGATGAGGAAGACGGAGAAGAGGTTAAGTAGTTAAGGAGGTAGCAGGAATGGAAATACCACGTCCAATAAGGGACCAGCTGATATGAGAAAAGATTGAGAAGGGGTAATATCATCTCAATGGTATTATTATTATTATCATTATTATTATTATTATTATTATTATTATTATTATTATTATTATTATTATTATTATTATTATTATTATTATTATCATTATTATTATTACTATTATTATTATTACTCTCATTATTATTATCAGTGGCTGGCGGAAAGTGACGTGTCTTTTTCTCTCTTTTTACCTTCCCGGATCCGCCTCCTTAATTGCTTACTTTCGTCGCAGAACACTTCACTATCATTGGTAATTGCTCGCATCTCGGTGAAGGAAGAGCAAATCCATGTCGGGTGTAGAGAAAGTTAATTTAAAAAGGGAAAAAATCGGTGGGTGAAACAGTCCACGCAGCCATTCACTAAACCCTCATCCCTTAATCGCCTCACCACAACCTATGTCTGCTAATTAAAAGCTGTTTTTCAGCGTTAGGACGTATTTACCATGACCTCTACTTTTGCCGCTGAAAGGAAATATTTTGTGCGGGAAACTGTTGAAACAAAACCTTCCGTGGGCACAAATGGAGGGAATTTGTGAGGCAATGTACCAAACAGTGGAGAGAAAAACTGTAAACGACTAAGTGATAGAGTGAAAATTTCATGAAAAAGAAAAATATAAAATGTGCAATATAGTTTCAAATGATCTGATATTTTCCGAGAGAGAGAGAGAGAGAGAGAGAGAGAGAGAGAGAGAGAGAGAGAGAGAGAGAGAGAGAGAGAGAGAGAGAGAGGAGAGAAGAGAGAGA
>CM035199.1:4312680-4320180 GCA_020233015.1 Callinectes sapidus | reverse complement strand
TCAAACATGAAGTAATATTTGATTGTGCATTGGGATGAAAAATATTTATTTAAAAGAATTACAAATTACTAACCAGTTCTCCAGATTTTTATGAACTGCTGGGTTATACAACAGGAAAACGTGTATTGGGACAAAAGTTGATAAAACTAGTAGCTTTAAGATTTATGTAATTTGCAAAACAAAGTGTATAGAAATAGATGCAATATAGTGTGAAAAATTACTCTTATTTTTCGGGGATTGTATGAAGGGAACGCTGCATCCTCCGAAATCAGCAAATAAAGAATGAAAGAACAAAAGTATGAAATCCACAAACATAGAATATTGATTCATGCATGCATAGATACATACGTACGTACATACATACATACATAAATACATGAATAATGATATCAAGGCTTCTGGCAGTTATGAAGAGCTGTGTGTTTCGAAGGTGGAGAGGGAGCGGGCGTGCATGTGTGGTGCGTGCATGCATCACTTATTTAAGTTAACTTTTATTTCAAAAATGTGTTAAGCTTGATTTTATGGTGTGTGAATATTTAATTAGTTACACACACACACACACACACACACACACACACACACACACACACACACACACACACACACACACACACACACACACACAGTATCATCACCACTTGCACTACATCACCAATCCACGCATCCGACGCGAATGAAGTGCAACATTCCTGGAATATTTAATTTTTTGCCACAAATAAGATAAGCCACACCATTGCAGTCACTGTTGTGTTTGACTTTTTTTTTTTAATGACGCGGCATCTGTCATGAATGCATTCCGTCATGTGACCATGTAAACGTATCATTTATCTCCCCACGTGTACATATTGCTTGTTTGGATGTGTGTGTGTGTGTGTGTGTGTGTGTGTGTGTGTGTTTGTGAGTGTGTGTGTGTGTGTGTGTGTGTGTGTGTGTGTGTGTGTGTGTGTGTGTGTGTGTGTGTGTGTGTGTGTGTGTGTGTGTGTGTGTGTGTGTATTGGCCTGCCATTCCTTGGAGACTTCTTCTTTCATTAATTAACGTAATGAGTCCTCGAGACGGACCGACGAGGGAGCTACTGCCGGAGAGAGAGAGAGAGAGAGAGAGAGAGAGAGAGAGAGAGAGAGAGAGAGAGAGAGAGAGAGAGAGAGAGAGAGAGAGAGAGAGAGAGATGCATCACCTCTGCAAAAATAGCATTCCATTCCCTTCTCTCGATATTAGATGTAAAATTAAGAGGAGTAAAAAAAAAAGAGTTCATCTTCGTCCATTAATGAATCGTTTCTCGTCCTGCAAAATGTAAGAAAAAAAGAATAGTGCAGCGCTGAGTCCTTGAAGACCCTCGAGATAAGAGGTGGCGGTGGGCAGCCCTTCACTATCTCGCTGGACCCAAATGTCTTCTGATATATCATAAAACAAAATCGATGGGACGTCCAGAAAATGTGTCAGGGAGTCCATTTTTCAGAGAGGGCGCACCACCTACCAACACCCCGCCTCCTCTCTTCCTTCTCCCGACACTTCCCGACACCTCGCTCCTGCCGACAACTTCTTTCCGCCCTGCCATGGTTTCTTCCACATTCTTCAAGGAGACGGTGCGGCAAATCCCTGGAGGTGCTTGTGCTTTTCCTGCACCTGACACCTCAGCGTTTTTGCTTTAGCTATGCATTGGCTCTGTTTAATACCCGACGACCCTGCAGCTTTGATCGCTCGCTGCGCCTTTCTTCTCTGTGTTAGTTTCTTCTGCTGCCACCGTCATCTTTCTCTCCGACGTGTCTTTTAATACGTGGCTAAGTAAACAAAAAGTCAGAGAGCGTAAAGAAGGGTGGAGTATTTTCTTACACTAAAAGGCGGGACACACACACACACACACACACACACACACACACGGCAGTAAGAACGGTCTTTGTTCTTGTTGTTATTGTTCTGGCTGTATCAGACTATAGTTCATGAAGGCACAGTAGTCTGAAGGAAAATTTACTCACCAGAATCTCAATTAATAATTCGGTTTATCAAAAATAAAAGAAAGAAAAGAAAAAATGAGAGATACATACTACGTATAGCACATTGACCGCTCTTAGACCAGTACCCTGATGCACTTTCCTCCGCCGATGTGACGCCGAAACGCCCTCGGGAGTTCTGAGTGATTCCGGCTGGACTAAAGAAAAGAGCGAACCAAGGCAAGATAAATGATGTGGATGGAAGAGCATTTTCTTGGGCGGGAATGTAAGGAATTGATGGAGCGAATACTCGGGCAGTCGGAGAGGAACGACGGAGGTAAAGTTCTCTTCCACTAGCAACTTCATGAAAAAGCGAGGAGGGTGGGAAGGTAAAGGTTGGGGTTGGTGGGGTAGGGAGGAAATGTGTTTGGGGGGGAGGGTGTGACGGCGGGAAGGTGTCGAATGCAGCTACCAAGTAAATGTTGAGGTGTATGAGTCAGAAGAAAAAGCTCGGGCAGCGCCATTCATGGAAGTGAGAAAGACATGCATAAAAGGGCCGTGTGTGTGTGTGTGTGTGTGTGAGTGTGTGTGTGTGTGTGTGTGTGTGTGTGTGTGTGTGTGTGTGTGTGTGTGTGTGTGTGTGTGTGTGTGTGTGTGCGTGTGTGTTTATCCTGCGGTGTTGGTTCCCTGGGGATTTATGTCTCGCCGTGGATGGTGCGAGGCTCTGTTTGCGTGGAGTACTGCGGCTGAGATGATGTTGAAGAAAGTTAATGGGGAGCATATATTAGCGAGGCTCCGACGTGCTCACAGGCCAGTGACGGAGATGGATAAGCGGAGCGGTAAGGGAAACAAGAAAGGAAGGAAGGAGGGAAAGAGCGCCAGTGCCTAAGAGGGGAGACATCTGTGGCTCCGGAAAGAGGTGAACTGAGCAAGGAAAGAGATGATTGGATAAGGCCGGGGAAGTACGTAAGTTGAGATTGTTGAAGAGACGAGGCGTGAGTGAAAAGTGAGGTGCATTACATACTCTCAGAGAAAGTGCAGTGAATGGCACAGAAGGTCAGATAGAAGTGATGTAGGTTGAAGCTGTGTCAAGCAATATAGTTGAATAATTACGAGTCGCTTCATATTCAGTGCGCGATATTAAATTCTAATTATGTAATAGTAGCGAACAATTTGTTTATTGCGTTAATTGCATTAGCCTTTCTGCATTTGGGAGTCACACCTTACACATGTTTCGAAATTCGCCGAAAACTAATTACTACCTCCAACATAAGCAGGAGATGATGTCTAATTACTCACTTATTCGCGGGAGTGGGAGGACCTGGCGGGCAGCGTGGGATGGGAGGGGAAGGACAGTGGCTGAGGGATAGAGGGCGTTAGTGGGGAGGTTGAGGGTGGCTGAAGCAGGCGTTAAGAAAGACGGTGGTGGAATGGTGAAAGACTGTAATGGGACGATGAAACATGGATAGCTGGAGAAAAATGGTGACGGTGCAGTGTAAGGCAGTGAAAGGTGAAATGAAGAGAGAATGCTGGTGATGAGAGAGCTGAAAAGACACGTGCCTGGGTGTTAGCGTCCAATTTGATACGGCAAGAGGGCATTGGAAGGACCTTGAATACATTACATGATAAAAATACCAAAACATAGAACTTAGGAGCATATGGAAAGAGTCTATTAGTCAGCAAGACACCCACTGCCCATCACCCATCGCCCATCACCTGCCACCAACGTCGGAGTGATGGTGGAGGATGGATTTGATGCGTTTAATTAAGTGAGGAAATTTACCTGAGAATTCAATTATACGAGAGAGGACCCTTTTAAGTACCCCGTTGCCGTCATTGACTTCGTTAAGAGTAGTGAGGAGTGTATAGGAGGGTGTCTCATCAGCACGAGGAATCAACGGAAAGGTAAATTCTCTGCCCTTACTGGTGCACTCCTTCAAAGGGAAATGTGAATGTTTACGCTCGTGGAAACACTTCTACATTAGAAACATTCCAAAATAGGGCTTTTAGTAGTGGTACTGTTACTATTATTATTATTATTATTATTATTATTATTATTATTATTATTATTATTATTATTATTATTATAATTATTATTATTTTTATTATTATTATTATTACTATTATTATTATTGTTATTATTATTATTATTATTATTATCATTATTGTTATTATTATTGTTATCATTATTATTATTATTATTATTATTATTATTATTATTATTATTATTATTATTATTATTATTATTATCAGTAGTAGTAGTAGTAGTAGTAGTAGTAGTAGTAGTAGTAGTAGTAGTAGTAGTAGTAGCAGTAGTTGTAGCAGCAATATTAGTAAAAATGATAGTAAAAATAGCAGTACTGGTAATTATAATCATGAAAGTAATGACAACGATACTACTACTACTACTACTACTACTACTACTACTACTACTACTACTATTACTTCTACTACTACTACTACTATTACTACTACTACTACTTCTACTACTACCACCAATAATACGTGGTAATAGTAATCGTAATGATAGTAATAATATATTAATAATACCGATAATTAAAATAATAATAATAATAATAATAATAATAATAATAATAATAATAATAATAATAATAATAATAATAATAACAATAGTGATACTGATTGAAATATTGACTTATAATCCTGAATAGAAGTAAAACTAGAGGTACTTAAAATTTTCACTCGACACTTACACTTAAAATAATGCAAGACAGCGGCCATAAGGTACTAATATGCACGTAGAGGTCATCAAATAGTGACATTCATAAGCCAGCTTTGTTTGCCCCTTCGAGTCAACCCTAACAAGAAAAAGAGAACGATTAAGCATGGTCATATCGTCACTGCTACCCTTGAGTTGGTGAGGATTACTCTCCTTTTCTGCGTGGCGGCAACTGCATGGCTAGTGAAGGGAGGGGAAGTAGAGTATAGGAGGAAGGAATGAATAACGAAAGAAAGGTCAGGAAAGAATACAGGTTAACCACGAAGGTGAGAGTGGGGAAGAAAAATGAGGGGAAAAAGGTGTAGGTGTGAGAAATTGGTAATAAACGTCTGAAGGAAAATGAAGGGATTAGAAAGGAGGAAAATGATCATAATGGAATGCTGGAAACTGAGGGTATGAAGAAACATGTTATGTGAGGGAATGAGTGATTGTGAGTGTGATTATATCCGTCTGCCAGCGGTACGAGGAATGACTGAAGTACTGCAGCGTAAATTACATTAATCCAAATGACTGGCCTGGGGATTGAATGACAAAGGAAATTCAAAAGTTCATCGGTCACGTTTCCACAGTGACAATGTAATTGAGCGACATACACACTGACGAGACTCCTTAATAGTCCGCTGGTGGCCAGGCTGGGAGTAAGATGGGTAACTGTAAAGATGACCTCCAAGTCTGTCAAACTCATCCGCTGGTGAGGTATTTTTATTTAAGAATTCATGAGTGGATCTCCGTTCCTTTTTTTGTCATTATCTAATTTATATTGCCATTTTCTTTGTACGCTCAGTAAAGTCGTTGAATTAGACTGCTGGAACGTATTCTATCCTTGCCAATTGGTGATTTTTTTGGTCAAAAGCTGAAATATATGAAGTCAAGGAAAAGAATGCAGAAGCCATCGCATTGAGCCATGGCGGCCATTAGATGGAGGTAGGTATTTTAACACCATTCATCTCTCCACGCTCTGCATTACGCCACTGTAAGTTTGTCACAGTAATGATCCCGTAGTGTTGTCCTGGCGAGGTCCACGGGGTGCCACACTCATGTGTGTCGCCTCCCCAGGGTGCCTTACTCCTCTAGTCATTCATCACTCCTCACCAACAATTTATCATGCTTATTTTTTTTCAATCTAGAGTCATTATGAGCGACGGGCGGAGGCACTGTGGCGGCGGAGGCTTGAGGTTGGTGGCAGCTGCTCTTCCCTGCCGAGTTATCACTGTTTAGCATATATCGGGTTTTCTGCTCTGAATGCGAGGCTAGTATTGCTTGGACCGGCCTAGTTTATGTTGCTTCCGTGACTCTCTGCGAGGCAATGGCGGCTCACCACAGAACTGGCCATATTTTGTTCCTGGCAGCATGATAGTCACGGCTGAGGGTTGAGTCTCGTGCAGGAATGTGACGCCACTGAGATGTTTGTTACAAATAACGTTTTTGTCTCTTGTTTGTTAGATGAATGTGGAATACAGTATAGAAACAATTCAATACACCGTTTTCATTAAGACAATTTTAACAGTAACCGCTTTATTGATTTGGTCAAAATAAGCATATTCAACTTTCGGGAATAGCGTCATGTATTGCCCATTAAGAAAAGAAAAAGAAAAGTTGAATATTCAGTCTTGGTCTGCCATGGGTCTTACGAGTGCTTCCCCTATTCAAAGGGATTACCATTTATTCTGCCAACATTTTTCTTTTTGTCGTGATGTGACTGACCAGTGGATGTGTGCAGTACTGCCGGTAGTGGTCATTGCGTCGCAGTCATCAAATCTTACGTGATGCAGTGCGAAATAAGATTTTAGGTGTGTTGCAAAGGATAGAGACAGTATGGATTGTGTGTAAGGAAAGGACGCTATAGGACACGCCCAGCCGGGGCAGGACGCAGGCTGTGGCGTCTGTCTTGACATAGAAAAGGGACGTTGCATGTATCAAATGGCTTCATATATGGTTGCTGTTAGATTAAAGAGAAGAGAATGTATACGAAATAAATGTAAATAAAGACAAGTCTCTTCTGAGTCTCAACCTTTTTTTTTTCTTTTCTGTTTATATGTTAGCGACAATTTTTTTCTAACTAGGTAATATTATGAACACTTACGTTTCAGAGTCTCCTGTTCATCAGTAAGAATTCTAATACTTCACCTTTTCTTCCTTACATGATGCCATTTGACATTCACATTTGTTATGCACCTCAACTGCTCGTCCAATGCCGAAGCAACAGTAAAAACGAGTACCTTAACCTCCGACCTTTCTCTTATTTCTGAAGAGAGCATACCTGGAAGGCTTTTCATTCCCTGGACTGTATCCTTACTGTAGACAAGCCATTTATGAACACACACATCTACTGATCATGAGAAGCCTTCGCCTCTAGTTTCCTCTTTCTCTTCGTTGATTTGCTCTTCATTCAGTAGTATACTGAGGAAGGACTTTCAGCGCCAGTGTGGGTGGATATATGAAACTCTTCGTAACGCTATACTCTTTTTCTCTTGCTTCAGTATTCCTTGGCAGATAATAATCAGGTTATTGGGAAATACATTTCTGGGGGCTTTTTCCTCGGATCAATAGCGATGAACATAATCTAAAGTTCTCAGTTCCTTCGTTTTCCTTCATTCATTTCAAAGTTTTATCAATCAACTCTGTTTTGTAACCATAGAGATGATTTTTTTTTAAGAATATCAGGAACCCTTAATAACTAAACCTTTTAAAAACTTAGTCTTACGCATTTCTTTAACATATAGTTTAATTTATTGATTCTTATCTTAATCTATTCAGGACGTTCTCTCTCTCTCTCTCTCTCTCTCTCTCTCTCTCTCTCTCTCTCTCTCTCTCGCTCTCCCTCTCTCTCT
>CM035199.1:4275951-4277774 GCA_020233015.1 Callinectes sapidus | reverse complement strand
GAGAGAGAGAGAGAGACAGAGACAGAGACAGAGTGAGAGAGAGAGAGGGGGGGGGGGAGGGGAAACAACCTTTATGTTTGTAGTATTAGAGAGAGTGCAGTATCCGAGTACCTTTCATCAGCTGGATATGCTGTCCCCCTCTCTTTGCTGTGGCGGTAACACCTTCGGCAGCAGCTTTCGATTTCAGATCTCCTTTCGGATCTTTAAGTACAGTTCTTTTGACCACCTCTTGGTTTTAGACAAAAAAAAAAATTCCTTCTCTGTCCTGGTATTGTATGCTTTTTTTTTTCTTTTTAATTTTTCTTTCAAAAGTAGAAACTGAAGGTCCATGAAAATCGTAAATCGAGACATGTTTTCATTACTTGGAAATCATGAAAATGCCTAAAGTAAGGATTTTTAAGACTCTTTATTTTGGTTTGAGCATATTACAATAAACCGGGATTTTTTTTTTTTTAAGTATAACGAGATTAAGTATGTTAGAGTTGTAGTGTTGTACATGGTGATGGATAGTACAATGTCCGGGGTTTGAGTTACGTCAGGTGTGATGGGCAGTTGTGGGAGGTGGTGCCCTTCCTTGTGATTTGTCATAAGGAGTGAGTATTGAGAGAGGTTTTATTGATGGTTTTGATGATTCCTAAACACAACTGACCATGAGACTGGGAGTGGGAGGAAGAGTATTGCAGACAACAGCAGACCGCAGTGATGGTCCTGGGGCGTCCTTTGATCACTGTGCGACGCGGTGCCGGGCTGGGTAGGTCTGAGCTGAAGCGGGTATTGACAAACTGCACTTGTGGAAATGGACGCATCGAGGAAAACAAGACTTAGGAAGAACCTTTTAGAGAGAGAAGGGACGAGTAGATTTCCTTTATTTTTTCAGTTCCTGTTTGCTCTCGGCCTTCATAAAAAAAACAATAATGCCAAGTCGCTCTTTTATTTGGCGGAAGTTTTCCATGTTAAAGGCTTCACGTATTTGTTTAGCATGGGATGAAAACAGGCGATATGAAACACGCTCCCCTTTCCCACTAGCCTTTGTTCTCCGACGCGGCGGCGTTTGGCGGCGCCACAGGGAGGGGAAGAGTGCGAGGGAAAACCCTGTGTCAGGAATTCAAAAGATCGTCCGCTCCAGCTATAGGAAACACTCCATATGACTTTTATATTTATACATGGTGTGTGTTTAACAGTAAAGCGAAAATCCCGGTGGTTGTTGTTTATTACAGTTTGATGGCCTGCCGAAAACTAGGCCAATTTGCATATAGAAAACTTCTCTCTCTCTCTCTCTCTCTCTCTCTCTCTCTCTCTCTCTCTCTCTCTCTCTCTCTCTCTCTCTCTCTCTCTCTCTCTCTCTCCACACACACACAGATGGAGATAGAAGGATAAGTACGAGTATTCCTTTCTTCATGAGTAAGATGCTCTCGGTCCAGCACCTCAAGCCGGCGAGCTACAGTACAAGCGAGCCTCATGGCGCGGAAGGTTACATTTGCAGGGGATGGCTGGAGGCGGCGGGCGTTGGAGCTGCAGTGACGAGTGTAATGTATGCAAATGACGTCTCAGTGGCGTGTGTGTACCGCCCTCCTGCCCGTCCTGGAGGTGCTTACTGCCGCGCCTCTCCAGCCTCACCTTCCGCATGGCCCCCGCGCCAACCACTCTCACGGTAATGACTTCACTGCGCACAATCTCGTAGAGTTATACACCGCATTCCAAGTTTGCCTTTTTATTTACTTGGTTTTCATCATCCTTGGTCTCTTCTTTTTTTTTCTCTCTCTCTCTTGGTCTTCTTTGGTCATTGGGTCGCGATTGCAAGGTTTAGGAGGTGGCAAGTTTTG
>CM035199.1:4260951-4270951 GCA_020233015.1 Callinectes sapidus | reverse complement strand
CTATATCCAAGTACAAGTGATCGTCTTTTAACAGACACAGTGAAGGATTAATCGTCAGTGTTCAAAGTACCTGGTGAGCTGACGTTACTTGTATGATGTACTGTACGGGCAACATCACCGGTGTAGTATGTTGATCACCCGCCACGTTATCTGAGACTATCTCTACTTCGAAGCAGGAATACCAACGAGCTGGTCAGGGACATCCTCCCTCTCGTTACGTGCTTTCACAGAGTGGTTCAATGAAGGGGAGCTGTTTCTAGCCTGGGTTGAGCGGTGCTGGGCTTCGCTCTGTATGCTGGCCTCTTAATACGGAGTGCACGATGCTCTAGAAGGAAGAGTTCTTTCCCTGATTGATTATTAGTTTAGTTTGTCTAAAATATGTTATTTTCCTTTGTTCTCATGCAAGTCAAGGTTGTGTTAGCTGTACTCTGAGCTCATTCGATATTCAGGTTAAACAACCGAAGCATGTTCCGAAGCAGTCTGTACCACTTTGGATGTTTGCTTCGATGTCTCGTCTCATTCAATAACACCATTTACTTTTAAACGCGTGATGAACTGTGTGTGTGTGTGTGTGTATGTGTGTGTGTGTGTGTGTGTGACAAATGAATACATAGGTAAGAAACAGAAAAGATTGAAACCGTTTTGGAATTATCACACGCTTCGTCCTTGAGAGTGAAAATGCTATAAATTACAACTAGAAGGCGGCGCTGCAGCAGACTGGCTCGGGACTCCCACCCCCTTTTCTCCCTCCCTTCCCCTATCTAGATGGTCTCTCTCCCCTCCCCCCACTCCTTTATGCTATTATGCAAATGTGTAGCCTCTTAGCTTTGAGGTGTGGGGTGGCCGCGTGGCGTGCCGTCCTTCCAAACACCACCGCACATGCTGTACTCATACAAAAATGTTTGCTTGGAAGCAGCGAAGTCTACGCTTTGAGGGAGCCGAAGTTGTACATTTCCACCATATATGAAGGCACCGGTGGCCCTATACGTGTTCTGAGGTGATGACCTGTGGCTGTGATTACCCTTATTAGGCGTCACAAAGAGGGTACAGGCGTGCCGCCAGCTGCCATTACTGCAGGGAAACAAATCTTATTTACAGTTCTTCGACCTCCAAGTCCGTGCCACCTTATAGTTTACTTCTATAAATCTGGGAACACAGTGTTGAAATGTCCTTGTCTTCCTTCATGAGACTCTTTCGTGTTGTGACTGGCTGTGTTAGGGATGAGCAGTTAACACCAATGATAAATGTGAAGATGTGTTCTTTTATACATATATTGTCACTCAGTTGTTGCTTCTGACTTATATGTGAACCATAATCAGATTAGGTAATCGAACCAGTGAAGTCTTTTATGTACTTTGTGTGTTAACGATAGAGTGAGGGCGAACGAGATTGCGTAGAATGTTGAAGGATGACAGATTGCCTTGGAGGGCCTGTGGTGTGGGTGAGGGTGAGGGTGAGGGTGGTGCAGGTCGCTGGTCTCCTGCTCAGGGCCACTGGAGGTGGTCGGCCGTGTCCCCGTAGCACGCGCCTGTGGGATACTTTTGAGTGTCTGCAGGGCGTGCACGTAACCTGAGGAGTAAATCAGGCATGCAACAGGCCAGGGCTCCTCAGGCTGTGTGTGAATCTATGAACGTTTTTCGTCCAGTTTAGTTGCCGCAAGCGGGAAGTCACACGTTGCCGGGATGCGCGCGCTCCAGACGTACGATCTGCCGCAGCAGATCCTCTCGTTGCTTACTTTGTAATTACACAGTTATAAGCTTATGTATGTTGGGAATTAGTCATTCTGGTACACTTGCATAAGGTGCTGCACAAAACAAATCCAGTCAATCATCCGTTAATTACAGGGAGTTATAAAATTTTGGCGTAAGTACGATAACGTAAAGGTCGGGGAGCCCAAGGATCGACCTGATGTGTGCTATCAGTTAGTGTTTGACTACCGTCGAGGCTGAGTGTGTCATCATCGCTCCTCTCGCCAAACGTGGAGTTCATTGTTAAGTGAAACTGTGTCCCAGGTGACATAGGTAGTGATTAACAGTGATCTGTGAATATTATCGCTCCTTCAGCTGCCTGAATCCGCCGCGGCCGCAAACGGACAGAACTGACCCTTGAAAAGTCGAAAAAAATCACTGAGTTTTCACAACGAGCGATAAGAAGACTTCGCTTCGGTGCCGGTGATGAGGGCGGAAGATGCAGTGGAACAGCAACTCCGTTGAGTCAGGTGAGACTGATCATTCATGTCAAAGTACTTCTGTAACTTTGCTCTAGTTTATGGCAAAACTTTCCCCCTGAAGGGCTGTGCGGGAAGAGGTGGGCGTCACATGAGGCATCGGGATGGGGATGGAGGCGGACGAACAGGTGAGGCAGTACAAATGGACGTGCTGCAACTGGCTACCACCGTTATAATTTTCTTATGTGGGATGTCGGAGTCGTTGCCACTGATAAGTAAGGAACCTGTGGCTTGTATGAAGTCATCTTTGAGACTTGTTAAACCGGATTCACTGTGGGAGCAAGGATTATTGGATCCTTACCCAGGAACACGTAACTCCCTCACTTGTCACCCGCACAGCTTCGACATTATCCTCGTTATCAATTCATTCTGACGCTTTTTAAAGCATAGTTTTATACGCGCATGCTTTTATTTTCTTCATAGTGGTATGTACGATCGATGTCAGCTACATGGCCGTTTTTTATAGCTGATGTGTCACTTAGTCACGCCATCGCCGAGCAGCAAGCAGGCTGGTGTTGAGGTATGTTGGGCTGCGGTCCGGCCGGCCTCACACTGAAGCCTTGCCCCGCGGCCTAACGCACTTGAGCGGTGATGGTCAGCTGTATGGATGTGCTGCAGGTATGAGTCACCCATCCACCCACCGACCAAGGTTTTCCTGAAGTTCACTGTCCCCATTAAAGTTCTCTCGCCACTGGGAAGGCCGGGTAGTCCATAGATGTCTTTTAATATGAGGATGCCAAAGGAGTTTGTGTTCATGGCACAGGGAGAAGCAAGTTCCCGACTCTGCTTGTGACACCATGCCAGTTGTTTCCCCAAGCCTTATAATTGAGATGTTATTTAATTTCCCCCCTCTCTCTCTTGATCACATGCCTCATTTGCAATATTCGCGTCCCTAGCCATCCCTCGCTTCCAGTCCAAACTTTGAGGCAGCAGTGTGACCTCTTTGCTCCTTAACATTCCAGTGAGGACGGGCAAGTCAGTAGTGTTTCTTTTTGGAAGGAAAGAAGACTCGGAAGTCACAACCACCAGCTATGACAGCGCCTCTAGTCAGTGGACCTGTGTTCGCCAGCATTAAGTAAAGGACATTCACACGGGGAGGCAAAGGTGTCGAGTATTTATTTATTTATTTCAGTTTCAATTGACTTTCTATAAAGGCGAAAGTGAATGACAGTTGTCTCTCAGTTTCGAAAACTAGAGAACTTGCACATGTGGAAACTGCAGTAGTATTTCACCCCTTCACTATCAGTGCCTCGTGCTGTGTTCTTTAATTGTTCACTCCAATACACGTTCAAGATCAGCTGAAGTCTCAATTTATGATAGATTCATCATTCACCGCAAAAATTGGACAAAGTTCACATTGTACGAAACATTTATATTAATTTGCTTGGTAAATTATAATAGACTGAATACATTCAGGCGGTGCGAGGGATGGCGGTGGTAGTATTACCATGATGCACAGGCTGCAATGAAGGTTTGTTCGTGTATGATGAATGGGAAATGGATGATGTGCTCGCGTGCACGGGGTCACGCCTGGTTTCCTCAACACCTGTGCTTGTGAACATGGTTGAATCATGTTTCGTCCTCTGTTTTGGCCTCGATCAATGTGCATCGTCAATGTAGCGGCATTTGTTATTCATTTGACGCCCGTTGGTTGCCTGTGTGTTGGCGTGGCGTTACCACTGTAGACCACGGAGGTTGCCCAAGTGCACAGCATGTATGTAGTGTACCTTGAAGACTTGGCAAGAGTGTAGCACTGCAAGGGGTGGTGGAAAGAAGTTACTCTGCCTCTGTGTGTGGAAGTGGCGTGCATAGTGGTGGTGTAAATTGTGGATAAGAATACGGGCGAGTGTGAAAGTATTAGAGCTTAGTTGTTCCTTCCTCTAGAACAGGTGCGTAGTGTAAGCCTGTGTGTGTGTGTGTTTATTCATGTGCGTGCGTGCAGTCTACTATTGGCTATCGACAGTGGAACCTGGAACCTGTCTCGCTTGTAAAACGTCTCCTTGCAGCCTGTGCGTGGAGTACCGGCGTGTTGTAGGTCATGCTTGCCTTGTAACAGATCGCCGTGTTTCCCTTTGTAAATGGTTGGGCATTGTTCGTCTATCGAGTCACCACCACGACTTGAGTGCAGCCACGTAGCTGGTCATCGACTCCTGACGCGTACTTTTTGTTGGGGAAGATTGTGGAAACGTGATTGTTGGTGAGGGATCTGTAGTATCTGGTATTGAACAAGGGAGGGTGGGAGGGGTGAGTGAATGGGGGTGGTAGGCAAGCGATGCCTCCAAATTAGTACCAGAAATAATTGGTAAGGTGATACTCCATTATCCAGGGTTTCCAATTTTCGTTTAATTAACGGGGTAGCTTATTATGAAGATAGAATAGCCTATCGATTGCACCGCTCGGGAAACCTTGTGTACAGAGTAAACGAATGGGAATTTCTTAGATTTCTTAGATTGTTAGATTTTATTCGTCACAAGAAAGAAAAGTGTTGATAATTACGAAAAAAAGCCTTTTACCATACACAACGTTATTTTACACAATATACTGACTAAACCTGAGTCATGGAGAGAGGTGCAAGGGGCTTGCGGTGAGGAAGAACCACAAGCAGGGAACCGCAAGACAGGCCGGCACTCCATTATGTCCACTTGTCTGGTGGTCTATGGTGACGCAAGAGGCAGGCTGAGGTGAGGCAGACCTGTGGCCATGCTCACACACTCCCCTTCCTTGATGCTGCCGGAATACACAGGCAGTTATCCGTATCCCCAATGAAACTGTGTCAGCTTATTCCCTTTAGTACTGCGACACATTTTTGCCACGAGTTTTGGATATGATTAGACGATTTTATTGACATTACGAATGGTCTATGGATGCCAGACGACTAATGGGCACAGTCTTTGCTATTCTAATCCCCTCATATATTTCTGAAGCTGTAAAAAAACACTAAATAGAAAGCAGAATAGATATGGAAACACGTCATGGTGCTGGAGAGCTCAAGGGGAACCTACGTTAAGCTCATTTTGTCCCCAAGTTGTCCCGGCACTCAGTAAGCAAGAGTCCTTCCTCCTCAGCTGGTAATGAGTGACTGATTAGTGCGGTCAAACATTTGCTCAGGCTGGCTGCGTGTTTTGCTGTGTGTCTTATGCTCCGCGCGTGTGTGTGTCTGTGTCTTGAACTGTGTTTGTGTGGGTGTGTGTATCTTAATGTGACTTCCTTGCTGAGCGTATAGTGTATCTTTTCTCTCGTGTGTGTGTGTGTGTGTGTGTGTGTGTGTATGTGTGTGTGTGTGTGTGTTTTCCTTTCCTTTCCTGCGTCGTCTGTTTTAATGTTTTCTTTGTGTCTGTCTGGAAGGGAATGGCTGAGAGAAAGAGAAAGTGTTGCTGTTTCTCCTCGCAGGTGCAGTTCATGAGAGTCGCAGAGTAAGAAACAACTAGACTTTACTTTTTCCGTGATGTTGATGGCAGACAGACTGGAGGGTGCAGAGACTGAAGGATCGTAAGGTTTAGCTGGTTGAGGAATGGATGGGGGAAAACTGAGTGAATGAAAGCAGTAAAGGCTGGAAGAGTGAAAGGGTGTCGAACCTGGATGCATGAAAACTATAAAAGTTGATGGTTAGATGACTGTTCTTTTCTTGTCTTTGCGTACTTATAGTTTTTTTGCGCCCTTGATGATAGGGTAACCATGTATGAAAGGTGTACTGTTATGTGTTTAGTCTTATTCATTATTCCAATCTATTCCTCCATTTGTTTCATGTTTTCACTCCATCCATTACTCAGTTCCTTATTTACCACCGTCAACTTTTTTTTTCGCATTTCCTACTTAGGTCAGGATGTATTTTTCTCGTATATTATTCCCTTCCCCTGCTCCTCTTTGATTTTATACATTACTTTCTTCCATTTGCGCATCCCTGCCACTCGCTGCATCTCTCCCCTCTATTTGCCCTTCCCATATCCCAGGCACCCCTCGCGAAGCTACTTTTACTATACAACTTTATTCCTCTCCTGTCTTTTCCTTCCTCGTTCTTCTCCTGATTTGTTACTTTCCCTCTCTTCGTAGCATATTCCTATTTTCTTGTAAGCCGCACTTTGTCTGCTCTTCCCTCCTTCCTTCTACTCATTTCCATTCATTTCCTCTCAATCTATTTGCGTCCGGGGTCTATTCTCTCACGTCTTCCAGTCCGCCCGCCTTCCTTTCCTTCCTTCGCCACCGTCTTTCCCTCTCCCCAGTCTCCTTCAGTGGCCATCCCTCTCGCTGCCCTCCTAAGCCTTGCCTCTGTTCGGTCGCGATGTATGTAAAGCGTATGCAGATCAGCGGGAATGGGATGTTCCAGCTGGGAATTGATGAAGAACACACCATGAGTTGCCCTTTTGGCTTTGCTGCTCCTCGTCGGCTGCCTCGCTGCATCAGCCTGCACGTCGGGGGGCTGGTCGGGCTTGAAGGGCGCCAGTAGGAGGGAAAATGGATTGCACAAGCGGCTGACCTGCGGTAGGGTCATAGGATAGTTGTTTTTTCCCCTCTTCTTCTTCTCCTCCCAGCTGCGGTAGATGAAGAATTCTTCACTGCGGGCAGGTTAGGGAGGGAATGTGGCCGTTACATGTTGGTTTATGTCACGGCAAAAGTATGGGTTGTGTGGGCATTGCTGGGATGTGCGACCACGGAAACAGAAGAGAACAAACGAAAGCTCAACGTCATAGACAATAATTGCTGCCACTGGAAAGATAAAGTTTGCAAGCCTAGTACTGTGGCCATGCCGTGCCTTTACCAGGGAAATAAATCTGGATTTTGCAAGGCGTCTGTAAACAGATTCCAGCACACAAATGAGATCTTTCTCGTAAATTGGAGCGAGTGACCGACAATTATGAAAATATATGTAAAGCAACATGACCGAGGGAGAGTTGGGGGCCCATCAGCAACCTCATGACTGCACAAGGGACGGCGCCCACAGCTCTCCTCCCTCGCCTCTCCCCTGTAACCTTGTCTCACCCTCACCCTCCCCTCATATTCGCGAGATGCAGTTGGTAGCCTGGGGAGCGGGGGGGGGGCAGTGGAAGAGGAGAGAGTCAGTAATGTAGGAAGCGACTCGCATTACTTGGCTACACTTGCGGTACAGTGATGTCGATATTGTCATTGTTACCGATACTTCACCGTTTCCTTCCGCAGCACATATGAAAGCGGCGGCCGGCCACTCTCGCCGCCAGTGAGTCTCGTGTGAATATTAATAAGAAGGCTCCTCCTACAAGTACCTCTCCTCCATATAACGGGCGAGTAACTATCACCCCAACTATTGCCTTCCCGCACAACGCCTGTAATTGGATGCAGTCGAAATTAACACTGGGTTATGAGTTCCGGGGTTATTGTCGTGTGTGTGTGTGTGTGTGTGTGTGTGTGTGTGTGTGTGTGTGTGTGTTGATGAGTAGGAACGAAGCAGAGTTAGACTAAGGGGTGTGTGTGTCTGGCTGGAGTCTGTATTGGTTTGGGGCCAAGAGGGCGTGTTAATAGGGCGCCCCGAGGAGTTGTATTTGGCTACAACATGAAGGGTAGAGAGAGAGAGAGAGAGAGAGAGAGAGAGAGAGAGAGAGAGAGAGAGAGAGAGAGAGAGAGAGAGAGAGAGAGAGAGAAATAATGCCTCTCTCCCAATTTGCGTCTTTACCACACTTATTAAATGTTATTAAGTATTATTAAAGTTATATCCTGTAATTGACTTTGCTTCTGAACACACCCAGAGTGTTAAGTGTTGCAACAGGTATCAGGTCGCCTAAAGTCCAACAAAACATTTCTATATTGTAATTTTCATGAGGGATTCCAGACATTTTCTTGCTTAAATCACCTTAATATTATCATGACTTGTACCTTTGCATTTCATGTTAGGGGAGAATTTCTCTTTGCTTATATTACATAATTGATACAGTTCATGTTAGTCCAGTAGAATGTGTGTATTCGTTTGTGTGTACTGCTCTTCCTGAAGGGTGGCATTTGTAACTCAGAGCAGCACAGTAAGCGTCATTTCAGGGCCTCGCAGGGATACTTCAGGGTGTGGCTGTCTCCGTGGTAACACCTGTTTATCGCTTCAGGAAGAGACTGGCATGCGTCTGTGTGTGTGTGTGTGTGTGTGTGTGTGTGTGTGTGTGTGTGTGTGTGTGTGTGTAAGCAGAGAGAGGAAAGGGAAGGGTCCGACTCACCCCACACGCAGCAGGGGCCTTTGTACCTTTGTTCCAACACGGCGTTATTAAGCCATTGCGACGACCCGGGCGTGGTGCTCCTGACCGGCCCTCCATACACGCTGTAATCCCGGCGCGGGGAGCTGAGCGGTGCAGGTATTCATTGCTGGCCTCCTTAAGCTCCTCCCGTCTGCTGATCATACTGTATTAACGAGTAGAACCCAGAGAAGAATTTCATTTTCGGCATTTGATGAAAGGATCTTCCTCCAAGAAATAATTGTTCCCTGAAAAGACCAAGACTCTCTTTGTTTCGCTGTTGCTTAGTGACTGCAAGTCCTCACCCTTGCCCTCGTCTTTCTTTACTGCCTTCACTAAGTCACTACTGAATCTCACCATCTGAAGCTGGACTGTGTTGCCGCACCAAGCCGGTACATAGTGTGAGTGTCCACGTTCACTGCACTCCAGGGCGTGGCAGCGCACCTTTATTCTTTTCACCTCTTGAACTAGAAAAAAAAGTAAAAATAATAATTGGATTTACCGTACCAAAGAAGCAACAACATCTGGGGTCACTAGGCCCACCGGGATCGCTGTCTGGAGTTTTAGTGCGCGCGCGCGCACACACACACACACACACACACACACACACACACACACACACACACACACACACACACACACACACACACACACACACACAGGGGGTGGAGAAGAGGGGAGGGAGGGGGTTCAGACAAGGTGTGATCCCCAGTAAAGCCGAGGACTCACCGCACGCTCAAAAAATGAACCCTTGAGGCGAGAACCCGCCAGGAGAATCTGAAGGGCTCACAGACAGAATTCCTCACTCTGGGATTTTCTTGAGGGCCAGGCTGGACGAGGCAGGAGGAAGGGGGAGTGCCGAGCATCACGGTGCCGTGTGTATTTGAATGGAAAATGCGGAAGCGGCTCTTCCTCCTTCGGGCGCGCCACCCCCCCTCCGTGAACCGCGGTTATTGCTCAGACCACCGATACCAACGATCCCTCCCACTTTTATTTATGCATTTCTTATATCATTCTAACACTGGAATATTTTACCTTTATACTTTAATCTCGTAGAAGCTTCCTGTGTTTTCCTGTCTCCCCTATATCTCTACTGGTAAAGTGTCATGAATTGTTCTTTAAATAACTTTTACTCTTAACTATTTATGTACAGTTAGTTTATACATTTCTTATATAATTTTAACACTGAAATATTTTACCCTTGTACTTTAATCTCATAGAAACTTCCTGTGTTTTCCTGTCTCCCCGTCATCTCTACTAGTAAAGTGTCATGAATTGTTCTTTAAATAACTTTTCCTCTTAACGATTTATGTAGTTAGTATTCTTTGAATCCCTCGTCGTAAGTTAGTGATTGCATCTTGTTTCATTGAAGAAAGGAGTGAGTAAACATTTTCAAGTGTATATTGGTAGCTTATGTAACAAAAGTGAAGTATGTCTTCCTTGTTACATCACTATTTGGCCTTCAATCTCTCTCTCTCTCTCTCTCTCTCTCTCTCTCTCTCTCTCTCTCTCTCTCTCTCTCTCTCTCTCTCTCTCTCTCTCTCTCTCTCTCTCTGTCCTCTCCTCTCTCCCCTCTCCTCTCTCT
>CM035199.1:3993741-4006803 GCA_020233015.1 Callinectes sapidus | reverse complement strand
AGAAGAGAGAGAGAGAGAGAGAGAGAGAGAGAGAGAGAGAGAGAGAGAGAGAGAGAGAGAGAGAGAGAGAGAGCAATAAACAAACCGACAAGGAGACAGAGGGAGACTGACCAACAGACAAACAGGCCGGGTTACATGCAGGAGGGCAGACAAAGAACCACCATTTCCGAGATAAAATTTTCCCTATAACCAAGTCTTGGGGTAAATACTTTGTGTCCTGCCCCGTAACGTTCAGCAGAGTGAGTAAAGTATTCGCTGGTCCGCCCCACTTCCCAGAAAAGCTATCAAACAGATGGTAACTTTCATCCTGTAAAAAATTGTGGCCAGTCTAAAAACTCTTTGTAAACACGGCCGTGGAGAGGAAAACCAATAGCTTGGCCAATCTGAAGCGGTCAGAAGAGGACTGCAATATGTGTGTTTATTCTGTATTTCGTTACCCTCGCCCTGCCTCGGGATACACAGTTCCTTTCTTTATCTTGCGCCAAGTAACTTCACTTATAGGAAGTTTCATTTCATCGGGTATTGCATCGAGCACGTTATCACCTCCCGGGAGGAAACTAACGTCCCTCAAGTTAGGAGGAGTGGGTCTTTATGGGCAAGGTGCCGTGAGGACCGAGGAAGGGTCTAAGGGAGGCCGCTGTGTAGGTGTGAGTCATTCAGAAAATAGCGGTCATGTAGCATTTTTTTCCAGTAAGTGCAGTGATGAGCCGTGTAGGAAAAAAAAAATCTCATGGAAAAATAAAGCAAGTGACAGTAAATTTATTGCCTTTTTACTAACTAATCAGCAAGAAATAGAATATGATAAAGACAAAGACTCCATCTCACCTACCGTCTCCTCCACTCTTACTATAATTTACGTGCAGGGCAAAGTCCAGTTGCCATACGTTCCCTGCACCCGTGCCAGTGTGCCAATATATCAAGTTGAAGCGTCAAGGCGCAGCGGGGGGCAAGCCGTGCACCTGCTAATGCCTCAGGTCGATACAGAGATCTAAGCTTTTTTACATCGTGTGCAATTTTTACTTAATAACCGTGAACTACAGCAAGAAACAGTACTAAATCCTCCTTAACACGGCGTAGAGCGATGTGTGTGTTGTGTGATAATTATCGCGCCCAGGTAATGGCCACAGTGACGAGGGGGAGGTGGGCTGCCGGAACCTGGACATATTACCTGCTCGGCTCAGGTGTATTGCGGATAAACCTTTTCGTTGTGCGTTACGTGACATTAACTGCCACGGACGGCGAGGCAAGAGTGACGCGTTACTGCGTTATTGCGTCATTATTGCTGCCTAACCCGGCGACGCAAAAGTAAACATGCTCCATAGCCCCCGCACTCAACCCTTGCTGTTCGTTCGGGCAAAAATTTCCCACATTTATTTCTACTGTTATTTTTTTTTATAGATGCTTACCAGTAATATTTCAGAGGGAGCTGCCCGTGGTATTCTGTGCAGTGCCCTCGCCTGGTCGAATAACGAGCCTTCTGACGACTGAAATAAATTGATGTGTTGCTGTAGGGTAATGAGTGTGTTCCCCACCACCCCAGCACCGTCAACCACCACCACCACCGCTGTGAACGCGGAAAGAACGAAGAAAGCATATGCGTCAAGCAAATTGGGCAGAGAGAGAGAGAGAGAGAGAGTTTGTGTGTGTTTATATCCTTACCTTCCCTAGAAACCATAAATATCTAATGCATGTATTGATAAAACAATGAAATTTTCCCCCCACTGTTTTTGCCACCTTCATCACCGTTCCCTGCGCTTCTCCTCTCTGCTTCTTATCTCTTTTTCTTGACCGGTGTTCGTCCGTCGTGCCTTTCGCCTCTTCCTCCCTTTTTTCGGTCGTCCATCAATGGAATCACCTAACTTGTGCGTATAAGATGGAGATGTTCTCACTGGTGGGATTGGGTGGCGTGGGAAGGATTGGCTGAGGGAAGGGAGTGACCGGCGGGGGAACGACTCAGGGAGCTCGTGAGGAAGACGTTTTGTAGATAGAATGGCAGTGTTTTGCAACAATGGTGGTGGTGTGTACACGGGAAAGATTTTTGTAGATAGACTGTGCTTTGACGCCATGGTGGTTAAGGGAGGTATTGAGTGGACAGTAAAGATGTTTTGTAGATAGAATGACCCTTTTTTTTTGTTGCAGCGTTGATGTAGGAAGGTGAGGAGTAAGTAGTAAAGACATTGCTGTGATTATATAGGGAAGTGAAGAGCTCGCAGAGAAGATATATTGTCGATGAAATGCTGCAACAGTAATGGATGAAAACGAAAGAAAGTATTTTGCATGCGTTAGAAGGGGAAGAAATGGTAAAAATTCACCATCTTTGTTAAGAAAAGAATGAAACTCTGCCTTGTTAAAAAGATTGTGAGTGAGTGAGTGAGTGAGTGAGTGAGTGACTTTGATCGTAAATAGCCGTCCAGAACCTCGTGATATTTCCAGGACACACAAATCACACACATTACTTGACTTCTCTGCGGAAATTGCGTGCGTGAAGAAGTTCGATGTGATGGAGAACTCAGTGTTTGCTTTAGTTTAGTGCATAAATTCGTGAAGAAACTTTTACGCCGCTCTCTCTCTCTCTCTCTCTCTCTCTCTCTCTCTCTCTCTCTCTCTCTCTCTCTCTCTCTCTCTCTCTCTCTCTCTCTCTCTCTCTCATCAAGGAAGACCTGCATGCCGTGGCGTGACTCAGCAAAGCCTCCAGTAACCCCGCGGCGCCCTGCCATTACATTCCCCATAAGTCATCTTCACGTCGGCCTCCCACTTAGAGCTCTACCAAATTATATGGAATCATGCTCCCTCACGCGGCTTATACAGACTGTGTGGAAGGAACACACTGCTCATGTTTCTGTTCTTCCTTCCTGGGTTGCTCTCGTCTGCATGATTGATGGATCTCACTTCATCAGGCTCTGTATTCTTTCTGTTTTTTTTCTGTTTTTTACCTGAGGAATTATTATTACATCACGAATATTTTGCGTGGATATCAGTAGGGAATCCGCTTAGCGTCACGTAACGTGTCCACATAATGCTATTTACTGTGCTTGTGAGGAGAGATTTTAACTTGCTGTAGCTAACAGAGATGTCTGTAATCTTTGAAGCGTTATCATTTGTTTCCAACAGGATCTCACTCATTATCAAATTTGCACAACACCAGCTTTATTTCACACTTTATGGTGAGTGGGTTTTTTCCTACATTTTTATATGTAGTTCAATTTTCCTTCCGTTTTACGTGTCCTGTAACCGTGCAGGCGTCCAAGGCGAGGTAGACCTCGTTGCCCTGCTCTCATGAATAGTTAACGCCGGGTATCACGGCCTCTCTCTTTGAGCCTGAGCCTTGCTAGTCTTCCTATTCTTTAAAAGCGAAAAACGTTTCTCTTGTAAAGTGTGCAGCCCACAGCTGAAAAAAGAAAAATACGTGTTGGATATTTTTCAAATTGTTTAAGGTGACGTGAACCCGCCAGGAAACAGGTTTTTTATTAACATTCTTGAAACAAGCACAGTATGACGCAGTTTGCCTACCAGAGGATCATGTCCACATTTCAGCAATTGTTCGAAGGAAGTAGAATACGATGTGTAAATTGCAAGTTTTGAGTTTATTTTCTTAAAATCATAGTACATAAATAGTTACTCAAAAATCTTAAGAGTGTCCGAATGTTGCATGACAAGATTAGTGAGTTGATAGTGCTTGAAGGAATGTGTTTGTGGCGGGGAACAGGTTAAAAAAAAAATAAATAAATAAAAACATATACTCTACAGTGTGTGTGTGTGTGTGTGTGTGTGTGTGTGTGTCTGTCTGTCTGTCTGTCTGTCTGTCTGTCTGTGTGTGTGTGTGTGTGTGTGTGTGTGTGTGTGTGTGTGTGTGTGTGATATCATTTGTAGCATTACACTACCATTTCCCTGTGGAATTTCGTGATTATTATCTGTATTGGTTTTGAAATGAATAGCACCAAGCTGTAACAGTATTATGGAACACATTGAACTGAATAAAAGAAGTCAATTCCAGAAAGAGGTCACGAAACTGAACTATTGAAAGAGTTATGACAATGAATAACACACACACACACACACACACACACACACACACACACACACACACACACACACACACACTGCTGCACTTACCACCATACGTTAACGAGATCCTTCCACCCACTATTGGACTACACTAACGAAGCTCTTGTTGGTTGGAACTACGAGACGGAGTGACGAGCAACTTCTGCAAATGACGAGCGAGGAGGCATTGTGTGTGTGTGTGTGTGTGTGTGTGTGTGTGTGTGTGTGTGTGTGTGTGTGTGTTTCGCGTTGTATCCTTACCACAATGGCTGCCACGATCACAAGCACATCCTCGTTCTTAGCTACCATTACCATGTCGCCATTGTTCCTTAATAACTCCCCAATTACATGATAACCTGCTCCAACAACAACCTCCTCCTGCCTTTGAATACCATCACCCTCCTACTATTGTCTCATCTTCAGCAGGTCACTATTCTCTCTTGTCGCCCTTGCATCCACCTACTAGAAATGTGGCTCGTCTGCTTTCTGTCCTTGTAGTATTGTTTATTGCTATTTATTTGCCACTTAAGAATGCGTCGCTATCATGTCGTTAAGTAATGTGCGCGAAGTAGTCAGGTTTTTCTTATACATTTTGAGGTAAAAAATCATCTCAAGCCATTTGTTATGAAACTGTAAAGCACTCACTGTAGGATTGTGATGAAGTGACTTTGGCTGAGCTGAAACTAATTGGTTTTATGCCACGAAAGTATTCCAATTTTATTTAATAAAGGCGATACTTTGCCTTCTTTTGAAATGCTTGAGCCTTCCTGACCCTGGAAATCATGCTCTTATTGAATATTGTCATACGTTTAAGTTCAACTCTTTAGCTTGTTATTTCTACTGTATTGCCTATTGGAGGACTTATTTGTCAAATGTGACAATGCTATGATAATCACAGAATTGAAGACTACCATGAAAGTAGATTACTGGTAAGGAAAATCTTTCAGGGAATACAATAAAGACGTTGTTGAGCTAAATACCACTGCCGCCACAGCCATCGTGCTGGTACTCAATGTAGCCTTACCTCTTAAATGGCAGCTATTATGAAGTAGTTTAACTATAAATAAACTACGGTAAGACAACTTGCATAGATAGGACACATATGATGAAACGCATTACACTAAGATAATTATGTATTATGATGGGAGTCAGTGAGGATTCGGCTTGCAACTTCTTTGCTTCACTTTCCATGGAACAGAGTATACATAGTTACTTGATTATTGTAGCTATGATTTCTTCTTGTATCACTTCTCTTTTGTCCTTTTTTTGTTAACTTGTTTATTTTTACATAGTCTAAGTGGACCACCAGCCAAGAAAAGGCAAGAAATACATAGAAAAAAAGGTTCACTGAGGAGCCAGTTCCTTAAAGGAGATCAGATACCATTATAAAAATTGAAGGATCTGTCATGAATCCTTCGTCTTAAAAGTGTTCGATCGAATTTAGAAGCAGGCAGGGGCTCTATTTCCCTGAGCAACAAGGTTTTGATCTTATAGGAATATAGGCCACGTGTTTGTGAAACTTCGTTCTCCACCGACAGCTTTGACTTTTACTGCCATGGACACGCTCAGTATGTTACATCATTTCTTAAACCCTAACATTTTACCTGTTTCTAACCTTTCCTCGACACTTTTTCGATTAGATCATCATTATTGCAACACGCTGTCCCCTTGCCGTTACAAGAGCGAAGCCTATGGATATCACCTTCCTTTCCATTTGCATGACGTTCAGTATACACGTTTTGTAACACTTCACTGTCATGCAAGGGAATATTTTAATATCGACACGCTACAGCACATCACCATTATGTATACCAACAATTCCAGACACAGATCCCAGAATGTCTCAACGCTCACAAAACCCTGATAATAAAGCTACACATGTTGAGTGGTAGTAAGACAAATGAGTGTAGTATCCCTGTCTCAGCCCAGGTTTTCCTTTTTCCTTACAAAGCTACACATGTTCAGTAAACCCCATGTGTTATTTAGACTGCTGCACATTGCCTTCTTGACTTTATTTATTTTTTTTTTTTATATGGCAAAGCAATACGATATGGAAGTCTTGTGTGTTTATTCATTTAAGCGAAATTCCCTTAAACGTTTGTAGATAGCACGCACGCACGCGCGCACACACACACACACACACACACACACACACACACACACACACACACACACATCGAAAGAAAACCTGAGCCGCAGCTGGGCCGAAGTGCCTTAGAGTGCTGGTGATGCGTGGTGAAGGTGGAAAGCCATCCACTCTCCCCAACAACTTTTCCATCAGTGTGAAGTCTGGTCTGTCTGGTTTCGTACTCCCCGTGATGACCTGTGGCTTCTGAAGGCCTTTTGGATTTGCCATATACTGTTTGTATTCTGGCTGGTGAGGGCATCTATGTGTGACCTCCCTCCCGCCTAGTGATGGAATGTCTGTTGCCTCCCTCTTGGTGAACGTTTAGTCTTTTTTTATGACCTCTACGCTTGTGTTCATGTGATCTTTGCCATGATGGGCGTTTATCTAGTGCGTGATATCCGGTCTAATGGTGAATTATCATGTAGTCTTTGAACTTGTTAGAAAAATAATGATAATGTTGAATATTGCGTTGTTTTGCCTCCTGCCTCGTGACTAAATGTTGGTGCAGGTTTTAGACCGCTGTGTGAGTGAAGATGCAGCCCTCCAGTGGTGCAGGGATGTTGTGGCCTGTCTGGCAAGGGATGTAGATGTGGCTTTCCGCTGGTGGGAGTTTGTGTGGCCTGTCTGGTGAAAGGGCGTGTCTGCTGCTTGCCTGGGAGTGGGGTGCCTTTAACTACACGGCTGGTTTGTACAAGCCGAGGCAGCACGATACAGGCTGCTCACGTGAAAACATCAGCTGTGTTTGTTCGGCCAGCTTGGCGCTTACTCTCTGTAATTAGCCGGCGAACTTCAGGCGAGTCTGGTGGGACGGAGCTGGAAACAACATCGAAACGAGTGTCAACTATTTTTTTGTCGGTTCGCTGGAGTCACTTTCCTCTTAAGCCGCTTCAAATTACCCTAGATAGTAAGATGAGTCATTATGTGATGATGATTGAACTGTCCGATCCCTTTACAAAACCCCCCGTAAGCCAAATAGTCTCTTAGTGGGATGCAGCCGTATTAGGGAAAGCCATTAACGTCCCCCCAGCTACCAGAGGAGAGCACCTCGGCGCTTCAGAATCGCTGGTCCATTAGAACGACCACGGCGGCGACCCTCCCTTATCACAGCCTTGCTTTAATACAGTTAGTTATTACGTGTTTAAAGTATTTTTCTTCCTCCTTTCAAAGAGAGCGTAAGGTAGGTGCTGGAGTTCTATGGGTACGCGTATAAATAGACGAGGAAAGGGGCGGCGAGTCGTGAGGGAGAGACGGAAGGAAGGGAGGGAAGGAGGGAGGCAACTATAGTGAAGGTGAAGGATGGTGACAGGTGAGGGTGGTGAGGACGGCTGGTTTAACTCTTTCCGCCTCTGGCCTGTGACCCCGCCAGTACTTAAAGGGTGACGCTGTGCTCCCCGCCACGGGGAGGAAGAAATTATCCATTATAATTCCCAATTGATGAATGACCGAGGCAGAGAGTTCTTGCATTACCATTACGTTGCCATTTAGAACACGATTTAATGGTATGGTATGGAAGGGTTGAATTAGAAACGATTTTCATAATATGCTATTATGTTGTGATTAATTGTTTTACATTCCATACCTGTGTTTCATTTTTATGAAAATATTTTTTTTATGAAAATACATCAGAGTACTGTTTGTTGTGCAGTGACAAAAGTACCTGAATATTTCATTGAAAGTGACTGGTATTTTGAATACTCTTTATGCAGGAACCGTGAAATAGGTGGTGTGGTGAGGGCGTGGCTCCGACGCTGGTCAATATACTCCGTCCAATCCAGGATATTACATCGGTCTACCCTCGGCCGCGGCACCCCTTCCCGCGCCTCAATTACCTGTACAGCCCTCGCCCTTCACAGCCGCCCACCGCCACCTCAGACTCTCATCACAAAAATAGAGATACAGATCGTGTGCTGTGACCGTGCCCTCGGGCAGCGCTCTCTCCATGTGGGGTGAACTGCAGGACGGTGGTGGAGGTGGTGATAGGATGGTGCTGGCGGTGGTACACAGAGGACAGAAAGACTAGCAGCGAATTGTTGAGTAATTACTTCAATAGAGTGTTTGCTTTTGTCCCCTGCCATCGCCTGCTTGCCCGAGGCTCACAAAGGAGAGGAGGTGTTAGGGGAGGGGGTCAGAAAGGCTCACGTGTAAGTTAACTGGCTGTGCGTCATGAGGGATATATGCTGGCATTACTCTTCGTTTTAGTTCCAGGTGGCCGACTGTTTTCAACTGTAAACAGGAAGCGTGCATGCAGGAAATGGCTGCGGCAGTTTTTAGCGACATGACTTATTGTGGAATGAATGTAAGGAGAGAAGTGTTCTCAGGTGTGACCGAGACGAGACGACAGCAGGAAGAAATTGATGAGGGAACTCCGTGTTTGTTTCTATTTCGGGTCCTGATAGTGTATTGATTACCTATCACCGAGGAGAAGACCAGGCCGGCTATAACGCTTTCTGGCGATCAGGGCAGTCCTCAGCCCACTACCCGCGTCCCCCTACACCCCTCGCCACCCGCGGCTCCCCACGCCCCTCGCCACCCGCGCCTCCATAACTCTCCGTGAACGTGAAGCTCTGTGTCATTGATTTCAGATGTCATTTCTTCTCAGTTCATTTATTAGAACACCATTCAGTAATTTCGTAATTTAAATTCAAATAGTCGCTTTGTTTGTTTATGTTTGTCTTCCACACACTTATGGTTGTGTTTGCGTTTTAGGACAAATTTTACTGTGAACTTCATTAAATTTGTTAAATTGTATGTCATAAAATCCAGGAAAGAGTTTCTTATTTGAGTGTTGCGGTTAAATGAAACATCCAATATGAATTATTGAATTGAAGTGAACATAATATGAAAAGGCAGAAAAAAATATTTTGCAATTTGCGACACCTATTGATAACTTGATTGTATATAGCTGATTTACTAAAAGGCAGTTTTATCTTTCCATATGCAAAATTCAACTCTCTATTTGGTTGCATGTTTGCATGTTTTCTCTTTCTCTTTTTTCTCTTTCCAAGTTACTTCTTTAATGTTGACTTTTTTTCAAGATTTCAAACAACATCAAGGTTTACTTATAACATTTTTTTTCTTTCCATTCATTCATTGACATGCGTTAGTTAACGTGAAATACTCTTGTGTAGTAATAAAAGAAGTAATTAATGGAATAAAAAATGTTTGATGGTAATGAGTAGTGTGGGCAGCTATATATGGGGCGAATGGCCAAAGGCAATTAATTAAGAGTCTGTGCTTTAGGGTTGGCGAGGGTTCGGTAGTTTTGCTTTTTTCCCCTTTTAGTTCACTTTTGGTGTTGAATGTAAAGACTTCATTGAAATTAATACTCTTAATACATTTATTCTCGAAAAACAAGTTGAATATCTGTACTTTTTTCCTCTTTCTTTTGACTGGCAAAAGAATTATGGTGTCCCAACTGTGGCTGCGTGGTGTGTGTAGGTGTAGGTGTGCCTAGTGTGGCGTGTTGCTGTGTTGCTATAGCTTGCATTCACGCTACTCTCTCACCACCATACGCCTCCATTGTGCCCTCCACCATCATCATTTCAACTCCCACCTACCACTACTCCTATCACGACTTTCCCTATCCACATCACCTGCCACGTTCCTCTCCCACTACAGCGACTCTCAGCCACCACCACTTTTATCTCCACCATGCCTTCTATCACCACCATCACCACACCATGCTTCATCACTATACAATCCGACACCATTTCAACTTTTGACTATTATCTTTCCTACCATCACCACAAACTCTCTTTCTATCACCACCTTAATCATTCCCCTTAACACAGTTCTATCATCACTGTCACTAATGCTACCACCACTATTTATCCCTTTCATCATCATATCACCACTCCATAAACCACCACTACACTATCCACCCACCACCACCACCACCACCACCTAACACTATTTCTAACCTCCATCTCTTCCGCTCACCACCACCACCACAACCACTACTATTATCCCTTTCATCATCATATCACCACTTCATAAACCACCACTACACCATCCCCCCACCACCTCAACTTCCAACCAACACCATGCAGGTAACACTGTCTCTAACCTCCATCTCTTCCGCTCACCAACACCACCAACACCACCACCACCACCACCACCACCAGTCATCATAAAAATCATCACCTTCATTAGAGCGGAGCGTTGCTATCGCGGACACAATGGCTGCATCACCAACTTGTTTACGGCTGCTCAGGACTCGGTTGTCGGCGGTAATGAATTGCTGGGCTGGTACGAAAATTGGCCCCTTAATGCACTCTTTGTCAATACCTTCCCCGGCTGTAAACACGAGCCAGGCGGAGTAACAAGCAGCGGTCACGAGGAGGCGGAGGTGGATGGAGGTGTAGTGGGGAATTGTGTAGTGTGTGCAAGTGGAGGTATAACAAGTGGAGGAAAACAAATGGGGTAGATGGATGAGGGAAAATGAGGTGGAATGTTTTGAATAGAGGGAATGAACTGGGTGGGTAAGATGAGGTGCAAAATACGACGACTAACAAAAAGAGAGAGAAAAAAAGAATAAAGGAAGAAAGAGAACTAAACCAGTGGGGAAAGGGAATGTACAGGCAAGTGAACAAAAGGAACAGTGTAGGTAGTAGGTGGATGGCGTGAGTTGGTTAGCTGGAGCATAGGGACTGAATAGATGATGAAAGGACTGACTGCGTTGCTTGTGTGGTGGAGGAAGCAAGCAGCGTGTTGTGTGTTAGTGTGACGTTGATGGAATGAAGCACCAACCACTGCTTTTGTATGTGTTCTATTATACCATAGAAGAAATGTGTAGAAATCTTTATCCTCCTCCTTTTCCTCAAGATATGTATAGTACGTTCGATAGTAGATAACATTTTTCTTTAATTCATTTCATTCACTAACTATCAAGAGCAGTATAGTGGTCATACATTTGCATTAGCACAAGCACGATGTACATCTTTGCCACAGCTTTTCTTACACCCTAACTCTTATGTTTCTCTATTGTGAGCTAATGGCACTGCAGGAGCCGTGAATAACTTCCAAGGGCCCTTCCTCGCTTTTGTCCTTCGCTCGTTACAATGAAAGTGGATAACCTGCGCCAAGACCAAGGATTTGAGCCCAGTGTTGTTCATTTTAAGCCAAAGGTAGTTATGGCTATCGTACTTATTGATTACTTTCTTATTCTCATCATTATTATTATTTCTATTTGTATTTCTATTGTCTATGTTTTCATTTTCATTTTATTTTTATTTATGGTGTTATTCCTATTAGCGTTGTTGTTGTTTTTCTTGTTATCATCAGCAGCAACAACAGGATCATTATCATTATCATCAACATCATCATTATCATCATCATTATTACATTTATCATCACCATTGTTACTGCTATTCTTGTATCAGTAAGAAGTGGTGGTGGGACTTGTTCCGGTGTTGAAGGGTCCTCACTCAGTCCTAGATATATGATACACACAAGAGGAAAGTTGGGGCCTGGAATCTCTCCTCAATTTTCCGGCAAACAAGGTCACACTGGAGCTTGTGTCTGTCCACCCCCAGTAAAATCAGGCGGGCATGTGGCTGTGGAATGAGAGTTTGAATTGAATGTGTGTAAATGGACGTGGAGTGAACGTGAGACCTATCTGGGTGGTGATCAGTTTTGCATTTAACTGTAATTTTTTTTTTTTTTTTTACGTTGTACTGCATTTCATTTGTCACTGAGAATAGATTTATTACTGTTATTTTTATTGTTATTATTATTATTATTATTATTGTTATTATTATTATTATTATTATTATTATTATTATTATTATTATTATTATTATTATTATTATTATTATTATCTTATTAGATTATTATTATCATTATTATTATTATTATTATTATTATTATTATTATTATTATTATTATTATTATTATTATTATCATTATTATTATTACTATTGTCATTATTATTATTATTATTATTATTATTATTATTATTATTATTATTATTATTATTATTATTATCATTATTATCATTATTATTTCTATTACTACTATTGTTGTTGTTGTCGTTGTTGGTATTATTACTATTATCATAATCATTGTCATTATTATTGTGTTTGCCTTTTTTTCGGCCTTCACAGGACTGGGCACGGCAGTGTTGCTCACCATGAAATTTTATGTGTTGGTTCAGCATGCCGTTGTGACGCGGGTTAATCAGTTTGCATACCAGTGGCAATTAGTTGTGCAAATACAGGGACCGAATTTATAGATAATTTCACATGTTGTAAACTGGAATCTGTGCCAGTGTAGGGCGAGTGTTGTCACGCTGCTGGCATTTTGTTAAGCGACGTTTTGTTATGGATGAGAGGAGGCCAGGTCGTCAGTAGTACCTCCTATACCACGACCAATGCACACGCCTCCCTAAGGACAGCTCTCACCGCCACCAACTCCTGCAAGTTTGATAAATGTCACCTGGTTAGCAGATGGGGAAGAGACGTGTGTACTTCTCAAAGCTTGTTACATTTCCATGACTGTGATAGTGGAACTCCTCGGCACAGCTGACATTTTGAGCAGAGACGAACACAAGCCACCGGTTTTCAGTTCCTTCATTAATATTGTATGACGATATCCAGCTCGACTGTGGCGGTGCAGAGCCATCCGAGTGAGGCTGCGGTAGTGAGCGGTGGAGCCTTGCCTTCCTGAGACTCCATGTCCAACTAGTTCTCTAATGCTGACTGAATTGTTAGCATTTTTAGTACTTGTCTTTAGACATCTGTGCAACGTACCCACACAGCTGAAGGTACACACACACACACACACACACACACACACACACACACACACACACACACACACACACACGGGCGAACCCAATGAAGACAAAGGATCATCGAAATCTTATATATATATATATATATATATATATA
>CM035199.1:3935956-3943456 GCA_020233015.1 Callinectes sapidus | reverse complement strand
TGAGCCGATTTGAAGCATTGTGAGTGTTTGGAAGGTACATAAGGTAATGGGATTTGAAATAGATTTCTTTGGTTAGCTCAAATCTTCAGATCCTAAAAAAGACTCTTGTGTGCAGTACATCATTAACTTTTTTTCAAATATTTGTCTATTTAGATAAAAAGAGAGAGATCAGCAAGGTGACGAGATGAGGGACAGAACATAGAAAAGTAGAGGAAAAGAGACAGAATAAAGAAAGTAGAGAAGGGGAGACAAAACACAGGAAGTAGAGGAAAAGAGACAATATAGAAAGTAGAAGAGAGGAGACAAAACAAAAAAAGTTCAGAAAGGGAGACAATATAAAAAGTAGAGGAAAAGAGACAGAATATAGAAAGTAGAGAAGGGGAGACAGAACAGAAAGTAGAGGAGGGAAAGCAGAACATAGAAAGTAGAGGAGGGAAGACAGAACAAAAAAGGTAGAGGAGGGGAGACAGAACATGGGAAATAGAGGAGAGGAGACAGAACATAGAAAGTAGAGGAGGGGAAACAGAACGTAGAAAGTGGATTAAGGAAGGCAGAACATAAAGAGTAGAAAAGGGACTGAACATAAAAAAGTAGAGGAGGAGAGACAGAACATAGAAAATAAAGGAGAAGAAACAGATCATATAAAGTATAGGGGGAGGAGACAGAACATGGAGAGTAGAAGAAGGACGATAGAACATGGAAAGTAGAGTAGGAGAAACAATATAGAAAATAAAGGAGAGGAAACAGAACATAGAAAAAAGAGTAGGGGAGACACAACATAGAAAGTAGAGTAGGGGGAGACAAAACATATGTGTGGGAAGAACAAGTAATGAGACGAACATGAAAGTTGTTTGCAAAAGGTACACTTGGGTGGTGGTGGCTGTTGGAGGAAGAGAAGTGTGGTGTAGGGGCGGCATGAGGTAGGATAGAGAGAGAGGAGTGGATGGAGGGCAGCGGCGGCATGAGTACCACACACCCATTAGCTGACCCACCAGTGCCGGCCCTAATGTAAACAAACAACAGCCCGGCGGCGTATCCTGTTCCTAGAGTGAGGGGCTTCTGGTGGTGGTCGTCTTGGTCATGACTCCTGCCTCCACACCAGGGCAGGGAACACACTACCTAGCGTTGCCTCGAAGGATTCAGGGATCATTACGGTACTTTAATTTTGTTGTTATTATTACTATTATTATTATTAATATTATTATTATTATTATTATTATTATTATTATTATTATTATTATTATTATTATTATTATTATTATTATTATTATTATTATTATCATTAGTACTATTATTATTATTATTATTATTAGAAGTAGTAGTAATAGTAGTAGTAGTAGTAGCAGTAGTAGTAGTAGTAGTAGTAGTAGTAGCAGTAGTAGTAGTAGTAGTAGCAGTACTAGTAGTAGTAGTAGTAGTAGTAGTAGTAGTAGTAGTAGTAGTAGTAGTAGTAGTAGTAGTAGTAGTAGTAGTAGTAGTCGTGTTTTGATGCTTCTGCTGATGATGATGTTGCTGCTGTTGTTCTTTTTGTTGTTTCAAATCACACTTGATGAGGGCATGAGACGCGTAAATATTTCCTTGTGATAAGTGATACCTGTACACTACGTATATCATTTAGTGTCAGAAAAGTAAAAATTATATTTACAATCATGTCGATGTGTGTGTGTGTGTGTGTGTGTGTGTGTGTGTGTGTGTGTGTGTGTGTGTAAGAGGTATAACAGGGATGGTGAAGCGGAAGTTTTCTATTTTTCTTCTTCTTTGGACGAATAACGTACTCTATAAGATGGAGGATTTTCACCCTATTGTCCGTTATTTACTCAGCAGGAACCTCGGGGTAGGGACAGGATTACCATCAGGACGTGGTGCTTTTTTCCCACTCCCATGCCTTTTATTTCACGACGTTGGTGTCCACAATGTCCAATATTCGTTAAGTGTTAGTATAGGTAATGGGGAAGAAATAACAAAAAAATATCCATCATGCGTGTGTGTGTGTGTGTGTGTGTGTGCTCGTGTGTATACGTGCGTGCCATTCTCGGATCGCAAAAAATGGAATGAATCTTGAAACAAAAAGAATTTAGCATGAAAAATCTGTATAGGATGTGACGCCACTCTCCCATATAGTGAAAATTCCATTACACTCAGTTGTTTTTATATGGAAGGGGAGGGCGAGGGCGGCGGGGTGAGGGCCGCTCAACGACTCCCCTGAGATGGTTCTGATGGTGACTAATGCCTGACACCTCCCCTATACCCCACCACCTTTTCATGGCGGGTCATCTACTACCTCCTCGCCACACCTCTCCCCTCCCCACCTCACCCCCCCATCACTGCCCACAGCGCTGTCCACCTCCCCTCGGGTCTGCACGCCAGGAGATGACCAAAAATGTCCTAAAATCAATACCCACAACACGCCAGTGCATGAAGAATGAAAGTGCGAATGTGTATACGAGAAAAATCTACACTGTGTATCAGATATAATGCGATATTTGACTTATTTTATTCATGGCAATGTTCTTGACTTCCATGCGTAGTATACGAGAATGTTGCTTAGTGTTTGTCCAGGAAGGCGTGTATCAGATGGCCTGTCATGCTGAGTGGTCAGTAACACAGGCTGGGAATGCAGTTCTAATATTCTTCACAATTGATACGGATTGCAGTACACATTATTACATCTTCCTGAAATCATTTGTACCGAAGTATCTGTTTATTTTCTGAGAGCGAATTTTCTTTTCTTTTTTCTTTCAAATTCCTGGGCTAGTCTCGCATCAGAACAAAGGTCCGCCGGATCGCATGTAACTTCCCCTAATGACTTTCTATGACAGAAAATATTATTATTAGTCGAAAAAAAATAGAAATGAGGAGGAGACGAGCACGCAACACGGAGAAAATGGTAACAAAGAGCTAAAAGCTAAGAGCTTGATTTGGGAGGAATGAGAGTAATGAAAGACAGTGATTGGATTGCATGATGATAGACAAGATGAAATGAGCAAAGAATGCCGTTATTAAACTTAAAGTAATTGCTGGAAGACTGGCCTCGACTGACACAACTGTGAGAGGCGTTCACTGGACGATTCTCAATCAAGTCTCTGGGATTTCAGAATTCAGGAAAGAATTTTCTTACTTATTTAAAGATTTATCTGACGGCATTTCTATATCGAACAGTACGAGTTGTGAAGGCAGAATTTTTTCTTCAATATGCTAACAAAAACACAGAAAAAATCGTACATAAAATTTAATCTACAGGAAATTGACTATGTAATAATAATGAAAAATAAAGGTAGATAAGGAAGAGGAAGAAAAGAAAGAGAAGAAGGGTGAGGCATTACTTGTTATTTTATGAAAACAATTCCCTGAAACATCGCAAATGTCAGACAACATAGACTGCAGACCCTGTAGTGGCCTGAGCAGTGAGACATTTGCAAACACGAAGATCAATGCTAATGCAGTAATGCAGTACTCGCCCCCACCAAAATATTACATAGTGACACTTTCATTTGTAAATATAGAATGACCAAAAACAAAAGACTTGAGAAATCCAACTGTTTTTTCTTTATTTTTTTCGTTCGTTACGAGTTATTGGGTCTTGAGAGGAAAATCTTCTGGTGGTGTGAACTTGAGAGCACATTATTACGGCAAAGAGAAAGAAAGGAAGGGAAGAAAACTCCTGGCCCGCTTGCTGACTCAACAATTACAATATATTCCATTCCTACCACTACCTTCCCTTAAAAGGAACACACGTACGCGCCCTCACACACACACACACACACACACACACACACACACACACACACACACACACACACACACACACACACAGTAGGCCTATTGGTTGTTATCAACACAAATAGGAAAAGAAAAAAATGACAATAGCTAGAAGGAAGCGTCGCCACATGCCGCGAAGCAAGTGATTAGAGGCGGCGGGGGAATCACACCATCATCGACATGGAGAGTGTCTGTAATAGTGTCATCATTCACAGTAGGGTCAACGGCGTTACTTCCCGATGCTCAGCCTAATCCACTGCTCCCTTCCCCTCCCCCTTCACAGCTCCTCCCCCCTCCTCGCTCCACCGTGAGGCGTGGCCGGCGTCTGTGCCACCGCCAGCCTCCCTTTCTTCTGTGTCATGAAATATTTGTCTCTTTGCTGGAAAAATGTGGTCCTTAGAGCCTTAACAGCGCGTATTTTTTACCCGTGATGCACCGCCACTGTACTTGGTGATGCTGCTCGCCCCGCCCGTGTAACAATTCCTGATGTCGGTGCTTTTTACAGATCCTGCCCTGGGAGTTGCCTTGACTGAGATGCGAGTCTTGTGCGCAGCATTGTCTACGAGCATGACACTTGATAAATATAAATTGCCTCCCTGAATGTTCTTGCACTTCTTTTCCGTGCTGTGTACCCGACTCTCGAAGAAGAATATTAGCACTTGTTCCTTTCATACTGTCCTGGAGTGTTTGTCAAGGATTAAGAAGAATTTCTCACGCGTCACAGTTCATCTGAAAAGAGAAATCGGTCTTTTTTTCCCTCGATGCAACTTTCTCATCTCACAGACACAGATCGATTTCAAATGGTGGTGATGCCTTTCATGGCGCTAACGAGATAGATGAGAAAATATCACACAACGGCGTTGTCTTGATTATGACGCATTTCTTTCACTTTTTTCTCTATAACGACACTTCCAACACCTGAGTCATCAAAAATAAAACGGATGGACAAATAACACTGCCGGATTTTCTTGATTGGAACACCCCTCACTCACGTATCCCATAACTGACACTCGTATGGGTCGCGTCATTGCCTCACAAATTAAGAGCCATCATTGAGTCGCGCGGGTGTATAAACAAAGCAATATTAGGCTGGCCACTTTGCGGGACGTGGATCGGTTTGCACTGCGTTTGATTGTAGAGCCGGGCGTGAGAGAGAGAGAGAGAGAGAGAGAGAGAGAGAGAGAGAGAGAGAGAGAGAGAGAGAGAGAGAGAGAGAGAGAGAGAGAGAGAGATGGCAGGGGGGTGCTCTCTTGTTGCTCATTCGCATCAGACTCTCCAGTTTCCACACGAACGCTTGCCTCTCTTCCTCAAATTTTCCCTTCGCATTATCATCAGCTTCCACATATCCCGGCTGCCATCATCACACGCCAAGGGTACGGACATGTCATAGTGGTACAGGTTCTCAGGAGTGGTGCCGCCCTCCTCCCCGATAAGGAAAGTGATAAAATGTTGCGGTTTTTCCATCTCAAGGGAGGGAAGATAAACAGAAAGCCGACTAACAAACAGACGTGCAAGTAGAAAGACAGTTACGTAGGCAGACGAATAGGAAAATAGACATACAGATAAAAACAAAGGCAGGTGAGACAGGATAAATAAAAACAAGTGTAAATAGATAGACCCTGACCGTCCTCACTCCTCCAACTTTACACACCGCCAAGAATAAATAAATGAATAAATAAATAAATAAAGCTACCATTAGTTCAGAGTAGGGATTAGTGCATTTAAGTCACTAGTATCTTCCCCTCAGTCCTCCTCACCCTCCTATCCTCTTCATTTCACCAGTCTTCACCTTGCTAGACTCTCCCAAGCCCCAATCCTCAGCCCACCAGCATCTCCTTACTCCAAAGTCCTCATCTTGTCGACCTCTCCTTATCTCTCTTGCCAGTCACTCTTTTCACCAACAATCTTCACCTAACCAGACTTTCTCCACAATCATCACCCTATTAGCCTCTCTTTAGTACCAATCTTTACTTTGTCAACCTCTTTCCATCCCTTTTTCTCATCCTGCCAGTCTCTACCTTTCCTCTCATCCTTATTTTGCCAACAATCATCACCAAGCTACCTTTTTTCCCCACTCACAATCTTTACCTCGTCAGCCTCTTCCTACCACCAATCCTTATCTTGTCAACCTCTCCTCACCCCCAGTTCTCACCCTGCCGGCCTCTTCCCATCCTCCAATCCTTACCTTGCCAGCCTCTTTTCATCCACAGTCATCACCCAGCCAGCCTCTCCCAACTCCCATTGCTAACCTCCCCAGCATCAAAGTATTGCGAAAAGAACACAAACCACAGCACACCTCCTAGTCCTTATTAAGCTACTTGGGAACAACTTTTTAGCTACAAGGTAAAGAGACAGAGCAGTAAAGCAGGAAGACAACGATAAAGCAGAACCAGGCAGTCAGTCATACAGCTTCCCCATGACAACTCCATCGCACCTGTTTACATGTTCAGCACGCTCGCAGTGAACATCCTATACTGTGAATACCAAATGTTCTAACTGCTTAATTGGCGTAACTTTCCATCAGTCGTTATTTGGTGGGCGATCTGGTAATAGGAGGAAGCACAAGACATTTTATTGCTGGGTTCCGGTTCCTGTTTCGCGCTTTCACAGGGTTGCAATCAAAATTATGCCTCTTATTGCTATGTTACCCATCACTGACAGTTTTGACCTAATATTATTAAGTTTGGGAACCGCCATGATACTGTGGATTCACGCGCACTATGGGGGCTGACGGGTCTTCAAGCGCATTGGTTCGAGTACTGCCTACCGTCTGAGGATAGGACTTCTACTTGGGGTAACAGTTCTCATACTTATGGGCTTTCATATAGGAAGTCTTCATTAGGTTAGTTTAGGTTAGGTCCTTTAGCCAATAAATTCCTATAAAAAAACACATATTTTATAAACTTTAAAAAATCTAAGGGTAGTCGCCAGAGGTTGAATGGGAAGACAATATTTCGGATGCTCATGTTTCCCTGGTTTGGTTGGCTGTGGCCCCGCTGTGACTCACCAGCTTACCAAGGCTCTGCTCTATGTTCCCCCGAGCGATGGTTAATCTTTTCACAGTTCCTGATTTTTTGTCAGCTCGTTCTTTCTGTCTTCCTTCCGGCCTAGGAAAGATTTTGCTTCTGTTTCCCTCTTGAATTTTACACATGCATCAATAGAATATCCGTTGTTGTCGTTTTTTGTTTTGTCTTGTTTTGTTTTTCTTCCAGTGCGTATTTTTTTTCAAGTTATTTTTTCGAGGGGATATTTCTGAGACACTACACTATTTTGATGTTGGGCAGCGTTCTAGTCACTCTTTTATCCGAATAAGGGTGGATATATGTATTATATTAGTAGAAAAGTAGTAGTAGTAGTAGTAGTAGTAGTAGTAGTAGTAGTAGTAGTAGCAGTAGTAGTTATAGATAATTTACGTTAGATAAATAAGCATGTACTCAGTAGTAAACAGGTGTAGTGATAGCATTAGTAGCAGTAGTAGCAGTAGCACTAGAAGCAATGATAGTAATAGTGCTCATTATTCTTCTTTTTCCTGAGGTAACGACATGAGAGATGAGACTTAGTCATGTTGTGTGTTCACGTTCTTGTGTCCAGTAGTGGCCATTTCTTACCTCATCACCAGCTATGCAATCTTCGCGCCACCTTCATCATATTCCATCCCTTCCCCTCCCCCCCAGGCTTTCTCTCTCTCTCTCTCTCTCTCTCTCTCTCTCTCTCTCTCTCTCTCTCTCTCTCCTCTTTATA
>CM035199.1:3905151-3918644 GCA_020233015.1 Callinectes sapidus | reverse complement strand
GAGAGAGAGAGAGAGAGAGAGAGAGAGAGAGAGAGAGAAGGGTGTATATAGTAAAGCAAGAAGGAGACTCGTAAACTCACAGTAAGAAGCAGGAAAGTACGTAAGAAGGATGTCATTATAACGAGACTGAACTCAATGGAGTATTCAATTTCTCCTCTTCCTCCTCCTCCTCCTCCTCCTCCTCCTCTTCCTCCTCTTCCTCCTCCTCCTCCTCCTCTTCCTCTTCCTCCTCCTTCTCGATGCACGTGGCTGGTGACCGTTGTGGCGGAAAGCAATGGATCAGCGCTACTTGAGTGGGGAAAACGGGAGATTTAGTCGGCAAATTTATCCCAGCAGACTGCATCTATTTCTTCCTCTCCCTCTGCTGCTGTCTGGTTTGGTTGTTTTCTTCTTCTTTTTTGTTGTTTGTTTGTGCTGTTTGTGTTGTATGTGTTGGTGGTGGTGGTGGTGATGTCTGTTCTTTTTTGGGGGGGGGCTTTTTTTGTGGTTCGTTGTCTTATTCTTGGTCTTCCTTTTTTTTTTCCTCCTCCTTCCCCTCCTCCTCTTCCTCTTTCTCCTTTTTTTTCTACAGCACTTTAAATTTCACTGTTTACAAAATGATCGGGTTTAAATTAAAGATTATGTACACTTTAATCGTAGTAGTCGATCAAATGGAGTGCGAACCGCCAACACAAGGGTAAACAAAAGAAATTCGATTGTCCCCACTGCCTCGCTCGTCTTTAAGCCTTACATATCCATACTCTTAAATAGTTTTTGCGCCGTACCTCCACTCTTCATTCTTGTCTCTCTTTACATATACATATTTCTCTCTCTATCTGTCTATCTATTAATCTATCTATCTATCTTTCTTTCTTTCTATTTATCTTTCTCTCTATCTATTTATCTCCTAATGACAGATTAAAAAAAATCCTGCATTAATAATAGGAGAAACACTCTTGAGAACTCGGCTAATTATCTCTGTGGCCTTTGCAAATAGTCGTGGCAAGAGAGCAAAGCGTTTCAGAATACGAGGCCGCCCTTCCATCACTGGCCTCCCTCCTGTGGATTGCTGCGCCGTGTCCCCGAGAGTGAAGGAGGGACATGACACTCGCGAATTGTTACAAAAATGCTGGACTCGATGCCAACGTGGATCGAGACGTAAGCGGCTTATAGCAACTGTTAACAAATCAAGATCATGTGTCCGCAGGAAGGCCCGGTGTTTTGTCCCCTCACCTGAGCTGCGATAGGGAAATAGATGAATGAGAGAGAGAGAGAGAGAGAGAGAGAGAGAGAGAGAGAGAGAGAGAGAGAGAGAGAGAGAGAGAGAGAGAGAGAGAGAGAGAGAGAGAGAGAGAGAACTCCGAAAATATGTAAAGAAATGAAAAAAGGAAACCCAAAAAATTAGGGACAAAAAAATAGAAACATCATATAAGTCAAAAAGTAGATGACTCGTGTGGCCTTCCCCTCCCCCGCACCCGCCAACCAACAGCAAACCGCGCAATCTTTAAACCCTCAGAAAATCTCATTTGCACAGTGAAGATTGCCAATTTCCAGACCAACGTGAAGCTGGAGGCTCCCGGAGAACGTTGTCGAGGCGGCGGCGGGCGAAGGTAACGCGACACACTGCTGAGTAGAGGATGGAAGTGCCGGGAGAAACTGCAGGCGGCACTGACGGGGAAGGTGTTCGATGTGGGAATAATCTCTCGCACCGACGTCTTCAGTTCGAGAATGTGGAGGTGTTGGATCAGAACTTTATTTTTGTTTTATCTGATATATGGTTTTTGTTAGTGTGTGTGTGTGTGTGTGTGTGTGTGTGTGTGAGTGAGTGAGTGTGTGCACATGTGTGTGTGTGTGTGGGCGGGTGCGCGCTAAAGATATCCCTTCATAAGTACTGCTTAATCAGAGCCTCGTTTTCTATTCCATTTACGGGGAGTAGTGTTGACATGCATCTTCCCATTACCTTTGTTGTGGGTGAAGCGGTTTCATTTTCTGTGGAGTCAAGATTGCTCTGCATCACTCTCTGTTTAGCGTTTCACCCGTTAATGCGAGAAACTCCAGCTTTCATTGCTGACGATCTTTGTTGACAGAGAGATCAGAGACTCCATTGCACATCAAAACAATCCTGTAGTAATAATTATCTGCTTTGTATGCAGGTATCTATAACAAAACTATTCTGCTTTTTTGTAATTAGCACAAAATTGCATTGTTTTGAAAATTCAGGGTATAAACAAAAGTACTGGTGAAAGACTTATTGAAAATAAGGGACAGTGGATTGTGCATCAGTATGCTGTGTAAAGAAGGTCATTTTATATTGTTTGCAATTCATATTCATTGCTGCTGCATTATGCGGGGAGTAAGCCTGGTGGTGCGATACTCGTACATTCAACTAGACATGTCCATCAGAGAGAGAGAGAGAGAGAGAGAGAGAGAGAGAGAGAGAGAGAGAGAGAGAGAGTTGGGAGAGCGTGTCTGTCACCGAATAAATAGTTCAGGTTTGCTCCCTCTCCTAATCAGACTGGTCCAGTGCCAGCCTTGATCGCGGCCCCTGCCTGCCTGCCGCCCCACGACCCGCTCTGACCCATCATGCACCGCCTCGCCTCACGCACACCGCCCCTCCAGCCCCCCCCCCCACCCCTTCCTTCAACACGACATTTCCGTGAAAGTCACTTTACTGCAATTGTTTTCAAGGACGAGTCACGCAGCATCATATCTCGTAATGGCGCCGCGGACCTCTCAAAGTGACCTTCCCGGCGTGATGGAGCTGGAAAGTCTTGGGGAAGGCAGGTCAGCTGGCGGCGGCGGTGCTTATTGTAATTCAGTGCTGGGCATCGAGACACATTACAAGGCCGATGTTGGGTCCCCCACAGACCTAAATAGAATTTGTGGCGATTGGATGGAGTCCACTGTAAACATTAGGTGGCATAATTGAGGGGGAACGAGGAAGGCCCCACATAAAGCTCCCTGTTACCTCCCCTTTACTGTCCTCATGACCTTGCTCCCCCGCATCTGTATCCTCCATCTTCTTTCCTCCTCCTCCTCCTCCTCCTCCTCCTCCTCCTCCTCCTCCTCCTCCTCCTCCTCCTCCTCCTCCTCCTCCTCTTCCTCCTCCTCCTCCTCCTCCCTTTGTTACTCTTTAACGTATCCCCAAGAGAGAAGTATGTTCATCATGTTTGTTGCTACTATTCTTAAACTCGATGTCAACCACTTCCGGGAATGTTCAGCAAATCCCACGTTCCATTTTTGCATTCTTTCCTCGATGTCAACCAGTACTTCAACAATCTCACTGGCCTCGTATCTGTCCCCTGTCCTTTCCATTGATAAACAGTGATCAACATCCCCACCCCTCCCCGGCTCTACCCATTCCCTGCCACCACCACCCAGTCGATGGTCTGTTGCCGCTGGACCGCATCTGTGAGTTACGTCATCAGGTGCGTCTGTCACTACTTACCTGTGGACGCCAAGGACCTGTAATTTTCCTCTTTGCTTTTCAATTTACTTATTTCTGAAGAGAGAGAGAGAGAGAGAGAGAGAGAGAGAGAGAGAGAGAGAGAGAGAGAGAGAGAGAGAGAGAGAGAGAGAGAGAGAGAGAGAGAGAGAGAGAGAGAGAGAGAGAGAGAGAGAGATTTAAGTATATATACTAAGAGAATATGGAATTAAAGCGTACGTACGTATCGTTTGAATTGCATTAAAGCACAGATGCCCTCACTCAGATATGCAATTAATTTCCCCGTTTTTACCATACCGGAAACTTGCTGGCGAATACATGACACAGACTTACTAACGATGGGTGTGTATTTTTAATTATATCAAGGAGAAGAAGGAGGAAGAGGAGGGGGAGAAGGAGGAGGAAGAGGAAGAAGAGGTGGTGGTGGTGGTGAGGAGGAGGAGGGGGAGACCACACTCATTGCCTGTAACAACATATTACCCTGCTGCTTATAACGAGGTTACATGTTTAAGTAGACCACACTAACCTAGAATTCTATACCACACATGCAAGGAATTTGTAATCATGTAGAAAACTGAGGAGAAGGAGAAAGCGAAGGAAGAGAAGGAAGAGCAAGGCCAGAAGAGCTCCTGCCCACTTAACCTGCCTGAGGTACCAATTAACCATTACAGCTGGACGGTAAATGAGAATAAATGTTGGTGGCTGGGATTATTTCGGAAGCCAGGCGTCTTTAACTTCCCCCAGTGTCGCTCATTGCTGTGTGTTGGTTGTGTGTTTCCCGTCTGACCAACAGTGACGCGGAATTGTGCAGGTAAAAAATGGAGCTACTCGGATCTCATCCCCCAAGAATTCCTGAGCGAAAAGAAAAAAAAGGCAAGAAAGTCTCACAATACTCAGAACTCATCACTGATTTTTTTCTTCATTTAGCAAGGAACGAAAAAAGGAAAAAAAAAAACTGCACATATATTTATTACCAAATTGTTTATTAAGGAATCAGGAAGAGCAAAAGAGAACAAGACGAAATATTTTAAGACCATACATACAAGCTTTACCCCAAAAAGATTACTTCTGAGCCACGAAAAGGATAAAGAGCAAAAGAGAGCAAGATAAATTTTGCCTCCAATTCAAACTTGAAAAGCAAAAGCTGCGAGCCTGCAGGATACTTTTAAAACGAGAACTGAATAGAATAGTCAGAGGGTTTAGTTTGGAGGCCAACCGTCAGATGCCTCTATATGTAAACACAGACTCTGGGGGGGACATGTGGCCAGCGGTGCCCTCACTCCTCTGACTGCGCTCCCTCTCCCTGACAGCGGTAAGTGACTCAGGGAGAGCGTTGGTGAGGCGTCTGAGAGCCCCCAACAGCTTACATCCATCAGTTCAGTGAAAGGGTCATTCTTCCTCCCTCCTCGCCCTTCTGTTCCCCTAATTTACAACACAGAGGCAGTAAAAGTTGAGCCCTCACCTCCTCCTCCTCCTCTTCCTCCTCCTCTTCCTCCTCTTCCTCCGGCTCTGCATGACCTTCCTCGCTCGCCTCGCCTGAGTTCACCCCTTTTCTCACGCCCTCGCTTTCCTTCCCTCGGCCTTCCTTCCCCTCGGCTTGCTTCATCTTTCTATTCCAGTCAGTTTTCCTGCCATACAGCATTTCCCAAGTTATTATTCCCTCTCATTGTAGTCTTTTTTTTATCGAGTCTTGGTGTTTCTGTGTGTGGTTTTTGTTATATGTGTGTGTTTGTTTTGGGTGTATGTATATGTGTGTGTGGGTGAGTGAGGTGGGTGGGGTTTCTCTCTCTCTCTCTCTCTCTCTCTCTCTCTCTCTCTCTCTCTCTCTCTCTCTCTCTCTCTCTCTCTCTCTCTCTCTCTCTCTCTCGTTGCGCGTCATCTTCCTCGACACACTTGAAGACAGTAGAGTCTCCCGCAGGACGCACCGCCCTCCCCCCCCCCCTCGGGACTCACTTCCGACAGGTCAGGAATAATAATTTTCTTCCTTCTCCACAGCCCAGCCACGCCCCTCTTCACCCCCTTGCTCTCCTCCACCCCTCCTGCCTCTTCCTCAATCACTCCACTCCACACGGCTTGCTCTTCGTATCCTCTTTTCTCTCCCCTCCTTTATTTTCCCTGCTGATCCACACTTCCCTCCACTACATGCCAGTCTCCCCCTCCACCCATCAACTATGCAGCCTTCCCTTTACTCCCTCCACATCGCGTTACTCTTTTCCTCACTTCGCTGCTTCTCTCCCTCCTCCATTCCTCAACCAGGCGCTCGTGTTCATCGATACTTTTCTGCTCTGAGTCTCCCAGATGAACAAAATACAGTGCTGTTTATTTTTTTTTTTATTTTTTTTTATTTTTAGGGAGATCATCACCTGCCCACATATTTTAGTGCTTGTTTGTTTACATTTAGGTTCTGATTACTAACGGATTTGTTGAGCTTGTTTTGTTTTGTGTAGTGTCAGTGATTCAGTAAGGTGCTTCTTTCCCTGTCTGTCTGTCTGTCTGTCTCTCTCCCTCCCTCTCTGATAAAAGAAGAGAAAAATTTGCTCCTTCAGTCACCCTAATACAGTTTTATCTTTATATGGAGTTATTGCACGACTCTTCTCAGGTCGTCTCTGCCCATGAATTTATCGTTTTCGTCTTTTTCATCTTCACGGATCCGGATGATGAATTGTCTTCCACAGATATTCCCACTCATTTATGGTGGCCATATATACATTCCCCTTTGTCACTGTGCTTCAATACATAACTCTCTCGTGTCTTCGCTCTCTCTCTCTCTCTCTCTCTCTCTCTCTCTCTCTCTCTCTCTCTCTCTCTCTCTCTCTCTCTCTCTCTCTCTCTCTCTCTCTCTCTCCTCACTTCCTGGTTCACTCTCTAAAGTGGTGTGCAAAATAAGTTATTCCCCAGGCAATACAAGAGGAAGCTGAACAAAGCAAGTATCTACAGCACCGTTGGTTATTTAATTACGTATAATTAGTTAACACAACCTAACTACATTGAATAACTCTATGGTGATACTTACAAAAATAGTTATACAGCTTTAGAGTTACTGCAAAATCCTTGATACTATAAATGAAGCAGTTAGACACTAAGAAAGAAGGAATAACGTAGACTTCATGAATGCGGGACTGCGATTCAGTCTTCCAGGTAGCCAACACAGTGACTACACCATGAACGAGTACAACACTTCAGCCTCGCATTACGTGGCGCTCTCAAAGTGACCAATGCTATCTGACCTACAAATAAAGGATCGCTGTCTCAGTTACCGTAGACTGAACTGCTGGCCATGCAATAGGAATAGAACAGAGTTACTTGTTGGCATGTCTTACCACCTGTATGTAATAATTAAGAGCAATAAGTAAGTGGTAGTATTTTTCTATGTGTTTCGACATCGACATTTCGACATCAAACAGTAAAGATTATTTTACTTATGTACCTGATTCGATTTTCAATTAATGATTTAGGTCTTGCACACACAGTATTTATCTTGCGAACTGTGAGTAGTATTGATTAAGCTAAATTCTTTACTTAAATGAGGGAAATGATGTCTGTGAAGGATGGCTCGGCTGGTCGTAAGTTGAATTTCGCACACACGGCGATAAAAAGAATTGCTTTCACGTCATAACTCTTCAGCAGCTTTACTAATTTTGTCAACTCGTATGTTTTTCAGTACGCGTCCATTAACGCTCATTAACATCAGCATAAAGCCCTTCAATGTTTGAAACTCGAAAGCAAACTGTGTGTAGAAAAAAATACATGTTAGTATATCACGCATTTGTAGACAGATGCAATATGTGACTTGTTTCATGGAAGGACAGAAATTTACGCTATGTCATTTATTTGTGAACACGTAATACTGTATACGTTTTTATTACGCTTATTGGCAGCGTGACTGATGAGGGATCATCGTATTTGTCGTACCAGCTCGCGTTGGGGACCTCTGCCACCAGTCCGTGATTGGCCATAATGTAGATTCCAAATGCATATCACAACTAAATGATTAAAGTGTGTTGTGCATTAGTGATTACGAAAGAAATAACTTGTATCACACCGGCAATTGGTCATTTGAGGAGTCGCCAGAAAAGGGTTCCAGAGTGAATGGTGGCGTGACAGAATGACGGTGGCGCCTCAGCAACTGGCGGGGGACAGCTGCACTAAGTTGTTGTGGGAGTCAGACAGCCGGTGTTCTCCTGTCCCTTGACGCCTTCCTGTTAACATTCCCCTGCCACCCAAACCCTTGTCTGCCTCCCTGCCTCACACTTCCCTGTCTTGCCATTTCCTCTGTTCTCTGCCGCCTCGTCCTGCTCCCGCCGGCCTGCCTCACCTCGTCTCCCCTGTCTTGTGTTGGCTCAGACGGTCACCACGCGTAGCTGTTACCCTCATAGCGACGGTCATAAGTGCCATTTTACTCTTTATATTACAGCAAAATCTTGATTATTACACTGCAGTGTGTGTGTGTGTGTGTGTGTGTGTGTGTGTGTGTGTACACGAGAGAGAGAGAGAGAGAGAGAGAGAGAGAGAGAGAGAGAGAGAGAGAGAGAGAGAGAGAGAGAGAGAGAGAGAGAGAGAGAGAGAGATTTACTCGCACTCTATTATAGAGATTTATCAGTAAATACCGGGCTGTATTGGTAAGAGCGTGATAAATATTGAGAAACTAAACGGTAATCTCTTTCTCAATAACTTCATGGTACAAGAATTTTTCAGTGTTGTTCATTCACCTGGCGCAAGACTTTCCCCTCCACTATTATCAGTTCTGGTGCAGAGCCTCAGCTGTGTGTCGGTAGGCGGTGTGTGGAAACAGCAGGTTTAAGGGAAGAGACGATCAGAGAGACAAGACAGCGGACCATGTCGTTTGCTCGTGATGTTTTTACTTTAGTCTTATGGAATTATGAGGTAGACGATTCTCAAGGTTCTCATTCTAATAAAGATAATGTTTCAGCACAAAGTACTTGCCTTAATTTTGAGAGTAATAACGTCATTCTTGTGGTTGATCAATGATTTTGTTGAAGTTCCCGATAAAATTTAAGTATCACATACTACTTCTTGTCCTCTCAACTGTTGTAGAATGAAAGCAATTAATGGTTCAAATTTTGGGAATTTCTTATGGCGGAAAATATCATCCTACAGTTATTGCTGGTGTGTTGAGGGATCCTTCAGTCCTCCTAAACGCTTTAATTGCCTTAGTTGTCAGTAATCTAGTTCTGTAAGAAGCTTGTCATTTGATGAGAAGATTAATGATTGAGAGGAAGCATCAATCAGAGAAAAGGTTAGTGGCTGGAGTTACTCTGCTTTTGATCACAACTATACTCAGGTTATACATCCAAGTGCCTCTATATTTGCAAAACAGGCTTACAGTTTGTAAATATTTGGGTGCATCCTCAAAGCTACGAAAATAGTGGTATTCCTAAGCATTATTTACCTTTCATGGCTGGTGATGTTAAAGTAGGACACTAAATATTGCGTGTTGTGCAAGCTGAAATGAATTAGTGTTGATGGTTGGCAATGGTTATGCTCTGCCGGAGAGTTCGATGAGGTTCAAGTATTAGGTAATGATAAATCTACTCGTATAACGTTGAGGAAGATTGAATTATGTAATACTCTTCATTGCAGCTAGAGAGAGACCCAGTGGCATTAAACAGTTGTGCTATCATTGCATTTAAATCAAGTCACTATACATGCCAGTGAAAGGGAAAAAATCGAGTGTGAAAGATATTGACTGATAGACATCAAACCTTCTGAGAACAGCCGGCTGTGATCTCCATCTTTCATAGGCCTTCAGCCTTTTTTCCTCCAAATTTTACTTTAAGGTTGATAACCACTTTGAACGGTTTGGTTTTCACAGTTTCTTCTATTCTTTCACTCCATCTTTTCGAGGAGAGGGAACAGAGCGGCCAGAGATTGGGGTTTAGTGCTCATGTTTTATTCTTGCCTCTGTGCTGCTGCTTCTTGGAGCTTCTCTGTAGCACACATGTAGTCGACATTTGTATCACAGCCTTACCTTGACTGTGTAACTGTCTTGTTTCTATCATTTCAGTTCAGAGAAACATTTTCAGCATTTGGACATCTAAAGTTTTCATAGCATAGGCACGTGGATTAGATACCCATGCGAGAGGATGAGGAATAGGAAAATAAGAAAGGAGTGATAAACTTTATATTGTAATAGATAAAGTTATGATGGAGCATTTTGCCTTTCTTACTCAGTCTTGTTCATTTCTCTGACACGCACTCGCCCGTGCAGTGGACTATTGATGCTGGTGATGCTGGTGGTGGTGGTGGCGGGAACAAGTAACAAAAGCAGCAGCAGCAGGTGGGAGCAAGGCAGTGCCGGTTTCCCTCATCATAAGAGTAACAAAACTCACATCAGCCAAATCACGACAAAATACAATTGTTGTCACAATTTAACGTACATTCAGGTACTAAATGAATTAATTAAATGTTCAATATTTTTCATTAATGACATTCCGAACTCCATGTGTCAGCCAATGTTCGTGTCCTGCATCCTGTAAAGACTGAAGGGAAGGGACACCACCTCTGCCTGATGACTGGCGTTCTCTTACATGTGTGAGGACCTTGCCACAATGCGTAGGGACCCACGCCCCCACGCTATACTGCCAAGTACTGGGGTGCAAAGCTACCACACGCTCTCCAATCCCATATTGCTCTCTCTCTCTCTCTCTCTCTCTCTCTCTCTCTCTCTCTCTCTCTCTCTCTCTCTCTCTCTCTCTCTCTCTCTCTCTCTCTCTCTCACACACACACACACACACACACACACACACACACACACACACACACTCACACACTATCTTAAATGTACACTTATCCTTACCACTGACATATATAACATTCAAAAGAGAAAGAAACGCACAATTTTCTCCACTCATGAACAAACTCCTATACATAATGAAGCTGTTATCGAGGAACTTTCATATCAAGTTGTGACGCGGAACGTTTGAACTTGGCTACGGAGGAAGTCAATGGAGGTGGTGGAGGTTCGAGCCGCGTTTCAAGGTGGCGGGAGAGAAGGGAAGGCTTAGGAGGGAAAGAGAGAGAGAGAGAGAGGGTGGGGGGAGGTTGTATTTTTTGACACTGCTAATGGAGGAACTTCACTTTAGCACTTTTGAGTCGGTATCTCTTGAAGAATGCGACGAGTCCCGTATGCTGGAAAAAATAGAGGGTGGGAGGGTCTTGGGGAAGGAGTGAGGGAGGGCATGGATTAATAATTGAATAGAGGAAGTGGCGGAATAGAACACAACTAACAAGTGTCGTAAGCGGTAAATGGATTTAGGGTGGAAGGAAAGGGAGACAGCAGCAGCGAGATGGCAAAAAAGAGAAAGAACAGATGGCATGGTCGTGCAATGAAACTGTAAAAATAAATCTATGAGGACTTTTCAACACCATAAACCCAGAGTGCAGAAAAGTCACTCAACAAAGCAGCTCCTTAGAACTTGGGTGTGTTATAAGTAAACACTGGATACTTGGTCTGCTTCTGACTCCACCTTAGTCTGTGGAAGTGACTCATGACTGTAACTCAAGACTCTTACTTTCCAGCGGCTTCTCTTATCGTAGCGTGACAATTACCGACCCAATTAAGGAGTATTATTTTCGGTTGTCGTGACGCGACCCTCACGCAACCATCACTGATAAGATAGCGGAGGCCGGCGAGGTTCATGGTCGGGTGGAAATATGTGATGATAGTGTCGACTGCGAGGAGACAAAGGCGGAAATCACCGTAACTAGACGTCGCCTGCGGCCCTCAAGGTGAGACCCCCTCATGAATACCCGTGTGAAATGTGTGGCAAATAGAGGGTTTCAGCGGTGCTTGTTTAAGACGGAGGTAGCCCATTACTCGAAGAAGGTAGAAGTGAGAGCGAAATAAAGAAACAAAAGTGGCGTGTGGCTTGACGCGGGAGCAGCGGGGAGTTAGTTTAAGGCGGAAATTACAATGATTAACCTGACGTATAACAACTTCATGCAAATTCGGTGCATATGACATTCAGTGTAATTTATGTGATAATGACTTCCTTTCTGTAATTACCTCTAAGGTGTGCCTCATTAGCATATCGCCGAGTGGAATGTGGCGAGGCATTAAGGAGGCGGTGATCCTTGTGAGCACCGCAAAGGACGGCCAGTGCGGAGAATCTTGCCAGTACACGCTCACCTCCTCCTGTACTGTCTACTTCTGTCAACCGGCTATCGTCGCATCGGTAGCTGGAACAGTCTCAAGTATTGCACAGGCGGCCGCCAACTGTTACACAAACCATCACCATTATTTAGACGCGCCAGGGGACTTACTCCACTACTCCCGCCGACCATAAACAGAATAAAATGGTGACATTATGATAATTACTCCCCCAGCTGTTAAATCTCCCGCCCTGAGCCCGCGTATCCCGATGGGACGATCAGCCAAATAGGAGGAATTAAGTATAATCAGAACATTAGCGATGTTTGGCCTTTGATGATGAAATTACATTTGCTTCACGAAAAGAGATCGTGTGGATGTTAATGTTTGCATGCTCTTTTCTTTGTTTCCTTTGTCATAAACAACAATTAATGCTAGAAATATCTTACACTAATCCCCATGAGAGTGTCACATCTGGTGTGATTAAACCCGAAACAAACTGAATATGAAATAAAGGTAATCAAGGTAATTAAACCCATTATTGCGGTGCTTAAGGAAAGACTGTAGCGTGTTAAAGGAATCAACCTGAGTTAGTAGGACGTGTGTGTGTGTGTGTGTGTGTGTGTGTGTGTGTGTGTGTGTGTGTGTGTGTGTGTGTGTGTGTGTGTGTATGGAGGAGACAATATTTTGATTTATATTTGTAAAAGAGTATACTTCTTTATTTGGATCAATGAGAATTTTGTAACTTCCACTTTACTATAAACATACACATTTTGGTCAATAAAACTAACTGTGTGTGTGTGTGTGTGTGTGTGTGTGTGTGTGTGTGTGTGTGTGTGTGTGTGTGTGTGTGTGTGTGTGTGTGCTCTCCCATCACTGCTAGCAGGACGTGTGTGTACTTTCTGAGTCAACGCCATGTATCCTCATCAGCTACAGAGAGCAAGACAGTGCTCGTCTATCACAGATCAGAAGGCGTGTTTCCATCAGGGGGTTAGACATGTGTGGCCATCATTCAGGCTGACGTGAGTGCCCTTCATGAGTCAGGAAGACGTGCGTACCCATCACAATCAGTACGGCACGTCTGCACCCCTCAGGGACAACGGTATCCTTATTGGAAACTACGAGTACTTCATATTCTTGCTATTGTCTCAACGCGCCCCCGGGATGTCAATAAGCAATCACAAGGTTCCCCAGAGTGACTTTCTCAATTTTCTTCTCCTTTCTTCTCGTGTCCTTCATCCTCACCTCCCCCATATACAACACCGCTTCTCTCATTACTTTCCCTCTCTATTCATCGTTACATCCTTCACAGCTCGTCCCTCCATCGCGCCTCTACAACAAATACAAACTTTCCACTCCACACAACTCAATACACTGTCTTTGCCGCGATACTTATTACTGTTGCATCACTATCTCATCGCTCGATACTCAAACACTATCTTTATTCTTCAATGTTCATGTTTATCACGCTCCTCCACCTCCTCCTCCTCCTCCTCCTTCTCCTCCACTTTCACTTCCACTTCCTCCCATAGATAGCCGCAGTTTTATATCAGTCCATCATCACACTTCACAAGAACATAAAAATCCATCACCTCACCTCCCCTTCTGTCAGGAATTTGATAGATCTCTACTTCGTTTACGAGGACGTCAGTTTGTTTGGCGATACACGAAAATGTAATCATTGTTTGGTTTGTCATCATATTTCTACGATAATGTGTGTGTGTGTGTGTGTGTGTGTGTGTGTGTGTGTGTGTGTGTGTGTGTTATTGGGAGACATGGTATTAATATTGATAAAATGCACGAGGAATGGAGATAATGACTGATAGTAATAAAAGTTTTTGCTACTGTAGTAGAAATAGGAGCCACAGCAGATGCAGCAGCAGCAGCAGCAACAGCAGCAGCAGCAGCAGCAGCAGCAGCAGCAGCAGCAGCAGCAGCAGTAGTAGTAGTAGTAGTAGT
>CM035199.1:3851765-3861765 GCA_020233015.1 Callinectes sapidus | reverse complement strand
CATTAATCATGGTTGTATTAAACGTTTATTATTTTTTCCACTCCCTCCCTGTCCCCCCTCCCTATCTCTCTACATAGCTCCCTTTTTTTGCGGGGGAACTCCCTGTAAAGAGAGGAAAGGGTGGTAGCTTTCGCTGCCTTCTCATCTATCCTCCTCCTCGCCCCAAGCCGCCGCCGTGGGGTAGAGAGGCGGGGACTGGTAACATCTTTTTTAAGACCCACCCGACGCTAGGCTACGGCGGGCCAGGTGAGTTGTCATACACTAAGAATAACACACGACAGTCACTGCACGGGATCGCCTCCCCCCCCCCCCCCCCCCGTTTCTCCTTCCCTCGCTCCACCTCTCACCGCCACCCACCATCCGCTGTATATACTAACCACTCTCTCCAGCCGTGTAAAGCGTCCCTCCCTCCCTCCCTACCCGCCCTCTACAGTTAAGAACAACTGTGTACCTCGCGTCTTTTGTTGTCGTGCGCCAAGTTCACTGGAAACTCGTGTACATTTTAAAAACAGTTAACAGTACGTCATCTGCATAATCCATTGTCTCTATCCTCCCCTCAATGAATAAGTAGAGTAGTACTGCGCGTCACTAACTCATTCACACCTTTCTCTCACTCACTCTATTACTTATTGCTTTCAACACGGGCGAGTGAGTGCGAGGGTAGTAGAGTAATAACACTTGCTGCTTCCTCCCAACTCTCGTCACCGACGCCGCCAACTCCAGAGGGAAGGGAAGCCCAACCCAGCCGAGCCCGGTGGTCCTGACTCAGAGTATCCTATACCGGCAGGACTGAACCCCGAGACTATATTAACAAGAGTAGCAGTCCAACACACACACACACACACACACACAGGGTCGAGGGGCGAAGTGAACAAAGACAAGACCACAATGGACTGGTAACAACTCAGGCGATCTGGTTATCTGGGCGAGGAAGGGGCCCTGAGACGAGGACACAAGACAGACAGACAGCATCCATCCATCTTTCCCCAGTACCCGTAAGGCACACTACCTCCCCACACTAGAGAGCATAAATATCACCACAGTCGATGTCGTATTTCACAAGGGCCTTCAACTTCCTAACCGTAAATCTGGTGACGAGCACTTCGAAGGCAGTTTCTCACTCAGCAACTGTGTGGCGAATGCAAATTAACTGGTAACGCCAGACCCTCAGTGCTTTTGTGGATAATAGGTGACTCAACCGACTTACAAATGTCCACTTCACACCCACACAATCAGGAAAGATATTTTGTCCTTTTTTAGCGATCAGGGCAACACAATAAGGGTGATAATGGGGAGGCAAAAAGGCCATAGTTCACCAGGCGGTACATTCACTAACACACGCTCCACTGTTGGGTAAATGTGATCACAAGGAGGTGGTGCTGGCAAAACCTTATCACACACTCTTTAAAGGTCACTATAGCTAAGTCTGCCTCGCCAACACATACTCTTATTCATGGGAAGTCTTGTTTTTCACTTTACGAAATTACAGACACACTGCAGGTCACAGTTTGCCTATCTCTTACACACACAAACACACACACAATGAGCAACATCTACAGTACATCAATGATCATGTTTACACTCTAAGAACAATCATCACAAGTACAAAATATCTAACACTCACCTCGCCACTTCCAAGAAATGTATCCAGTGTGGTTACAATCAACGTGTTTTTCCAAGTCTGCAAGCATTCACAACCAACACGAACTAACCGGCCTTTTAATAATCCTCTCAGAACTACTCGACACATACACAGACACACACGTGACTCTACAGTGATGGGAGATAGCTGGGGCCAGAGGAGAAACGAAGACCTTTTAGAAGCGCTTTGCTCATAATGCACGGCTCTCTGGCGGTTCCAGATCACACACCCTTTCACTCTATCTATTTCACACTCCTCTCCTCACTGTGCACCCAACTTCTCTTACAGCTTTTTGGTAAACTCATGATAACCCATTTCACTGGCACTCGCGGCCCACATGGTAACGGCCAGTGCGAACACTCTCCAAGTTGACCACAGACTGAACAAGTGGCACGTCTTGTTGTCAAAGTTTGAGGGGAGCGGCTATTATCTCGCGCAGACGCCCGCTGGAGCCGCTCCCCAGCCGCCTGCCTCGTCCCGCGCACTTCGAATCCACTTTGGCTCCACACCACGCAACGGCCCGATATTATCTCTCCCCCACAGCGCCTGGCGAGGATGAGTTCGGCGAAGGAGGAAGCTAGCTGTTCGATGCCAAATGTTTGAGTTAAAACAAGGATTACATTATCTAGGTAGCAGAGGAAGGTAGAATCTCGATCCCCTTGTGTGGTACCGAGTGATCACCAGCGACGGGTGAGTAAGGTTGGCGGGTCGTGAGGCAGAGTTGACCGATGCGCGAAAACTTGGTAATAAACACCATTCTCCCTTACGCTCCCTCCTCGCTGCTACTTTGCTTCAAGCACGCATTCAACATCTAACTAGTGCTCCCATTTTATGTTTCTTGATAGAGTGAAAAGGAAAGGTGCAAAAAGTGGCTCTAGATGAGTAAATGGTTGCGTGTGGTCGCGTAGTGTGACACCAGGACCCAGCGGACCGTCTCTCTCTCTCTCTGCTGGTCTGCTCCCTTCGTAGCCACCACCTGCACCCACCTCACGTAAGATAATCTCCATTACGCAAACCTATTTCCCCACGTACCCCGCACGCAACACGATAATTCACGCTCCCTATCATACCAAATGGAGTTTTAGGAAGTCGCTGAGCTAAATATCAAGAGGAAAAAGGGTGAGGAAGTATAAAAACGGAATAAATTGTTTGGTTTATATCGTGAACCTGAAGTTATCGTGCGGTGCCGACGTGTGTGCTCTGAGTGACTGGCTGGCTGCCCTCCTTAGCCATACTTTTGTTTGATTTGTCGCCGCTGCCATTTCCTCCACAAACTATCTTAGCGCTGGCCCCAGATCACCTCCTCAAGCACCATTCGCCTCGCTGCCACCTCCTTTCTCCCTCTCTGCTTTAGAAACTCGCGAAACATGGTGTCCTGAGAGGTGAGACGGAGGGCGAGAGCGTTTGGCAGCCGTAAAGTAGTGTGTGGCCCTTCCCGCTCTCTCTCCCCGGGTCCTGCCGCCACCCATCCTCCCCCGATCGCACCCCCTCAAGTCCCCTTCCCCACACCCACAGACACCTAATCAACCGGGCATTGCTGGGTTTGCTCGGGCGCCGCCTTCCCTAGGAGCTTTAAACGCCTCCGTCCGTCCGGCATAGCTTTCACTTAATCATTTGCTCACTGGAGAGTTGATCTGTCGGAGCGGCGGGGCGTCCTGGACAAGTTTGCGTGACTGAGGAGGTGGTGACGGCCGACCCTGAGCTTCCGTGTTGCGATGCTTTTTATTCATAATCAACACTGCCGCGAAGGGAAGGGAGGGAGGGACAGCCAGTCTAGTGATGAATAGGGACAAAATGCATCTTCGCCTCGCCTCACGCAAGCTATCGCGCTAATGAAATGAAACGAAAGAAAGAAAAGATTGAGGTGAAAGAAAACTGAAGGGTCGAGCTGGTAGCGAAGATCCTTGAGCATACCAGCAAGGCAGCCAATGCCTACATTCTCTCTCTCTCTCTCTCTCTCTCTCTCTCTCTCTCTCTCTCTCTCTCTCTGTGTGTGTGTGTGTGTGTGTGTGTGTGTGTTTATTTCATTTTAAACCATCCACTGACCAACCAGTGGAAACATTACAGTAGTCAGTAAAAATTAACGGAGGGTCGCGGAGGCTGAGCGGGGGTGAGTCACGGCGATGGATGGAAGCTATAGCAAATGCTCGGGAACTTCTACCTATAGTAATTATCAAGAGGGCCGCCTACTCCACAGACTGCTGGTGGTGAGAGAGCCATGGGTCTCCTGAGCTAACCCTAGCCTGCCCTCACGCTCTAAACAACCACCAAAAGCCTGGGAGAAGAGTAAATGACGAGACGGATTCCGCCGCTTACACGGGCGGGTTCAAAGTACGGCACCGGCGGGTAATTGAGGCGCATGGTGACACCTGGCAGCCGCTGGCCCCTTGTGTCTCACCCACTGCCTGTGTGTTCGTGTGTACGCGCGCGTGGCAGCCAGCCTCTGCTGCTGTTTATGTATACACATGTGTATGTACGTGTTTTTAAGGGCCTTTTTCGTATCAAATATGCTAAGTATTTACCCCAAACAATACATGAATGCGCACAGGCAGCGGTTGTGTGCGGAGGGCGAAGGTGGTGGGTCCTCACGCCAAGCCGGGGCCGGGCCCGGCGTCGGGTCCTCCTGAGAGAATATGTGAGCTGTCCGTCCGCCAGTTGTCTGACACCACCGCCTCCGCCGCCGCGATGAGTGAGGGTCTTATGCCGCGCCTCGAGCATGTGCGTGTTGGCTGTGATGGCCTCCCCTCGGCCGCCGCCACGATAATAGCAGCCATATCATGCGCTGAACAAGTAAATGGAGCTTGTGTCCACTTGTTGAACGAGGGCACACGGGCGCTGCGTGGCGGTGGTGGTGACAGGAGGATGGCGGCGCGCATCAGCATGTGTTGTGGCGTGTTGGGCCTCTTAGGGGCGCCCTCCAGCCCTGTCCTTTCGCCACCTTCCCGAAATTGTCAATAAATACACATCCCCAAACTCGGCCGTTGCAGTTCTTCCATGATTCTCCTCGCTGTGGGTAATGAAGTGGCTGGCCGCGGCCAGGCGACGGACGTGCCCACTCAAGAGAGGAATACCGAGGCATGTTTTTGTATTTCAGGTTGAGGTTCTATCCTTTGTTTCTAGGGAAGGCAGAGCTGCGACGGTCTCCCTATTGCTATGTTGCATTGAGTGCGAAAACTCTGATCAGGGACAGATGGCGTCCACCGGCAAGGAGGGCATGGGCGCCACTTACAACCGTCGGCCGGCAACCTGCCCCCAGATGTCCGCTGCAGAGACCACCCCAGGGGGGGCACCACCCCGGTGTCCTCGAGGTGTCCGTAACGTGCTGAATGCAAACCAATCAAGAAGCCGAAGCATGATTTGCTTCGTTAAGTACACACGCACACACACACACACACACAGGCCAATGACATGACTCTTTTGCACAGCAAACGTTGTTCTGCTTCCAGTGCTGGACACCTGATAATCAACCTCAAATGGGTGAGGAATTAACTTGCTCCACACAAAGTGTCATATCATTACCACTCAGCCAAGAACATTAAATCCGCCGCCAAATTGCAGATTGTAGCGGGATGGAGCATTCACCTCCTGCAGGTGGCCAGGCAAAAAATGTGACCACCTCCTGAACACCTTCCCCTCCTCACAGGATTCCCACGCGGCACCTGTGACATCGAGGGGACGACGGAACGGCCTGCTGAACTGTTAGAACTATTACCCTTCATAATCATCCACCTGCTCTTCCTCCGATATTTTTTTATAACTTCAATAATGAAATAACAGTCCATGAGAAAAGATAAACACACATACACACACACACACACACACTCACACACTCACTCACATATTTTATATATATATATTTTATATATATATATATATATATATATATATATATATATATATATATATATATATATATATATATATATATATATATATATATATATATATTGACCACAGCATCTTTAAAATTAAAAATAAATATACATTAATAAATTCAGTTATAGCACAATCAAAATCTACCAGGACGTTGCTTTACTGAAGTCCACGATGATAAATAAAAAAAACCCCACATATTCCTAAATAATCTACACTGGCACCACATCACTAAGAATACACACACACACACATAAGCATGAAGAACTCCAGACCTCATCCTAGGGCTACAGCAGGTTAGGGCGTGGATGCGGAAGGGAGAGGACGCGGGCGTGGGTGGCCTCTCATCCGGCAGGGAGGCAAGGCGAGGGGCGTGGGAGCCTCGAGGAGTCCTGCACCGATCCTCAACGCAAAGTCTCCCTTAATCCGCTCAGGCGCAGATCAGACGGTAACTCGGCACGGTCACTTCCGCTCAGCGCTACGTCTGCCTTCCGCTGCCCCAGGATCGCGAGAAGCAACCATGAAGGGGAGAGGGAAGGGGAGCAGGTGTTACTAGTGTTATTGAGGTGCGGGTAGAAATGCTAAGTGTCGAGTAACGTCCATATTGAAAGGCAAGGTTGTGTGTATGTGTGTGTGTGGCGGTGGCAGTAGTGCAAGAATTTTGAGTTTTGCAATGGTTTGTTTAATTTTTGTACCTTTCTTGTAGTTTTCTTCTTTTTTTCTGTTACCCTTTTCGTCTACATTTTGTTCTCTTCTGTTCTTCCTTCTTTTTCTTTTGCCTATCTTCCTTTCCTTTTGTTCTCCCTTTTCCTCTCTTCTCTCCCTCTCCAAATTTTATTTTTATTACAACTTATTCTTCATCTTCCTCGTCTTCCTCCTACTATAACAAATTATTAAAATTAGCAACATTATAACTACTACTGCTTGCTCTATCTCTATGATCCTCCGTTCTTTTCATAATGTTCTTTCTCTACTTGTTTTTCTTTCTACTTGTAGGTTTGTTTCAACCTTTTTTTTCTCTCTCTGTGTTCTTTCTCTATCTCTTCCTCCCTTGCTATCACTTCTGCCTCTTCATTTCCCCACAGATTCATAGAAACGCCGCTAGAGGTCTCTGGTACAAGGGTCTTCATGTCTTGTAATCCTCCCCCTCCTCCTTCTCCTCTTCCCACTTTGCACCTCCACTTTCTTTCTGCCTTCCTATCTTCCTCGTTTTCTTCTTGTTTCTTCCCTTGCACCATCATCAATCTTTGCCGTTATTATCCGTATCATCTGGCTACTTTGTTCATCTGTTGCATTCTTCCTTGCGAGTAAGTGAAGGAGTTATGGAGTTCAGTTACTCTTCCTCATCCTCCTACTCGTCCTCTTTCTTCTCATGTTCCTGTTCCCGTTCTTCTCCTCTCATTTGTTATCTTATTTAGTCTTACCATGTTTCTCTCTCTCTCTCTCTCTCTCTCTCTCTCTCTCTCTCTCTCTCTCTCTCTCTCTCTCTCTCTTACTTCTTACACTTCTTTATACCTTCCAAAACCTGCCTCTCCCCTCTCCCTCTCCACCATAGGTTACTCTCACTATTCTCTCTCTCCCTAAAACCACGAATCACAGTGCCATCCCATCCCCTTCACTTCATATTCTCAGCTTCTAACATTCCTGCTCTAGTTTCTCCGACCTCAGATCGTCAAACGTCTCTCTCTCTCTCTCTCTCTCTCTCTCTGTGTGTGTGTGTGTGCATTTTTTTCCATCTCCTTACTTATTAATCAAATCAAATCTAATTTAACCTAACCTAATCTAATATGACCTGGCCTAACCTAACCAAATCTCCCTCATTTTCATCTCCTTCTTCAATCTGGTAAACTCTGGAACTCCCTACCTGCTTCTACATGTATTTTCAACCTCGCATGACCTAACTTTATTTAAGAGGGAGGTTTCACGACATTTGTCCCTGTGCTTGGGCTTATTCTGTGAAACCTTTAAGGGGACTGGCCAATTAGTGGGTTTATTTTTCTTGGTTTTTGTTGCCGTTGGCCAGCTTCCATATAATATAAACATCGCTACTATTATTCCTACTACTACTGCTACTGCTACTACCACCACCACCACCACCACCACCTTCCCTCACCTCACCTCCTCGGCCAACCCAGCCAGGCCGCCCTCACCCAGCCAGCGTGACCCGCCCCGCCAGACCACATCCAACACCGCCTCGCAAAAACAAAGGTCACGGAAGAAAATCTATCTTTAGTGACGTGACAGGCACTCTCCCTCGGCACTCCTTCTCTTCACTATCTAACTTTCTCTATACACACTCCCACAGTTCTCGTCTTTTGTTTTCTTCTCTCTCTCTTTTCTATTCCGTCTATTTTCTCTTCTACACTTTTCTACACTCTCCTACAGTTCTCGTCCTCTTCTTTAATTTTCTTATCTCTCTTTTCTATTCCGTTTATTTTCTCTTTTACACTCTTCTTCGGTTTTCATGTTTCTCTTCTCTTCTTTATTCCAATGTGATTTTCTCTTAACTCTCCCTGAATCTTCGTCCTTCATTTTTTCTTTTCTATTCCGTCTTATTTTCCTTTTTTCCATCATCCTTGTCTTCTCGTATCAACTTATATTTCCTCTCCTTCCATTCTCTGTTTTGAATTTTACTTTTACATTCTTCCCCTATTCTCGTCTTCCTCTTATTCATCTCCTATTGTATCCTTTTCTCTCTCTACTGCTTCCTTAAATACATTTTTTTCTCTTCTCTATTGGGTTACATCATTATATAAAAAAAGGGGTTTTCAAGTATTCCTTTATATCTGTTCCGGTATTTTCCTCGTCTTCTTTCTCCTTGCTCTTCTTCTACCTCATGTGTTCCAGTTCTATATTCACTTTGGTTAAATGATATTTGTCATTTTCCTTTTCTTTCTATAACATTTCGTCTCTGTGCCTCCTTCTCTTTCATCTTGTTCGATCTAGCCTCCTCTTCCTCGTTCTCTTTCCAGTCTCTCATCATTGTCTTGTTCTCATTCTGTTCCTCCTGTTTGTTAACCCACTAGTCCTTGTTATTACCCAGTTTTTCTTTTCTTTTTTCTATTTAACCTCCTCTATCCTCATTCTCTGTCACATCTTCTATCTTTCCTTTGCATTTTTCATCTTCTTCCATATATTCTAGTTCTCTATATTATCTTCCTTTCTTTTCCGTCAATATACCTTTTCCTTCCGGTTCTCTTATGTCTTCTATTTCTTCGTTCCAGCCTCTCATCCTCATCTACACACACTGACCAACACAACTTTCGAGCACCAGGCCAAGTTTCTCACTCACTTCTGCATTGACCAAGGTTAGGAGAAGACACCGAGAGTGAACAAGGCGGCACCAAGAGTATAAAGGTTAAGATCAAGCAGTTCTTCAGCTTGCCTCCTTCTCCACCAGAGCGGCGCTGGCGAGGGGCTCCGGTCTAACACCACCTGCTAGCTAACTGATCCTTCTGTGGTTCTCGATTCCATAACATGCAGAAATAAGTTGTTTTCTTACGAGAACAGTTTTCAAAGGCCACAGAGGTCCATAGTCAGGTTCTTATGAGTGATTCTTCTGTCAGTGATGTAGACATTTTGTTAATCTATTTACTAAAAACATGAAGAAAACAGGATCGTTACAAATCTGTGTCACTTCAACTAGACTGGATGGAGTCTTCTGAAAGTAGTAGAGGTGTTTCAGAATACGGGACACAGAAAGGTGGAGGAATAACACGACGAAGGGAAAGGGAACAAGAAACGTGACGCAATGCTAACAGGTCCTCTCTCTCTCTCTCTCTCTCTCTCTCTCTCTCTCTCTCTCTCTCTCTCTCTCTCTCTCTCTCTCGCCACACCCTGATACACCACCATCACCACTCACGTTCTCTGTGGGTGAAAGGGAGGAGGAGGAGGAGGAGATGATGAGGATGATGATGATGATGATGATAGGCAGGAGGTCTTCTATAGTTAAATGCCACTTGTAAGATGAAGTAAGAACATCAGAAAACAACAACGAACATCTGCAAGAAACCAACAGTTCTATAGATACGTGGCTGTCCATGTATATATCAAACATTCTCTCAAAAATCACTGCCCATAAATGTCTGTAATCGTCTTTTAAAAAATTCGCCATTGTCTCGCCACCAACAAACACGCAGACTGATTAGGGAGTCTGTTCGTGGAATCCCCCCCTCCCCCCCCCCCACCCACCATATTTGTGAGGCTGTTCTGCGTAAGTTTATCTTCACATTATATCTTTGAGTGTTGTATTTATTTTTCCTAATTCGTTATCCCCAGCATTGCTTATTCAAGTTAATGATGTATCAAGGAGGTTATCAAGTATAATGCTAACTATATGAAAGTTATTTATGGTACTTAAGACTTCGGTGCCTGCTACACACACACACACACGAGAGAGAGAGAGAGAGAGAGAGAGAGAGAGAGAGAGAGAGAGAGAGAGAGAGAGAGAGAGAGAGAGAGAGAGAGAGGGGGGGGGGGGGGGAG
>CM035199.1:3815767-3826981 GCA_020233015.1 Callinectes sapidus | reverse complement strand
ACACACACACACACACACCACACAAACACACACACACACCACACAAACACACACACACACCACACAAACACACACACACACACACACACACACACACACACACACACACACACACACACACACACATACACACACACACACACACACACACACACACACACGAGGGTGATGGAGAGGGAGATGATGTGGAGACACTCTGATCACGAGAAGGGGCAGGTCATGGCCCAGGTGGGGAGGGTCAAGTGGGTGGAGTCTAGAGGTTTAGTTTTTGAGGGAGATTCAACCAATGAAAGGAAAACTGAAACCTTCACCTGGTGTGGGGCTTCCAAGAATTGCTACTAAGAAATTATATGTCTAGGATTGATGTCTACATTTCGCAGTGTCACAACTGCATCAGCTGATACCCAGCTTTCCCATGAACACAGACTTTTGGGAAGGTTTTTCTGCTTCAGTGTTGTGCAAAAGAGGAAAAGAGACTTTTTCTTTTGGTGCGTATTTTTCGAGATGTCGTAACTATAAGTCAGGTACCATGAATAACAATAGCACTTTTCTTCTGAATCTTGGGAGATCCACAAGGTTAAGAATTGAAAGTTTGGTATTAAGTTGGTTTAGTGTTTGGTATCAGAGACTAGCGCTGCACAGTTGAACTTGATATAGCAATGCCAGAGGGGTAGCAAAGGAGATCGACCATCTCCTTGTCAGTACTCTTTGAAGGACCCTCCAAAACTGCAGGGTGTTTCTGAGTGCCAAGTTATTTGCGACTGATCACAGGCTTGCTGTTGGTACACTCAAGCTTCATGTCAAGTCCGGAAAGCCTCCAAGATGTGACCACTCTGTGTTTCATCAGGAGAAACTGAAGGACTTGGCATGTGCTCATGGGTATGCGCTGACAGTTTCTAATCTGTCTCTAACCACCCTCGAGAACACGGCAGAGCTATGGGATACCTTCACAAGTGAAACTCTTGAAGCCACCAAGGATTGTGTTGGGAGCACCCAAGAACATGGAGTGGCTTCATCTCGGAAGAAACGCTGGATAGTATTGAGAAGAGTTGTGCTGCCAGACTTGCTGAGAACTGCGACCAGTACAGGACTCTGTCACGTAGGACTAGAGCTCTCTTGAGAAGAGACAATAAAATGTATGTCAGGGGTCTCGTTGAGGATGTCGAATGTCATTTAAATGCTAATGATCTCAGACCTGCCTATCGAGCTCTGAAGAAACTCCGCTCCAAGACTATATCTTAGGCAAGATGGTTACCTTGTATCAGACACAGATAGGCAGATGAATCTTTGGGCTGAGTACATTGAGCAGCTGTTCACGGTTGATTCTCCAAGCGGACACCTCCAAACTGTAAAGTTACAGGTGCTGGATTCTGATCTGTCCTTTGACGAAACTGCACCCTCCATTGATGATGTCAAAGAGGGTGTGGCAAAATTGAGGAGTCGAAAGACAGCTGGCATCTGCAACATTAGTGCGTATCTGCTCAAAGCTGGGGATGAAGCCATGATCCGTAGGTTGCATGCTTTCTTGACTGTTGTATAACATTCAGGTACCATTCCTTCTCACTGAAAAAAAGGGGTTGGTCGTCCCTATATGGAAGCAGATAAAGAATCATCAGGACTGAAATAGCTACTGCTCAGCGTACTATCAAGGCACTTTCTCATTTGCTATTTTATGCGGATCTGCAGCCATCTTCTGAAACACCAAATACTTGAACAATATGGGTTCACGCCCGACACATCAATAACTGACCAAACCATAGCGCTTCGCGTTCTTGTGGAGCGCCGACATGAGTTTCAATAAGGGATACTTGCAACCTATATCTGTGGTAGTGGGTGGATATTTTCCAAGTGAGAAGCGAGTGCTTTCTACCTCCCATAGCTCATTCCCCCCTCTGTCTCTCCTCATCTGTGTCACCTTTTCCTCCTTTTTGGGCAGCCAGGGTTCTTTCTCCCAGGGATAGCAGTGTCCCCGCCCATGGCTGAACTAGCAGGTTGAGGTGTGGCTTGCATCCCCTCCCTGTAAAAAACATCGACAGCCACCACCAGTATTAGAGGTCGGGGAAGGAGCTATAGGCGCGGGCGAGCCTCTGGCCACTTGCCCGATCCGAGTATGTTGGGGGGTCCGACCATGCCGACTTCTCGGGTGCCGAGGCACCAGAGGGGCCTGCCTACCGGCATGACAGATGCAGGGGAAAACCTGCGGGAGCCCTGTGTCCTGAGAAGGGCCTATTTCTAATTTTGAGGGTGCCGGTGGGGCTGCAGATGTGGCGCCTACACGTTGGACCATTCCTGGGATGAACCTTCGAAGGGTTCTGCGTGTGGGCTCCTGGAATGTCCTGTGTCTCTTAAAGGATCACCAACTGCCTCATTTATCAGATGAGCTCAGTAAGCTGAGGGTGGATATGGTGGGGCTCTCTGAGACAAGGAGGCCTGGTAGTGGCGAGACCAGTAGTAAGGGTTTTACTTACTACTGGTCCGGCATGAGCAATGGTCACCATGTGAAGGGGGTAGCCATAGCCGTCTCCAGCAGACTGCAGCCGTCTCTTGTAGAGGTTACTCCGGTTGATGAGCGTATAATGTGATCAAGGCTGAAGCACAGTTTAGGCTTCATGTCTGTTGTTGCAGTGTATGCTCCTACCGAGGTGTGTGAAACTGAAGAGAAGGAGAGGTTCTACGCCAAACTCGACTCTGTACTTGACCAGTGTCCCCGTCGTGATGCACTCATTGTCCTGGGCGACTTTATTGCTGTCACTGGCACTGAAAGGGCTGGCTATGAAATACTTGACATGTGCACAAGAGTATGCAGTGACAGTCTCCAATCGGTGAGGAGTGCTCGACACCCTTGAGGACCCTGAAGAACCATGGGATACCTTCAAACGTGAGACTCTTGAGGCTGCCAAGGAATGTATTGGGGAGCGCCCGAGGTCACAGAGTGGCTTCACCTCGGTAGAGACACTGGAAAGTATTGAGGAGAGTCGCGCTGCCAGACTTGCTTTCAACCATGACCAGTACAGGGTTCTGTCACGTAGGACTAGAACTCTCCTGAGAAGATACAAGGAGAGGTATGTCAGGGGTCTCGCTGAGAATGTCGAGTGCCATTTAAATGCTAATGACCTCAGACCTGCCTATCGAGCTCTGAAGAAACTCCACTCCAAGTCTACTTCTCAGGTAAGTGCTATCCGAACAGCATATGGTTACCTCGTATCGGGCGCAGATGGGCAGATGGCTCGTTGGGCTGAGTACTTTGAGCAGCTGTTCACGGTGGATCCTCCAAGCGGACAGCTCCAAACAGGAGGATTGCAGAAGCTGGACGTTGATCCACCCATTGACGAGAATGCACCCTCCATTGGCAATGTCAAAGAGGCTGTGGCAAAGTTGAGGGGTAGAAAGGCAGCTGGCATCTGCAATATCAGTGCACAGCTGCTCAAAGCTGGGGATGAAACCATGATCCGTGGGTTGCACGTTGTCTTGACTGCTGTGTGGCATTCAGGTACCATTCCTCCTGACTGGAAAAAGGGATTGGTCGTCCCTATCTGGAAAGGGAAAGGGGACCGTCAAGACTGCAACAACTACCGTGCAATAACACTGCTCAGCGTACCAGGCAAGGTGCTTGCCCATTTGCTGCTGATGCGGATCCGCACTCACCTGCTGAAGCATCATAGACCTGAACAGTCAGGGTTTACACCCTATAAGTCAACAACTGGCCGTATCCTAGCGCTTCGAGTACTGGTGGAACGCCGACGTGAGTTTCGACAGGGAATGCTTGCATCCTATGTCGATCTCAAGAAGGCGTTTGATTCAGTGCATCGAGAGACACTCTGGGATCTTCTGCGTCTCTGTGGGATTCCTGCAAGGATTTTTGGTCTATTAACTGGCCTGTACTCCGGGACTGTAAGTGCTGTGAAGTGTGGAGGAGGCGTGTCCAGCTTCTTCTCTTTGAATACAGGTGTGAGGTAGGGCTGTGTGCCTGCTCCATCACTTTTCAACACATGCATGGATTGGGTACTAGGCAGAGTTGTGGAACAAAGTCATTGTGGAACATCTTGTTTTTGCTGATGATGCAGCAATCTTCGCTAAGTCACTGGAGGTTCTGGTAATGGCTCTAGAGGCACTGCACGAGGAGGTGAAGCCCTTGGGACTTAAGGTTTCTTGGGCCAAGACCAAGGTCCAGGTGTTTGGAGGCGTACTGGATGAAACAGTAGAGTCTGTCCATGCGTGTAGCGAGGACATTGAGATCTTGAAAAACTTCACATACCTTGGTAGTGTAGTGCATAACGATGGTGGGTCGAGCCAAGAAGGCACACGGCAGATTGGCCTGGCCCATGGCGTTATAGATTCGCTCAACACGAGTATTTGGCGTTGTCGATACCTGTGCAGACGGACAAAGATTCGGATTTTCAAGTCGCTGGTGATCCCTGTCTTACTCTATGGTTGTTAGACATGGACACTGAACACCGACCTGAAGAGGCGAATTAAGGTCTTTGGTACTAGATGCCTTTGCAGGATCATGGGATACCGCTGGTATGACTTTGTGTCAAATCAGCGATTGTTCCTTGAGGCCGATTCCAGGCCTATTACTAGCATAGTCTGTCAGCGCCAACTGTGGCTATATGGGTATGTGGCGCGATACCCGGAAGCCGACCCTGCTTGTCGGGTTGTCTCCGTAAGGGACAACCCGACCTGGAGGAGGCCAAGGGGGCGCCTACAGAACTCTTAGCTGCGGCAAGTCGATGCCTCCTGCTGGGAGTCACTCGGTATGGGAAGGGAGCCTCACGAGGCCTGACCGCCAGGAGTGGCGCCGTAGGGTAAGCGAGGCAACGCGCCCCCTGGCGTATGCCCCCATGATTGATTTATTGATATATCAATCTCAAGAAGGTATTTGATTTAGTATATCAAAAGGAAATTAGAGATCTTTTGCGTCTCCATGGGATACCTGGAAGGATTTTTGGTCTATTAATTAACTGGCCTGTACTGCGGGATTGTGAGTTCTGTGAAGTGTGAAGGTAGTGTGTCCAGCTTTTTTTTTTCCTGTGAATACGAGAGTGAGACAGGTATGTGTACTTGCTCCATCACTTTTCAACACCTGCATAGATTGTGTTTTAGGTAGAGTTCTGGACCAAAGTTATTGCGGAACATGTTTTTGCCTATGATGCAGTAATCATTGCTGAGTCACTGAGGTTCCGGTAGGAGCTCTAGAGGCACTTCAGGAGGAGGTGAAGCCCTTGGGACTTATGGTTTCCTGGCCCAAGACCAAAGGTCAGGTATTTGAAGTATTATTTGATGAAACAGTACAGTCTGTCCATGAGTGTGGTGAGAATATCTAGATCTCAGAAAACTTCGCATACATAGGTAGTGTAGTGCATAATGACGGTGGTAGAGCCAGGAAGTCGTATGGCTGATTGGCCTGGCCCATAGCGTTATGGTTTCGCTCAATAAGAGTAGTTGACGATGTCAGTATCTGTGCAGATGGATGAAGATTCGGATCTTCAAGTCGCTGGTGATTCCTGTCTCTATGCTTGTAATTTATGGGCACTGAACACGGATCTGAAGAGGCGAGTTGATGTCTGGCACTACATGCCTTCGGAAGATCATTGGGTAGCTCTGGTATGACTTTGTGTCAAATCTGCGATTACTCCGTGAAACTGATTCGACGCCCATTACCAGCATAATCCGTCAATTCCAACTGAAGCTATATGCGCATGTGGAACGCTATCCGGAAGCTGATCTTCTTTATCAATTTATCTCCGAAAGGGATATCCTAGCATGGAGAAAGCCAGGGGACGCTCAAAGACCTCATGGGTGCTACAATTTGATACCTCCTGCTTGGAGTTACCTGGCATGGAAAAAGGAACTTGTTTGGATACTCGCGAGGAATGGCCGTCGGGAATAGCTCTATAGGGTAGGCGAAGCGACGCTCCTCTTTGCGTATGCCCCCATGACTGATTGATTGATTTAATACTGATTTGTGAAAAAAACTTTTTATCATAAGGGTAGTTAAATTTTGAAATAAGCTAGCAGCATCTTTCGTTCAAGTTAACACAGCATCTATTTTAAAAAATGAATTAGATAAGTATTATAAAGAAAATAGCATCCATTCTTTCTTAGGGACGGTAGTAGTTGCAATACTTCTCTAATATCCTAACTTTCCTGTATGAATTTTCCTGATTGCTCCTCTCAACAAATGGGGCGTATTATTATTATTATCATTATTATTATTATTATTATTATTATTATTATTATTATTATTATTATTATTATTATTATTATTATTATTATTATTATTATTATTATTATTTCCTGCAGCGTTATGCCAGAGGGAGTTGTAGGTGGGGAGGAGCTTCAACTGTTCTATCCTTGCTTCCTACTATATCATAGTTTATCATGGTTGTAGTACAGTGAACGAGACATCTCGTCATAGGTCGCAAGACCTTCTGTTACTTGTCTTTCTAGAGTATTCCTATGTATTCCTTCTATTTTTTCTCCTCCTCTGAGATTACCCTCAGCGCGTCACAACTTCCTCTACTTGCTATATCCTACACAAGCCATTTCTTCCTCCTTTTTTTGTTAAGTACGTAGATCGACTTGCTCTTCTTTCTCTCCTTCCTTCTCTCCTTGTTTGTTTCTTTCTTTCCTTCATCGGACTAAGTTTTATTCATTCGCCTCCTTCTTTCTCCTTCCTTTTTTTCTTTCCTCGTTTTTATATCCTTTCTTTTTTCTCGTTTTCGCTCTCCTCCAATCTCTATCTCACATCTATATTATTAACCCCTTCCTTTCCCTTTTCACTATGCAAACTTATTCTTTGTTCTTAATTTTTTTTCCTCTCCTCTTTTCTTGGTTTCCTCTCTCCTTCAATCCGTCTCTCGTGCCATCAGGTGTAATATCGTCTGTCTATCAGCCCTGAGGCACATGAATAATTTAATATGTATTCTATTTTCTCCTATTACTTCTGTACGTTATCCGGAGAAGATGCATCCCGAGGCCATGAATAAGGGTACACAGAAGCGGAGGAGTAGACTCTCTCTCTCTCTCTCTCTCTCTCTCTCTCTCTCTCTCTCTCTCTCTCTCTCTCTCTCTCTCTCTCTCTCTCTGTCTACAAATTCTTAGGAATTTTAATTGACAATAAACTGAAATTTAAGGACCTCGTAATTGAAGTAACTATGCAATGAAGTAAACTAGCAGGTATGCTATACATAGTAACATGCAACCTCACAGTTGATTGTTTAGGAAATATTTACATGTCATTAGCATATCCACATTTCATTTATGGCTCAATTATATGAAGGTTTCGTTAAACTGTATTTTTAAAAATCTTTTTATCGCAGAAAAAAAAAAAAAAATGTTGAGAGCTATGTCACACCGCCATCGTTACACCCACACTGACCACCTGTTCAAGCACTTTAACTTGCTTAAGCTCTGTGACATTATTTATCACCAAACAAATAGCTTTGTATATAAATCGTTACATATCAATCAAATAGGATGTGACTTTCATTTTATTCATATTTCTCACACCCACAGACAAAACTGTCTTCAGCTGGCTTTGAATAAAACGTCTCATGCTCAACGGTGTTTAACATATAGGGGTGCAAAGAAATGGTACCAATTGCCTGAAGATGTAATAAATAGACTTTCACTAAATATCTTTAAGAAAAATTTCAGCAGTTTTTTCAACTACTAGGAATTGTCCTGTTTCAATTTTCTAATTGTAATTTTTTTTTTAATGTGCACCATATACATGTATGTTTGTGTGTATGTACAGTGTTTGTGTATATACAGTGTGCATGTGTATGTGTGTGCATAGTGTGTATGCATATGTACACAGTGTGTGTGTATTTATAGTATGTGGTGTAAGCGGGGGTGTGCGCACACAAATGTGTAAGTGTACACAAGTATGCATTTGTGTACTTGTGAGTATATACATATGATTTTGTAAGCTGGTGCATATGTACAGGTGTGAAGAATTTCATTTTTTAAAATTTCTATATATGTTTTGTTTTGAATGATGGGCTAACATCTGACCTCTCGGCAAAATCAGTTTTGTATTGTTTTTAGGTCTGTACAAGAGCTTCAGCGTAGTATTGCTATGTAAAGAGTAATCGGCCAATAAATGTAACAATATCAGTATCAGTATCTCTCTCAAGCAGCCAAGCGGACACTCGCGGTGATCGGTTCCCATCCGTCTTGTGTGTGTTCATGTTGCTATATTGAACGGGAACGAAAATGCTTGCCATTCCATCGCCTGCAACACCTTCGCCAGCTTCCTTCTGCTCCTCCTCCTCCTCCTCTTTCTGCTACTTCTGCTTTTGGTATCAAGTTTTTGTATTCTGGTGTTTAAGCAATGCAGTGTTCCTCTATCGTAGCAGGTCCATTCGTTGCTACTGTATAACGACATAAAGAGATATTTTATGTACATTTTGCGTTATCTTGGTTAAAAATAGAAGACAAGTACTCTATTGTCTTTATATTGCTGATTTTTTTTTTTCACGCACAATAGGTAAAATTCTTTCAAACTGGTGTTCTTTAGTTTGATGCAATCCATTAGATGTTGGCAAGAGCTGCCATGAGGGTGTCACTATCAGCAGACATGCCTTGTAATCTTTAATCGTAACCCAAGAGTTCCCTCCATGACAAATTTTTCCGACATATCAATCTAACTAATCTGTTTCATGACATCTCATCTCGAGCGACGTATTTTGGGTGAATCTCAGTAGGAAAATTTATGCATTTATTGGAAGAGTAACTTTCATCGTATGGGTCTCACAAGCACTCATCAGCTGAGCATCTGTCTAGCCGCACCCACAGCCTTCTGTGCTGACTCGTTCCATAACTCAGTGCAGAAGAGTCACCATAACGATCAGCAAGACGTATATGATGCTTGGATCTTTCAAGGTTTCCCTGACCACGGGACTCTCCACAGCTGAGGATCACTACGGCAGCACAGGGTGTGAAGCTTCTCTCTCTCTCTCTCTCTCTCTCTCTCTCTCTCTCTCTCTCTCTCTCTCTCTCTCTCTCTCTCTCTCTCTCTCTCTTGCTTGTCTCATCTTTCCTTTCATCCTGCAGAGTTTTCCTCTCCCTATCTGTTTTTTTTTCCTCTGATTGGCAAGTCTTTTCTACCTTTCGCCTGAGCAGCACCTTTATATAGGAAGAATCCCTGAGAGAAATAGTCACCTGTACAGCTCTTCCAAAACTTCTTGCTCTACAGCACACCCCTTCACGCCTCCACATATCCAGTATTCTTCCTTCATGGCCTATAGTCACTACCTGGACAGTGACGCAATCACCTGGGTGCGAGGGAAGTGCCCTTGCTTGAAGAACCTACACCTTTAACATCCACCTCTTGTCCTACCACGCTCTGGCCATGAATCACAGAGAGGGGCATTCCTATTGGTGAGCGGGGAGACAGCCACTGACAGTAGCGCGGCAGGCAGGGCACCGCTATGGGTCACCGGCACGCAGGTTAGCCTTGAGGGCCCCCTCAAGGTTAATGTATGGAGCAACCTGGCCCACTGCTTCCCATCCGCCGCCCGCTGCCCTCCTCCTGGCAGTGTGTCGCCCACCCCAACCCTGAAGAGTTACGGGGCCATTGAGAGCAAAGGAGGGAGTCTGGGAGCAGCGAGGGTGACGGTGGTGCTCTTCCAAGTGGTAAAATCTATATGAAAGTGATGGGAGACTTGTGCTATGGTAGTGTTATATGTATGATGTGATGGGGGTAATGGGAGTGTTGTGTGGTAGATGTATGAGGTGATGGATGTGATGGGAGCATTGTGAAGAGGATAATGGTAGATGGGACAGATGTGTGATGTAATAGAGTTAATGGGACTCTCACGTTGGGTAGTAACATATGTGTAACGTGATATAAATGTTAGGAACTTTCTGTAGAAATGTAAGAATGTCTAGGATGATATTGGTGATGGGAAGTATGTGGGTGAATGGTGACATTATATAGAGGGTGATGGGTGATAGGAAATGTGAAAAGGAATGGCGACATATAGGCAAAATTAAATAGATGATGGGAGGAAGTATCTACTAACTATCGCAGGAGGCTTATGACGATTGAAGACATGGAAGAGAAGGGAGAAAATGTAGAATATTAGAATACAGGGTTATGGTATGACGTGGAGGTTATATAGTGCAGGTTTTTTTTTAAAGTACGGGTCGGAACCCAAAATGGGTTGCATGCTTTTTTTTCAGTCTGTTATCCCGTTATAAACAAATATTTGAACAATAAATCAAAATAAGTAGTGTGTGTGTGTGTGTGTGTGTGTGTGTGTGTGTGTGTGTGTGTGTGTGTGTGTGTGTGTGTGTGTGTGTGTGTGTGTGTGAATCAGCTTTCATGTCATGGATATAAAGGAACAATGAAATAGACGTATCGGGTCGTGAAGGAGGTATATAAAACCAAACTGACTCAAGACACGGAGAAAAATAAAGAACGCTGGTGTATAGTAACTAGCTGCGGTGAAGCATGAAACATAAGAGGCTGGTATGAAGAGCTTTGATATGAATACTGTATCACCGACATCTACGAAGGGGAGAATGGGAAAACTAACAGACCATATAGAGAAGCGATTGTGTTGACATGACCCTACTATAGTAACGTCTGAGGTTCTCAAAGTGGTGCATCGATATCTTGATCAGATGTATTGGTAAAGTTTCACCTAACGCAAAAATTATTATCAGGGATTCATATACAGCCAGGTGAAGGAGGTAGAGAAAGATGGCATATTCATAGTGAATGGAAGAAAATGGACTAGAATAAGGATGGAGAGAGTGAATAGAGGACGAATAGGCTGAAAATAAAGAAAAGAAATGACAAAAAAGCGATTTCGAGGAGAAGAAAAGGACGGTAAGGACAAACACGAGCAAGAGGAGGAGGAAGAATGAGGCAAGAAAAAAGGGAGGAAGTATGAAAGAGTCTGAAAAGAGATGCAAAAAAAAAAAAAAGAAAGAAAAAAACGTCGAGGAAGAAAACGAAGAGACAAGAAAGGTGAGCATTAAAAGAAGAAAGAGAAGGACAAAAGTGAGGCAAGGGGTGCTAATATTTGAGAAACGACAGCGAAAATGACGAAGACATGAACGAGGAGGAGGTGAAGGAGGGACCAGAACTTCCTTACAGATGGGTCCATTTGCTTTCAAGGATGAAACTTCAACATACTCACCAGATTCCCCGATACAGGAATAAGCAGCATCAAACCTAAATCTAAAAATGTTTCCAAG
>CM035199.1:3743825-3759510 GCA_020233015.1 Callinectes sapidus | reverse complement strand
AAAGGAGAATCCCTAGAGACCAGAAGCCCAACAAATCCATCAGCGGAGGAGATCACCCGGATTATTGCTACGAAAGAATCCCGGGAAATGGACCTCAATTTGGTATCAGACGACTGCCATAAGGGTCACGCCGCGGGAGGCGAGGCCATGTGTGCTCCCCAGGTGAGGCTTCGCTCCAGAGGAAGGTGCAGTATATACTCAGGTACACCCTTGAGAACACTCCAGCGCAAGAATACGGTAGGAACTCGGAAACAAAAGCTCTCTCAGGAAATATTAAGCACAACCCAGCCTCACGAGACTCAACAAAAGAAGGTAGAAAGAGCCTGAGGGCGGCGGTGGTCCCCTGGGTGGGTGAGGCCTTCCAGGCACGAGAGACGAAAGCTAACTGGCATTTACCATTGGCGGCAGGGCCCGCGAGGATCTGCCTTGCTGCGATAGGTTTACAGGAAGTGTGTTCTCTGTAAATCCCCGTTTCCATTGATGGAAGAATATGTGATCCCTGAAGACAACGTTTTTGAAAGACAACTACAGTGCAGGTTCCTCCTTCCTTCCTGTTCCAAACGAGCAAGTATTTGTTTATTTATTCTTTATGTAAAGACTCCACATGTTATTATTAATGACTGAGTCGTACCACTGGAGACGAGTGAGGCTTTTCTGTTACTGTGTGTATCTGAAGTGCCTTAAGATTACTTAATGGGAACCTTTAGCCACAGCCTCCTCATGTTCCACAGGTTGATGAGTGTTTATTTCCTCTCCTAAAGTGACCATGTTCATTGAGAAATCACACTGAACATAAAAAGGACTTCCATATGAATAGTTTGATAGTTTATCAGTGATATTTGACATTTTTATCTCCTAGAAATCACTTTCATCTGAGGACTTGTTTCTTTGAACATGAAAATAACAATTTGCATAGATGAGGTGTGCGTTTAAAGAAAGTGGATATCTTACGTACAGGAACGCCTCAGGCTCCCCTCACCCAGCGTTCGTACCAATGTATGCCAGGCTGACTCTGCTGGTGCTTCGCTGGTGCAACTTCCCTCGCCGTGCCGGGGATCCCGTCAGTCTTTTGGAAGCTTTTGCCCGTAAATCACTGGCGGTAAAGTGGCCGTTTTGTGCCCCTCGGTAGGTCTTGTGTGTACATAGCTTCCGGCCGGTTACGCGAGGTAAATACAGATGAATGATACAATCTTACAGGGCGGCCAGCAGCCCCCTGCAGCGTGTAGGGCGGCGAGTCGCGTGCAGGCGGGAGCATGCGTGACTGGACGCCAGTCAGGCGGAAAACAACCTTCCTCTTACGGTTATTAATTGGAAAGGAACCAAGCTGGCCTGTAGAAGCTAAGGATCGATACATTCTTGTAACAGCACCTCAATCACCCTCCCACAACCCCCACCAACTACTTCATTTAGCCGTGCGCCACCAAACTCCCGCTACAGCCCACGTCCCGCTCCGGCCAGCACCCACGTCACCGCCCCCCCTCCCACCCTCCTCCTCACGGCGACCTTTAAGTAGCCCGCATCATCCGAGCCCCAACCTTAGAACTTCCATCGTGCCATTATTAAAGATGTGTTGGTAGCACAATGATGTTAAGCAATCTTTATAACAATCACCTCTTGAAAGTGCCGTTTAAGGAAAAAAGGCCATTTTGCTTTGCTTTTTCATATTGCCAATCCTCAAGGCTTTACTGTAGAGGAAGCTGCCGTCTCTATGTAGTGCCCAAATAACTCAATCAAAAGTACCCTTTGTGTGGGAGGAAAGTGCCGGTTTGATATAATACTCATATATATTTTAAGAATTATAGGAAACCTTCATTTTCATCTGTTTTATTCCTTATCTAACACATCAAAATATATGTTAGTTGCAGTACTTGACGTTTGTGTCATGTAATAAAGAAAAACGTAATTCTGCAAGGACAAGCTGAATCCTACGAAGGGCGGAGTGATGCAGCCGGTGATGGAGGCCGTTAGTGGAGTAAAGGCGAATCTGTCTGCAAGGAAGAAGAGCCGACGGGTGAGGAGCGTGGAGGGAACAGCTGGTATGTACACCAAAGAGAAAGCTGGTGGGGTTGGAGGAGCCAGTGGAAGCGGCAGACTAATTAGAGAAGACCAGCTGAGGCAGACAAGCACAGACGCACAGACACGCGGAAAGGAAGACAATCAAGGAGCAAGACACAAGCAAATCATGACGAATCTGTGATCTATGACTGATAAATCTCAAACATAAACAAGTACAACAAAGTTTAAATACAGAACCACGAGCCGCGGGAAGAACACACGAACAGAACACGCAGAAATATGAAAATGGAGGGAAAAAGGTATGAAGTAAATGGCAGGAATTGGGTGAGTGACTCGCACGGTAATTGGGATGATGGAGGGAAAATAGAATAGGGGGCCCGCTGAAGGGGAGATGTTGAACAAATGGGGGAGAGAAAAGAGAGAAAGGAAAGGGAAGGGGGGGGGGAGGAAGAGAAGCTGCCGGGGCTATAACGAGGATGATCATAAGAAATTGGGCAATGGTGGGTGAAATTTTAGATGTGGTGATAGTGAGATTATAGATGGCATGGGACAGCGCGGGGAGGCGGAGTGGGTGTTATGCAAGTGGACAAGAGAGAGAGACTGCTGTTGTTGAAGAGAGTACGGCGAGAACAAAGCCATCAACACCAATAGATCAGAGAGAGAGAGAGAGAGAGAGAGAGAGAGAGAGAGAGAGAGAGAGAGAGAGAGAGAGAGAGAGAGAGAGAGAGAGAGAGAGAGAGAACACAGACATCCCAGAGTAGAAACAGAAACGGATTTAAGGCAATAAAAAAGATCACTGTACCATAAAAGCGAAAACTAAAGGAAAAAAAATCCATTCTCGTGGAAAGAAGGACGAGAGGAAGGAAGGAGGCGAGAAAGACTCACACCCGAGGAAACGTGGAAGAGACTTTAAACTTTGGTGAGAGTAGAGGAGGGGTGAAGGGGGACAGCTCAGGTGCGAGAGGTGACAGTCAGGAGTCTTACGAAAGAGGAGCGGCGGGAGTAGCAGGAGGAAGAGGAGGAAAGAAGAGGAGAGGATTTGATGGAAGATGGAGACGTTCCCGAGTAGACGAAAAGTAAAGTAAACTAGATTTATTGCCATCATTTAAAGATACAATATCAATAGAAAAGATACAAATTTGCTTCGCAACATCTGTCGAGCTGATGCTCTTAGACAGAGAAGTTTTAAAAAAAAATCATAGCTTAAATACAGGCAGTTTATAACACAATTCAACGCATAAGGCATTAAAAAGACGTAGGTAGTCCCTTTATTACATACCACTGACAATAAAGTAAGTGTTTTATGAGAAAAAGTAGATCATACATTAAAAATAGATATGTGGAGGATTGACAAAGATACAAGTAGCTTTTTATTTTAGTTTCAAATTGCAATAGACTGTTTATACCCAAAGTGCTCTGTTAAGAAGAAATAGAAAATAAATAAGGTGTATTTCGTAAGGTGAAGGAAAGGAAATAAGGTATAAAGGATGTAGTGTTTCTAATCCTATTAAACAGTGACCTTCTTGCACCGTCCTGGCTATAAAGATGGCGATGATAGTAGCCCGCTTCTCTTTCATTCATCATATTTACTTAAAGCCGGGGAGGAAAAATAAACAGAACCTGAAACGTATATTTGAGATAAGTACATATGAAAGTTTTTTTCTTTACTTATAAGTTTTTTTCATTTTTTTGGTCCGGGTCTTAAATATCAAAATATATATACAAGATTTCCGATGTTTGTTATAATCTTATAAATATAGAGAGAGGATCTACATGACGCAAGGACAAGGGAGGGAGTGGTAAGGCGGTCTTCACTGTTGACTGAACACTCGCACACACTAATAGTCGCAGCGGAGCACCGGCACAGCAACACACCGGCAAACAGCGGCTCTAAAGTTGTGTGTTAGAGGACGCACGGGAGTAAACAAACACATGAAAGCCAACGTAATGGGTAAAGAAAGAGACCGTAAAGTGCTAAGTGAAAGACTATAAAAAAGGAAGGATGTGCCAAAGGAACGGCAGCAGGGGGAGCCAGAGAGAGAGAGAGAGAGAGAGAGAGAGAGAGAGAGAGAGAGAGAGAGAGAGAGAGAGAGAGAGAGAGAGAGAGTACCCGAGGGAAAGAGTACCCGAGGGAGAGAGTGCTATAAAGATGTAATCGAGGCAGAGGGCCAGAGCACCTTATTGTAAACAAAGCTGAGTGGAAAGAAAAACACAAATAAAAGGGTATCGGACGTGACGCAACACTTCATACATAGTCGAAAAGGGAAACAAACACACGGACATATAAACAATGTGATGGCCAGACACACAAGTACAGAAACATACAGACAGATACAAAAATATTAAGAAAGATCAACATAGTACATCCTGACAGAAGAGATGGATATGTGGATGAATATAGGAAGAGAAAGAGACAGACAGGGAGACAGGTGAACAGACAGACGGAGAGCCATACACAGATATAGGCAGACAGGCAGGCAGGCAGGCAGACGCACAGACACATACAGAGACACAGAAATTAACCAAATGTGAAGTGCCGTATCTCGTATGTCCCCGGCTTGTGAGACACGACAAACAAGAGACTCGCGCTGGACTGGGGCGGGGATGGAGAGGAGAGGAAACGAGGGGGAAGAGAAGGTGAGGACATGGACAGGAGAGGAGGAAGGAAGGGAGCATGAGCGTGTGAGCGTGTTGATGAGAGAAACAGTAAGGTGGAGTGAGGGGAATGGACAGCAGACGAGATGAGTAAGGAAGGACACTACCTCCGGATGTGAAGGGGAAAAGCGAGGGAGGAAAGGGAGGGAAACTGCGGGCTGGATGAGGAGGAAAGCAGAACACAAAGGGAAGAATAGAGAGAAGGGACACTGTCGAGAGAGAGAGAGAGAGAGAGAGAGAGAGAGAGAGAGAGAGAGAGAGAGAGAGAGAGAGAGAGAGAGAGAGAGAGAGAGAGAGAGAGAGAGAGAGAGAGAGAGAGGGGGTGGGGGGATACAATAATGGAAGTAGTGACCTCTGGCATCTGTGTATATAATCGAATTCCATGTTCAATCGGTAACAATTAGAGCATTCCTTTAATAGATGAAATTCTGCCGCAGGTCAACGCCAGCCAGATTCAAGAGCCGCGTTTCTGCGTTATTATGAAATGGAGTGATTCGTTTGGAGTTTCACGAAGAGACGGCGAGAGGATGTTCCCGTGTGTGTGTGTGTGTGTGTGCGCGCGCGTGTGTGTGTGTGTGTGTGTGTGTGTGTGTGTGTGTGTGTGGATTCAGGAATTTGTCAAATCACGCGTAATCAAATCTTCGGTGTCGCGCCTAAGTAAAGTGCGCGAGGTCTGAAGGCGGTAATGCAATAGAGGCGTAATGACGAGTGACAGGGAGGGCAGGGGTGACGTCGCGGGGATGTAACAGGGCATGACAGTGAGGGCGGCAGGGGGTAGCCAGTTTTAAAAGAGCGAGACAGCACGACGGACAGAAGGGAGGGAGGTGACATAGGGCGGTTGGGGTCAGGGAGGGTGACGGTGACAACCCAAACACACGTGAGGAGAGGGAGACTGTGTAGTATGAGGCAGTGAGGGAGCGGAGAGGGACGCCAGGCTGTGGAGGAGTGAGGGATGCTGTGGAATGGGGCGAGGGTTGCGGTGGAATAGAGGAGTGACAGTGTGAGTGACGTGGCCTGCAGTGTGGCATGGACAGCAGGGAAGGCTCCAGGTAAACGAGGCATGGTCAGGGGTTACTGATGCCTCTCCTCACCTGCTAACACCGGAACCGCGTGTCTTCCGCACCTCTGTCCTCCCCCTGGTGGTCACCTTTAATCGTGCATCACCTGCCTGCACGTGTGTGGACGGCAAGACTGTGCTAATCTTGTGTGGCGTCGAGAGCACTGCGTTTCCCTTTAGTAGCAAAGAAGCTTGAAGAACAATAGTGAGTTTTTTCTCTTCTTTTTTTGGAGTTGACAAAAGATAATGTATTTCTCTCACTGCAAGAACACAAAAGCTGCTCGTCCCGTAATAATAAACAGAGAAGTGTCCAATTTACCCAGACAGCAGGACCCGTGTTTGTTTTGTTGACTCATGGGCTTTGTGGAGGATAAGTGAAAGCAATCCAGCTGTGAGGTTATTAACTTCGTGATGAGCCTGAACAATGAGGGAAGCAAGATGCGCTGTCCTATGCATACAGAGACACGCACGCTGCGGGGGAGCAAACGCTAGTGTGAGGGTTCAAAGTAACGTGGGATTTACTGCTGCTCAGTGATGAAAGTTACGATCACAAAGAAATGATAAGGATCAGAGGGCCATCACGCATACAGACGCTTCCCCTCCCCCCACCCCTCCACAAACGGTAAAAACGTAGTAGCTTAGCCTCCAGGTGTTCGTGTGACGCCTTACTCTCACCTTTTTCCATATCACAGCAACGTCACGCACGCTGCATTTACCCTGAAGGAAATCAAGGCAGAAAAAAAGGAAGTACTGAAAGCAGTGCAGAAATGAAAGCAACAAAGACAACAGAATAGGGAGAAATAATGTTTCCTCGCTGCCAAAAACAAGTAATAATTAGAAACAGACTCTTGCGATTCCTTTACCCACCTCGAGGTACCTCACCATTCTCCACCCCCCCTCCCCCCCCCGCCTCCCCGTCACACCACATCCCTTCGTTTTCCACTAGGACTTTTTTCCCCTTCACCTGTGTATCCCTTCACCAACCCTTCTACCCTTCCACTCCACCAGCCACGCCACACCAGCATCCAAATGTGCCGCATGTCTGCCTCTACATATCAGCGGTGGAAGGGGTGCGCGGGTGTTATCCCTGGAATATGGAACACTCGCCCCCTCCCCCAGCTCGACATGCACTCACAAAACCAAACACGTCTCTTTAATCCTTCACATCCCGCAAAAATGGTCCCCCGCCAGCAGCAAGGGCGAGAGAGAAAGAGGATGCCCATTTGTATTCACCGAGGGGAGTTTCAGTCCTGCCGGCACAGTGGTGGTGCTGCCGCCGTGTCACGGGTAATGGTTGTGTTACGTGTTCCGCCCTTGTCACCCGCCGGTCAGGTCACGGGGCGCCGCTACTGCCTGCCACTCATTTATCGCCGGGTCAGAATGGCTGGGTGTTCTAGTGTCTCTCTCTGTGTGTGTGTGTGTGTGTGTGTGTGTGTGTGTGTTCATGACTTGCGTGTACACCCTTTGTCCAGTACGTATTGACTCCGTTCGTGTGCACCAGTTATCATGCGTGCACTCACTATGCTATCAAATCCTGGCTCATTTTCGTCACAGCCAATGATATGATAACGTGTCGACACCCCACCCCACCCCACCCCACCTTACCACCACCACCATCACCACCACCACCACCACCACCAGTGTACTCCCTTCCCTCTATCCCTATGTCCTTCCAATGAGGCGAAGTACATTTGTGGTACAGGGAACGAAGGCTAAGGTGGGGGAATAGGAAATGATAAATGTGGAAGCGGAAGAAGAGGATGAGCGTGGTAGGCGAATGTGTAGAATTATTATTATTGCTGTGATGGTGAATGTGGAGCAGTGGAAGAAGATTACGACGAAGAGGAATAGGAGGAGGAGGAGTAGGAGGAGGAGGAGGAGGAGGAGGAGGAGGAGGAGGATTAAGGTAGTGGAGTGGAATCATCGTAATGGTAGTGAGTGTGGAATGGTTGAGGAAGATATCAGGGTGAGTGGGTGAGTGAGGAGATTATGATGGTGGGGAAGGAGCGGGAAAAAAAATAAGGAAGAAAAGAAGGAGGGGAAGAAAAGAAGAAAAACCGTGTTAGCGTGTACGTAACTTTGCTGTTATCATTACTGCATTGCCATTATTGTTAGCAGTGTCAGTTGTTAATGGTGGTGATGGTACTGACCGAAAGTAGACAAGTCGAGCAATATTGGAATATGTCGCTGTGTGTCTATGTTGACTGGGAAGGGTCGTAGTAGTGGTCGTGGCAAATGGAGTATTCTGAGGTAGTGAAGTGAAGGCGATACACGTGATCCCTGTCGACAGTCTTCCCTATCCTCTCAGTCTCCCTCAGGCGGCGGCGACGAGGAGGGCGAGACGATAGTTACCTCCTGATAGCTGGCTCCAATTTCCGGTGAAGATGGCAGCTTATGTCCCGCGTCATTAGGCCTCGATGATGGCGACGCTGCTAGGAACTGGGAGACTCTGTAGGGGCTCCTTTCCTCCTCCTCTTCCTCTTCCAGCACCATAGGAGTGCCTGGGGCGGCTTGCGGAGGTAGCAAAGTCACACTGGTAAGATCTCAGGAGTCGTTGGAGGGAGCAAGGAGATGGAAGGGAGGCAATGGCACGGGTCTCAGGGTCAAAGAGGAAAGGGATGTAGCATTACTTATGAGGGAAAGATATTGCCAGAGTTACAAGGAGACGGCGAATGGTGAAAGGGTGGGCTTAGAGGAAGGATGGAGGAAGGTACTTGAGATGGGAGGCAGAAAGGAAAGGAGGGGAGGGGAGGGGAGGCGGGGGAGGGGCGTCTAGATGGGAAAACTTGACTCACGGAAGAAAGCTTCGAAAATGATAACCTCAGCTTGTGTTGTGAGGGAAAGGGTGTAGACGGTGTAAAGAGAGGCGATGCGGGGAGAGCGCTGGGGTGAAGGAGTGACGATATATGTAAAGGAAAGAGAGGGTGACGGGGTTGAGGGAGGGAAAGAGAGAGAAAGAGAGAGAGAGAGGCGGTACATAAAAGGGAGAGAAGGAAAATCGACTCAGTGATAGAGAAAAAAATGTGCCCCGTGCTGGTTATTGGTTCTGGTGTGTGTGTGTGTGTGTGTGTGTGTGTGTGTGTGTGTGTGTGTGTGTGTGTGTGTGTCACTCCTGTGTACAGTATTATATCCTATCTCCAAAGTAATGGAAGGGAGGTTGGTCCAGCATCCAATCCCTTCTCTCATCTTTCTCTTACACCATCCCCTTGTCCTCCCTTTAGACAGACAGTGGGGAGGAGAGGGGTGAGAGGGGCGAGGGGGGAGGAGAGAAGTACGGAGGGAGAAAAGGAGAAAGGCCCTTATTGGCTTCATTCATTAGTGTCGCCACTTTGCAACAGAAATACGGTCCTCTTTCCATTCTTCCCTCACTTCTACTCCATAAGTGTCCCTCTTGTAATCGGTAAAAAGGAATTCTGTGCATTGTGTCGGCGTGAGTCTTCCGCCTCACTCCTTTTTATGCTCCGAGTCGAGGGGTGTGCTACCTCCTGGGGCCAGAATCCTCCTCCTCCTCCTCCTCCTCCTCCTCCTCCTCCTCCTCCCAGTATAGCGAGCCCGCCTTCTGCTCTAGCGTTCTTCATCTCGAGGAAAAAACTCGGCGCGTGACACTCAATTTTGATGTTATAAATGTCTTTGGCCTCCACGCCGAGACCTTATTTACGCTCGGCCTCTCTGTCCTTTCCCAGGGTCTGGCTCACTGTGTCTTATTGCCTGCCATGCTCTCTCTCTCTCTCTCTCTCTCTCTCTCTCTCTCTCTCTCTCTCTCTCCCTCTCTCACACACACACACACACACACACACACACACACACACACAGTGCGTGGGTCACTGCCTCCACACAACACCATATGGGTAAGAGGCATCATGTCCTGGCCCTTTCGTTTATGAAGTCGCGTTATTGTTCTGTCCACCTGATGTATGTTATTGTATTAGTTCTACACCTTTTTTTCAATCAGTGTCAGCACCTGTCAGGTATTGCTGCTGTTATGAACTACCGCTACCACCACCACCACCACTACCACCTTCACCACCACCACCACCACTGCTGCCACCACTATATACCAACCACCACCGTAGTAGCCAGTCTTTTGTTTTGTTGATGATATTTACTGCATCGCTATTTATCGCCCCGCTCTAGCCATTATATCCATCTTCATAGTCTTATCTCATTCCACTTGGCCTCACTGACTTAAAAGTTTTTGCAGCAGCAGTGCCTCACCGCCGTCACCGTAACCATCGCCTCCTCCCTCGCTTCAGACGCCGCCACCGCTTTCGTCAGCCAGTCCCGCTAGCACAAAGCATCACTTAGCCCATCATACGTGAACAAAAGATCACCGTCTCCCTTCCAGTCGTGGAGGATGAACCACTAAACCTTAAACCCGCGTCTCATGGCTCCCCTATTAACTCCCTTCCATGCTGAGTCAATAGAGACCCTTTTCACCCAAGCGAGTATTGAAGGGGGAATTGCAGCGTCTCCCTCTCTCTCTCTCTTCCTCTTTCTCTATCTCTCTCTTTCTCTCTCCCCCGTAGGCAGTGAGTGTGAAGACATATTTGAACGTCCTAATCGCTAGTCTTTATCGAGGCCGTGAGGACTGAGCTCTGCTGAGGGGGAGGATTTTGTGGGAGGTCGTTAACTTTCCATTGGATCTTCTCAACCTTTTTAAGATCTCCAGAGTACTAAACCACAGTTCTCTCTCTCTCTCTCTCTCTCTCTCTCTCTCTCTCTCTCTCTCTCTCTCTCTCTCTCTCTCTCGATTCTTGGCTCAGGAAGTCGAACCTGTTTTACTTCGCTGGTTTTATGGCTTGAGAGAAGGATCTGAGGAAATTAATTGTTAATTTCTGAATTCGGGCGGAAAAATAATACCGCTGGAAGTCGTTAACATGGGAGATATGTGGCAAGTTTGCATTTTAAGATTTTACATAAAGACTGAGTACATAGAGATCTCGACACACTTCCCTTTTTTCTATGGGGAGAGAGAGAGAGAGAGAGAGAGAGAGAGAGAGAGAGAGAGAGAGAGAGAGAGAGAGAGAGAGAGAGAGAGAGAGAGAGAGAGAGCGAGAGAGAGAGAGAGAGAGAGAGAGAGAGAGAGAGAGAAGGGTTTTCCTCTATTTGTGTGTTTTTTTTTTTTTTTTTTTTTTTTTTTTGGCCTATAGCGTTGATCGGCTGTTTCCTTGCAGCGTGACTGTTTGGAAGCACATATAGGCGGCTTGTTCTGTTTGTAGGTTCATATGGTCAGTCCTGCCTGTGATAGTTTAGACAGAGCATCACGCCGCCCTCCAGAGCTCCGTGGTGAATTTCCCATCAAAGTATTGGTGGATAACAATCTTTCACATGCTTTTTGACCACTTGGCGATAAGATGAATGTGGTTGTTCTTATTCCACTGAGAAATCACTTTTTTTTGAGGGGGGCGCTTAAAGATTGCAAGAGTGAATCCGTAGAGTAGATTTTCCAGATAGCAATGACCCTAATACAGAAATTCTATGTTGCATTCGCTTTTACGTTTCTCGTCAATGTGCTTCTTGTCTTCTGCTGACAATCTCCATTTTTTATCAAATCGTAAGGCTTCGAATCAGGAAAAACTCTCAACGCACAGCAAGGGAGTGCGGTTTGTCAATCAACTTCAGACGATAATTATACATTTCGTTTTCTAATTTGAAGTATTTTATTGGCATATCAGTACACGTCGTAAATTTTCCTAAGCACCCAAATAACCTTCACAAAATTTGACACACGTTACTAGAAATTGAGGAAAATAGGGGAAAAAATACAGCATTTCAGATTGATTTACCATCACCCACCAGGTTTACTTCATTCACCTGCACTGACCAGAGGAACTAAATTCACAGAGCCTCACCACAAGCTGCCGCGCTGCCACCACTTCCTCATCTTCCCTCCCACGCCTGCTGCAGTGAACACGTACTCACTGACGCACTCAAGCCAGAACTCAGAACCTTATATTCTTTTCCTCGTTATTTCCTCACGTCCTGTCCCTGTGCCAGCTCTGGATTCCCCTCCCACACTGCTCCTCTAGCCACCCGTCCTTCACCCGCCATCACTTTCCCTGCTTCTTCTAGTTTTATTTATTTATTTTTTTTTTTATGCTAGCAGGTTCATATTTGATCACAGATGTAATAGGTAACCGCGGCTACGAGTCCCCGGCAAATATGAACCTTACCTTTTCTTTCCTTGTCAAAAATAAAATGTTACTCTTACCTTGTGTTCCCCTTGTTAGGCCTAACTTCCTCTCGTGATGGAAGGTGCGTATTTTTCCTCGGAGTTGTTTTTTATGGTTACGTCTTATCTCCTCTCTCTCTCTCTCTCTCTCTCTCTCTCTCTCTCTCTCTCTCTCTCTCTCTCTCTCTCTCTCTCTCTCTCTCTCTCTCTTGTGTAGTGATCATAGTAATCATGATATTCGAATTATTGATTTACAGCTTTATTGCTGAACGAGCACGTATAACTTATTTACTAAGATATGTCTAGCATTTCAATTGTACATCATTCATTTTCCATTTTCTATTTTCTGTGTTGATCTTTCCTAGTTGATATTAATTACACTGTCTGTTGATCTTGATTACACTCAGAACCGGCGGCTCTTGTTACTACTCATTGAACATCTTAAAATATTACCGATTAGATTAGTTTTCAAGATTAACACTTATACAATAATTAAAGTTACGCAAACTCATCCTATATGTTCCCTCTTGTTTCTGTACATCTATATACGAAAGGGAGATTAGCCAAGAGCACCAAAAAATAATAATAATTTCAGAAAAATCACCGTTTAACTGGCATTCCCTAAAAGGCAACCATCAGGAAAGCCTAAAGTGGTAAGACCAATTTAGTTCCCGAGTTGCCTTGATGCGTCTCTCTTGAAGGAGTTTAAGTCATGCGAAGTGGGAAACAGTAAATAGAATAAAGTGAGTTTTGGAGTTTACCATGGAAGGCGATGAAAGGTGAATACTGTATAGGTCATTCTTCCCTACCAGCAGCACACCACACAGGACTGGTGCAAGAAGGAGAGCGAAATATGAAAGTTGAAAGCTCAGTAGACCGACCAAACAAACTGTTAGAATGATGTAACATGTGCAAACAACGCTGCCATAGATTGTGAGAAGTGAAGACGAAGATTCTTTATCTTTGAGAAAAGCTTCGAGTTTCATATGAGTGAAGCCTCCTCCGTTGTTTGGAGAAAGACTGGACTCCACGTAAGCTTTGCGAATGAGAGAGTTGATGGATACTGGACATAACAATCAGCTTCATGGAAACTGTCTTTCTAAGAGTTGAGATCAGAGATTTGTAGACAGCATAAATGGTGGCAAACAATGTAAGAATAATATCTATGGATGAGAGATGGGAAGTTAATGATACATGTTACAGAGAAGAGCGATAATCATCTGGAAGTGTGTGAGCCGCTGAGAAAAAAATATATTCTTTCATAGTTTTTCTTTTAATTACCGAAAGATGTAAAGTTATTGTAAGATGTATATTCATATTTTTTCCCAAAAATACAAAGAAAATAAACATTATTTATCACTTGAGTATAGAATGAACGGTTACATGTCAGATCAGATAAATGGACGTAGTCACTGCCTGGAAATGAGAACAGTGTAGCGTCAAGGTTTCACACCGTGTGGAGACATTATGCCAATCGTAATTTCTGCGTCAGTATATGCAAAGGTCTAATACCAACGCACGGAAATTATTCTTCACTTTTTGTTCACGAGTGCAGGCAAGAATAGAATGTCATTTTCTTTGGTCTGAGTGGCTGACAGACTTCCTTGAAAAACCAGAAGAGTGCCACCTTCCTCGAGACAACTAATTTCTGTGTTCACGGTAAATGACGCCCGAGATAATAGTGTCGTGAGAACAGTAAGTGCAAACATGCATGTACCTGATTTAGATAAGTGTTACCTAAAACTCTCCTCCTGTAGTGAAGCAGTTATTGCCTGTCGTGACGGTGCCCACAGCCTGGCCTCTGACGTGAGAAGGACGCACAGTCCCTGCTCTCCCAGTCCGCTAATAATGATACTTTTTACGATCATTTGGAATTCCATGAACCATTCCAAAGTTTTATAGTCATCGTACAACCTGAATCCCTCCTCGCAGTGTCCGCCGTGACGATGTCCAGAGGAGACCGTGAAAATATTAATGACTGTATTCAAGCTGGACCCGCACTAAAGCTTTGTAGACAAACGAACCTTCGCCAGTAAATCATTTTGATCGCCCTAATGTCTTCACCACTCTTTTCCTCCTCGACAAGCGTTACGACCAATTCCAAATGCCAAAATAATTTCATTCACCTCCATTACCTAAGACGACAACTTTCATCGGATTGGTTAAGAATCTCCCTTTAAATATTAAGAAACCCCGGAGACTGAAATATAGAGACATAGTTTTCCACTCAAGCCTGACATTTGTGACCTTTTCTCTCCCCAACTTTGTGCTCAGAAGGCATTATTACGTCAGCTTCCCATCTCCTGCCGCAATTATCCAACGCGTGGCTCAATACAGGGCAGGGAGTGCGGCACTGACCTGTGAAGCAAGTGTATTGTATGTGTGTGTGTGTGTGTGTGTGTGTGTGTGTGTGTGAGAGAGAGAGAGAGAGAGAGAGAGAGAGAGAGAGAGTCATACATATATACAAAGACAATGAAATATTAAGATAGACATTACATCCACAAAACTCACATCTTAGTACAGTACATAACATAACGTTGACGAGGTAACGTGCGCCATGAAGCACCACTCTCCACCCTGCACACACACACACACACACACACACACACACACACTCCAGGTCACGGCGACGGCACCCACCTCTGGTCTCGGGGCAGCGGCACTGGAGCGGCCCTCCTTTTACTCCCCAGAAATTGTTCGGTGTTTATGCAAGCCAAGTAATGGATGTATACGTGGCTCCCGCTGGGTACATTAGGGGCAATTTAGTCTTTATAAGTAGCGCACACGAGAAAGTGCGCGGCCTTTGTTGGGTTATGGATGCCCGGCGAGTAATAATCCCATCCCAGTCGAGAGATATTGCACAGCTCTAATTGCAGTTTACTAACAAGAGTTTAAAATTGTAGTAGTAGAGAGGGGAAGGCGGCGTTCACGGCGTCCCCTTATATGTAGGAAGACGCTGGGCCAGAGGGGTGTGGGCGTGAGGAACGCTGCTGGTTGAAGGACAGAGGGAGAGAGAGGAAGTGAGGAGATAATAGGGTTGGAAGAAAGAGCGTGGGTCATTCCTCCTAGTTTAATCGCTACTCTTTTTAACTTTTGAACGAGGAGGTATCTTTTAGTGGCAGTAATTCCTATCCTTTTCTCACTGAACCGTTATACTGCAGTCATCTAAAACACGTATTGGTTTTCTCTTTCTTTCTTCACAACAACAACAACAACAACAACAACAACAACAACAACAACCACTACCTCCACGCGCCGTACCATAATACAGCCATGTCCATCTCACATTTACCACCGTGTGTTGTTTATAGAACGTCTCGTGTGGCGTACCTTTTTATTGGATTTGTATTTTTACTGTGTGTGTGTGTGTGTGTGTGTGTGTGTGTGTGTGTGTGTGTGTGTGTGTGTGACATGCAAGAGAAACGTGTCTCTTGTTTCATGTCCTGATAATTTTAGGAATACATATTTTTTCAACTTCAGGCTTGTTTTTATTTTGTTTTTGTTTTTTTGTTTTTTGTTTTTTGTTTTTTCATTTAGGTTATTTCTGTCGTTGTTCCTGATGGCAGTGACGGTGGTGGTGGTGGTGCCTCCTCTGGTGTTGCTGTCAGGATAGTATTATCGGTGATGAATGATTGTATCTGTAGAATCAATACTGTTGTTAATGGTGAATGTGGGGAACGTGATGGTTATTACTGTTATCGGAAGTGTCTTTTCTTGTAGTATAGGGAAAGCATGTGGCTAGCAGTGTTACTATTGCACAGCGCCATCAGTAGGTACACGACTCG